>JBAMBQ010004819.1:1200000-1671558 GCA_037044495.1 Stegana nigrithorax
TGTGAGATTTCCTTTTGTTTACATTCAAGCATTTACAAATATCTTCATCTTCATCGCTTCTAGCAGAATTATTTTCGTTCGTTAGATTATCAGATTGGTTTGACGCCCTTTTTTTGTCATTTGAGCATTTACAATTGACCGCCGGTTCACTTTTTCTTTTAAATTTCTCACTATTAAGACTGTTTCTTCCTTCTTTACTCATTCGTTCAGATTTATAAGATGATTTCCTCCTATTGACGTCCAAGTATTTATTGTTATCTTCTTCTTCATCACTTTTAGATTGGCGTGACGACCTCTTATCTTTTACACATTCGCAATTGTCCGCCGATTGACTTTTTCTATCAGTTGTCTCACTATTACGACTTTCTCTTCGTTCTTTACTCATTCGTTCAGACTTATGAGATTTTCTTTTATTGGCATCCAAGTAGTTACAAGTGTCATCTTCATCGCTCCTAGCAGAGTCAGTTTTATTCGTTTGATGTGCAGATTTCTGTGATGCCCTTGTTTTACCATTTATACATCTACAACTTTCCGTTAGTTCATTTTTTCTTTCAGATTTAACACTATTACAACTTTCTCTTCGTTCTTTACTCAATCGTTCAGATTTGTGAGATGATCTCCTATTAATGACATCCAAACAAGTACAAATGTCTTCATCATCTTCATTATTTCCAGCAGAATCCTCTTCATTCATTTGTAGTGCGTATTTGTTTGATAGTCTTTTATCAGTTACAAATTCACATTTGTTTCCGTTACATATTTCAATGTTTAGACTTTCTCTTCCTTCTTTACTTTTTCGTTCAGATTTATGAGATGATTTCTTTTTGATGGTACCTACACATTTACAAGTATCTTCATCTTCATCGCTTCTAGCAGATTCGTTTTCATTATTTTGATGTGTAGATTTGTGTGATAACCTTTTATCTTTTAAACATCCACAATTGTCTTCATTCATTTGTCGTGCAGTCTTTGGTTTGGTTGATAGTCTTTTATCAGTTACGCATTCACATCCACATGCCTTTCCGTTAGATATTATGTTTTTAACACTTTCTCTTCCTTCTTTACTTATCTGTTCATATTTATGAAATGATTTCTTCTTAATGACATCTAAGCATTTACAAGTGTCTTCATCTTCATCGCTTCTAGCAGAGTCAGTTTCATTCTTTTGATGAGTAGATTTGTGTGATGACCTTTTATCTTTTACGCATTCACAATCGTCTTCATTCATTTGTTGTGCAGATTTGGTTGACAGTCTTTTATTAGTTACGCATTCACATCCACATTCCTTTCCGTCAGATATTCTGGTGTTAAGACTTTTTCTTTCGTCTTTACTAAATCGTTGAGATTTTTGAGATGATTTCCTGTTGTTGACATTCTCATAAATAAGACTTTCACCTTCTTTTTTATTCATCTTTTCAGGATTTCTTTTGTTGACATTTAAGCATTTACAAGAGTCTTCATCATCATTGATTCTAGCAGAAGCATTTTCATTCGTTTGATTTGTAGATTTGTATGATAACCTTTTATCGTCATTTATGCATTTGTTCGCCGGTTCACTTTTTCTATCATATGTCTCACCGTTAAAACTTTCTTTTTCTTCCTTACTCAACCGATCAGGTTTATTTGAAGATTTTCTTTTGTTGACGCCTAAGTAGTTATAGGTATCTTCATCTTCTTCGACTCCTGCAGAATCATTTTCATTGGTATGATGTGTGGATTTGTTTGATGACTTTTTAGTATATTGTAAGCATTTACAATTGTCTTCGTGTTTATTCTTTGAATCAGATAACTTACTATCACGACTTTCTTTGCAGTTTTTACTTGCCCTTTCTGCTTTTATTGACGATTTGTTTTTACTGATATCCAAGCATTCACAAATTTCTTCATCTTCATCAACTTTACTTAGTTTTATAGAGTTGCTTGATGTTCTTTTGTTATTATCCAGACACCCGCAACTTTCCTTAAGTTTATTTCTATTTTCAGAAACCTCACTATTAGAACTTCTCTCTCTAGTACCGTGTTCGGATTTATGTGATAATTTCCTTTTTAAGCCATCTAAGCATTTGCAATTGTCTAATTCTTGACCATGTTTTGCCATAGTGCTTCCTTCTGTACATTTGCTTGAGGGCTTTCTTTTACGATCTAAGCAACCACAGTTAACTTCCTTCTCGCCGACCAGGCTTCCACTCGCATAGCTTACTTTACTATCTCTATTTTGACGTTCAGACGTGGGATAGTATATTTCATTTGCCGAATCATCACAGTAATCATTCCCTTTTAGTTTGTTATCAGGAGGCCTTATTTCATCAGTAATTTCTGGATCACATAGGTCTTTTATTGTAGCAGTTATCGGGCAAATATCCTGTGGAAATTTATTTAATGGTTCACTTTCACAGCAATCCTTTTTATGGCAAATGACTTGGCCACGCTTATTAATTGCCTTTTCTCGTTTTTCACTCATTTTTTCTTCATATAACTCATTATCGATTAGTCCACTATCTTCGTTTCCACAATAATCTGTGCCTTTCAACTTTTGGTCAGTATGTGTGAGTTCATCGGGATATTTTATGGATGATAGTCGTGTATTAGCTGGAATAAGTTTTCTATGAGACTCACCACTTGTGCTACCAGAAATTATGCTCTCGTGTTTCTTGGAACCTCTACAGATATTTTGTTTGGGTTGATCATTTGAAGATCTTTTTATATAACAACAAGGAGAGTGTTTCTCGTCTTGAGTTCTTTCGTTAATGTGTTTAGTTTCATCCTCTGAGCTTTCTGATGTTATTGTATTAAGTGTTGTATCTGCAATTGATGATTCTTTACTGATTGCCGACATGAAGTCGGCACACTCACATGGTCCTCTTAATGAATCCATATGGTTATTGCTATTATTTTTCTTAATAGATTTGCTATAAGACTTTTTGGGTGATGTATCAGATTTCCTGCTGTATTGAACACTAGATCGCTCACATTTTTCACAAGACTTTTGAGAAGATCTGTTTGATTTTTTGTCGTTAGTACAATAATCAGAACCTGTTAATTTTTCTGGAATCATATGCTTTTTCGTAATTAATTTATGATCTAATGATTGATTACTTGAAATTTCACTGCAAGTAATGCTACTGTAAAAACATTCGACTTCTTTGATGTCGCTGTTTGGTGGTTTTGTTGAAGTTTCAGAATTATTTTCATGTTGATAATCACTGTAGCAGTAGTTATCAACTGCATTTTTATGATGAAAGCAGTTTTCTTTGTGAAAGCATTCACATACATTAGGAGAATCTGATGTATCCGAATTTGTAGGTTCTTCATCATCAACACAACAACAATCATTGGGATCAATAGTATTTGAAAACTTTTCACTTTTTTCTTCTTCTAGAGGGCATTGACTTTTATCAACAATTATGTCATCTTCGCCATCCTCGACATTACTTTCTTCTTGGGTTTTTTTACATTTGCAGTGTTGTTCCGCTTTTTCTTCTATAAGATCTAATTCATTATTGTTTTTTCCATCCCTATTATCTTCACCTTCTCCTCGTTCTTCTTGTTCTTCTTCGTTGCCTTTCTTTTCATCTTTTTCAATAAAATCTTCTTCGCACAATATAGAGTCTTCCTTTTTCGCATCATCTGAAATATCATTTGTAAGTTTCGAGACCTCCTTAACTGGGCAATTACATTGAGCAGATGATGTTGCTACATCGACCAAAGTTTTCATTTCAGCATTCTTTTGTTTCAGATTTTCATTAAATTCGTTCGACTTAATATCACATTTATCATTTTTGGTTTCCTCAATAAGGTCTGGAGGGCTTTGCAAATTTTTATTAGCTGGAAGACTGTTTTCGCACGGTTTTAATTCACCTTTGTTGCTGCAGATTTCTTCAGGATATGAAAAGTCATTAGGGCGTAGAAATTCTGGATATTTAACTAAATTTTCATCGGCTGCAAGATTGTTTTGGCAGGGTTCTAATTTACATCTGTCACTGTAGAGTTCTGCTGGATTATGAAAATCTGTAGTATATGAAAATTCTGGATATTTATTAAAATTGTCATTAGCTGCATAATTAGTTTCCATCCGATTCAATTCTAATTGATTACACTGCGGCGTTTCATATTGTGTGCATATTGTTGTGGAATATTTTCGTCTTGGCCTCCTAAACATTTTTCCAAACCGTTCGGAAATTGAACATGAGCAGCACTTTTTTCTTTCTTTTTTAACAGAGTATTCATTGCACACTGGACACGAGTACTTTGTGTTCTGAATCGTCCTTGCCGGGCTATTTTCATAACATTCTGGACTGGGATATCTTGTGTTCGGCTTTTCTAGTGACGTGCTGGGATAACTACATTGGTTCTCGTAGGGAATACCTTGATATCCCGATAAATTAAAGTTTTGATTATTTTGTGATTGACTATATGTGTATTGATATTGCTGAGGTTGACAGGGGTATGACAAGTTTGGGGTATATTGGTGGCTATATTCTTGCACTGGCTCAACTTTGTTCAATCTATTTCCTTTGCCATTATTTGGGATGTATCTATCACAGGTTCGGCTAGTACAAGCCGGAGTTGGTACATACTGTGAACTCTGAAATTCATAAGTTGGATTTTGAGATCCTTGAATATTTTGTTGTTGACTCAAGGAACAGGCGTTAACTGTATAGCTTTGCGGTTGAGATTGCTGTCCAACAACTTTCGGACCAAAATTTGAACATTTGGCCAAGCATAACCAACTAGCTGTTTTGCCAACTAGATGAGTTTGAACGGGTATTTGATATGTTCCAACATTATGTTGTTGAACTAATTCAGTGTTCGGTATCTGCTGCAGTAAATTCGACCGATACATTATCGGTGAATCTGAAGCACGTTGGCGCTTTGATCTGAACAGGTAGCTGTTTCTATTGCAAGTTCTTTTAATTTCAGATTGACTTGAGGGCAATTGCAATTTAGTGAGCTTACCAAGGCAATAGGTCCTGGTAGCTTTCTTTTTGACTATAATAGGTGTAGAAGTCTTTACCTCCGAGTAAAGGATTGAATTTGGAGGTTGCATGCTGCTCTGATTGTCATAATTTATTTCATTGTTCGCAACATGTTGGCATTCGCATTCACAATCGTTTCTTGATCTGGACAATTCTTTTGAAACAGAATCGTGTTTTAATATACTTTTTTCGCTTTTGTTCGGATATTTGTCGTTTGTATAACACGAATCGTAATCTGTAATTTCAGATTCGTGTGCGCTTCTAGTAAAACTTTGATCTGAACTGTAATTACCGTAAATTCTTCGACTTGCGCTTTTACGTTGATTTTCAAACCTATCTTGGTCTTTGCTACGATATCCGCACAGACCTCTGCTGCATATTCTACTATGTTCTCTGCTTTGACGCCTAATATCATGTACATTGGAATTGCGGTACTGGCTAGTTTTTTCATCGTGTTTACGGGGGCAGAGCTTGTTAGTGTTGTGACTTCTACGAGACGAACTTAAACTACGATAATCGCTTAGGGTAGATTGTTTTGACTGTCTTTTGGAAATTTTGGATCTTGTTTGTCTTCCTAGATCATATGATATATTATCATTATCACTTTGAAAATCCGGTTGATTGTGAGATGAATGTTGAGAGTTATCAAATTTAACACTCTCACCATCTGTGGAGTAAACCAAATCTTCTTGTGGAGCAAATTTCTCGTCCCCTTCAGAGTGACGTAAGTCATCCAATGAACCTTCCGATGGTGAAATTCGCTCTTGATGATACTCCTTCTTACAATATTCATTGCATGAAAGCTGTTGATTTAAGCTTTTATCGGGATTATTTCGATCAGAGTCGTATCCACTGCACTGTCTGCTATACGCTTTAGGTCTAATGATATCAATTTGGCTTCTAATCTCCGCATGACCACTATGTGCATATTTTAAATAAGTCATTTTTGCTATTTTTGGAAAGAATAATCTAGATCCTGGTAATATTATTTTGCTCCTCTGAAAACACCTTTTAAGTAAACCTCGTCTTCGAATTTTTTTCAATGTAGATGTGAGCCTCTTTTCTATGCTTGCGGAGGTATTGCTAATTTGAACCAAGTCGCAAGAGATATTGTCTGTTGTAAAATATTCCTGATTTTTGCTGTTCTGTTTGAGACCACGATCACTCTGTGCTCGCCTAAGACCTTTATATTTTGCATTAACATCAAATATTAGATTGTCAGAATTGATTTTAATAGCTTGCAATAATGGCATCGAATTATAAGCATTATCGTTGCTTTTGCTTTCATATACGCGCTGCACTTTAAAGTCTTTAGTTTCCCCATCAGGAACGATAGTTGTTTTATATTCTAAGAAAGTTTCGTTACGTTTTTCACCAGTTGTTACGCGCAACGTGCTTACCGACCTTACCAATGATGCATTACTTATAATTACATCTATGTCATCATGGTACTCAGAAGCACCAACCGAACCGGCATTGTTAGACCTCTGAAGATCGTTTGAACTACCGTGCATGATGGGTATGAGCACAGATAGACTTATTAATGTGTTTATGACACACACATAATTAAATTGAACGTTTAATTATTCACTTTTACTGCAATAACAGCGTCGTTTGGAATCCCAAGAAAAATGTAAACATTTTTTAACCGAAAATTTGAATAAAATGTTTATATAATTTTTCCTTTAACTGGTACAGGAAAAGCGAATGAATTAGTAGAAAAATCGATTTGAAATGTTTCTAAATAAGTAGCTTACTATTTTAAATTATTAAAAATTTTGTTTTTCTAATATATCGAATACATTTATTTTCTAGTTGTTTTACTGGCATTTTTGGATTTTTTTTCATTTCGTATGATTGAAGTAAAAAATGTCTGCATACTGTTTTTTTCTTTTCCTTTTACTGGTTTCTTCTTTGGTTTCCTCTTTTTGTCAGGTTTTCTTGTTGAGTAATGCGATGTTTTTGATAGACAATCATTGCAGCCAAAAGTTTGCTGAATACTAGGTTGTCTGTCCTTGTTTTCGTTGACCTTAGAAGGATTTTCCCCACAAACATTATGACTATTGGGCTTTGGACATCCACAATCAAATGTCTTAATAATTGATTCCGAAAGAGCGCTGTTGAATTGTGGTTTGATTTGGTTTTCAAATTTATAACGAGAATCAAAAAGGATTCTGACGTCACAATCGCAATTACATAAAGCTTGTTTTTTTATGTGACTCCGACTACTGATATTGCTTTCAACATGCATACTATTTAATTCAGTTGGGTACATATTTTTTGATTGTGACGGACTGTGAGTAGATTTTCGTATATTTTCGATTGATGAAGACTTTTGTAGAGAGGATGCAGTTTTAAAAGGATTTTTTTTTGGTATTGTCTGTGATTTGTCATCTCTAAAACTGTTGTTATTATCCGAATTTGGCTGTGTAGCTCTTTCATCTTGTCGGTATATACATGAACTAGCGTCGCAAAATGGTAAATATGAATTATTTGTTTTTTCGAACTGCTGCTGTAAGCTTGTATATCCTTCATCTTTCCTATGCACACATGTACCAATCTTACAACATTCTAAATTCTCGATACTGGGAACAATCGATGATGTCGCATGTTTTTGATTTGCTGAATTAGTTACCTGCATAAAGGACGACGATTTACACGGTATACAACTCGTTAAGCTGTATCGATCATTTTGTTTCTGGCTGTCTTTTAGGGTAACATTGCAACAAATTTTATCTCGAGACTCCATCCAAGGCTTAACCTCAGATTTATACATTTTGGGATTGGTTTGTTTGCTTTCTTTTGAAAAATTACTTACTACGGTGCTTTCATACGACTTTACGGCAATATCTGTCCTTTTACTATAAGTTTCCTGCATTTCACATTCCCTCTCATGCGCTTCACCACTGATTATGGATGTTTTAGTATTATTATTATCTGTTATATGGGATTCTGTTATGGATGGCGTCTTGGCAGTACTCACCCCGTGCCTGTTTCGATTAAAATCTGCGTTGCTTTTTAAGTAGGCACAAGAGACTTCATCACAGAAATTGCCATGCCGTGTTGAGTTTTCATTTCTTCCGCCCCATTGAGAATTAAAAATGGGACACGTAGTGATCTTACAAGATAGTGCAGAGCTTTTGTCTAAATGTCCGTTGCCATGAGGTGTACGATATACTTTATTCTTACTTTGTAATAATCCTTCGCGGCCACAATTTGTATCATCACAATATCTTTTACCATTTTTATCGTTATAAGTGGTATCATTACTATTGCGTGCTCTTTGTGGCTGACTTATATCGTATTTTGGCTTAATTGTTTTGTTGCTTATTTGATCAGATACTTTCTTTCTAGTATTAAATTTTGTTTTTATATCCAATGAACGCCTTCCGACAGATTTCTTGTTTTCACTTTCCCATTCATGTCGATTTTGTTTTGATTCTAGCGATTTATTTGTAAAAGAAGTGATGTTTTCATAAAAAAACTGGTTGGAATCACTAATACAAGGTTTGCAGCTTCTCGTTTGTGGTTTACCAAAAGCCCTTGTGCTATGCGGTGAATTTTTTAAAGTTACATTGGGAGAGTCAGATCTTTGAGGATTTTTTCGAATTGCTCTGTCATCCATTTTTAGTTGATTTTTACATGGAGAGCAGTTAGTATGCTTAAAAGGCAATGTCTTCTTGGAAGTTGGCTGTTTGGAAGAGTATTTTTCGTACTTAATATCATTATCAGCTATTGGTAAATTTTTTTCCAGTCCTTTGTGTCTTCTAGCCGCAACACTGAAAGAGCTTTCCATTGATATGGAGACTGAGCAGCAACAAAGCTCTTCACTTGAGAGTTTATCTCTATATTCTCGTACATTTTTATTTCGTTCCCAACTTTCAATCCCATTCGGGATAGCTTTCTTGTTCATATGACCAGGTGGTGTGCTTACCTTCTCAATATTTGCCAGATGGAGATCTTCTGAATTCAAAAACTGTTGTTCAACTTTGGGGCTTGAAGACACCATTAGACAATCCGCTTGGGAACAACAAATGGTGTTCGGAAGGTCTATATTTGAACAACATCGTTTCCAAGTTGACGGATAACAGCACATGATAGCGCAGTCATCCAATTCCTGAAAATCTTGGGCATAATCATTTGCATCGATGTTCTCGCTGTCGTAAACGTTGGTATAGGTACCATTGTTAACGGTATCAAAGGCATTTATGCAGTTGTCTTTAGTACAGTTACCAAAGTTACCATCTACACCATTATCGAAGACATCACCATCATCGTAAAACTGATTATTATACTGATTTTTTCTTGAATTTTGAAAATTCTGATCTCGAAAATCTTTAGTTCGATTTTGGGACCGTCCATTTCGGAAATGACTTAAACGTTCATTCTCTCGATTGCTCGATTCTTTTTTGCGACCATTTGTGTATACAGGCTTTTGACATACGCAACATGTCTTAAAAATATTTTTATCAAATTTATTTTGTATTTCGTTGCCACGTCTTTTGGACTCATCACCACTGTTCCAGCATCTTTTGCATTGAGTGGATTCTCGGGGCTGACTAAGATATCTTTCTTGCCGCTTTTGACTCTCTTTGCTTACATTTGAGCCTCGTTTAGACTTTTTGCGGTGTTTGCAATTGCAGCACTCGATGTGAAGTCGCCCGATATCGTTGTCGCTCTTATAGCAAACCAAAAGCCGATCACAATCCACAGTCATTATTGACTGTTCACTTTCTTTAAAGTGAACGGGCTCATTATCACCATCGGAACTATCTGAGTTGAAGTAATTTATTGGTTCACTCTCGTCAGAGTAACTAAAACGATCGGCAATAGAATCTTCGTAATCACTTGATGTCGGGGAATTCCCACTACTACAAAAACAGTATTCTCCTTTATCCTCAGAAAAACTTAAACCACTTTTCACACGCTTATATTGAAGCGTTTTGCCTTTCATGGATGGATTAAAATTTAATTTTGGTAGTATTATCTTGTGGCAATGACTCTTTTTTCGTTTTCTTTCGGCCATTCGAAGTGGTTTTCTAATTGTTTCTTCGATTGTATTAGTAAGAGGTTGTGGTTTTTCTGGTTTCGGTTGTGTAAATTGAGTAGCAACTTCTCTGACTCTATAAAATTTAGATCGTGGTTGTACTCGCTGATTCGACTTTTGCTGTTGCCTACCGGATGTCTTCCACAAGGCGTCATCGCTCTTGGACATGTGTTTGTTTTGTTTTCTTTGTTTATCTGTTGGCACATCTGTTATGTCTGTTGCCGTGCCAACTGATTTGGTACGTTTTCTAGCCATCATTAACTCTAAATTATGATCCACTTGCTCTGAAATTTTGGAATCTCTTGAAGCGCTGCCCTTATTCCATCCAGAAGGATACAGCGTTTTTGGCGCCTGACGCGTCGAGTTCTCCGAGGGCTCTAACAAGACGTAGGGCTGAAAAGATCTCGTTGAATTTTTGTTAGGTAAGCCAAAGCAACTCATACACGTGGTGGCATCCACAGTGTTATGGTTTTCCGATAAATTAGTTTGTTTTCCTGCAAAAAGGCAAGTGAGATACTTATGTAAGGGTAGGAAATCACTTATATACCCGCGCTATTGTTTAGTCTCAGCAGTTGTAATGAATCTGTGGTCTGTATGCATTTTGACGTTGGCATCTTAGTAGAAAAAACGTTTGCAACTTGGTTATCTGGATAACAATCATTAAATTCTCTACTTCTAAGCTTATAGTTTGCATCCACATAGCTAGGGAATCCTAATTTATGAGCATTATTAAAGCGAAACATATTTTGAGAAAACTCGTCGGTACGATGTGGTGCTCCTGCTAGAAATCGTTCAATCGAATTCGCCGTATATGTAGGCTTTCTGTTCTTGATGAAAGGTTTTGAATAATTACGATTAAAATGTTGATAACCTGCAGGATGCACATCAGGTAAGTATTCATTTGAGACTGATCGGCTTCCCCAAAATGGGTTCAATTGAGCTTCTTTATCTGCTTGTGGAAGTTTTTCGTTTGCGGAACTATGAAGGGACGACGGTACTAGAATTTCACCAGGAATATTGTATTTTGGTGGTTTCTCAAGAATCAATGCGGCACCGTTAATACTGTGACCGCCGGTTTTTTGCATAATGCATTTTGTCGCAGTTTTACGCCTACTTCCTGGACGCTTCCGATAGGCAGGCATTTTTAAAATTTTTATTTAATCTTATCAAATCATTAAAAAAATAGGAAACCCAGAAATTTGATTGCCAATGAAACTAGAATATTTGGTTGTTGTCTAAGTTTAAATTTATTTCTAGTTTTGTAATATGGTGCTATTGATTTAAAGGAAGTAATTTTTTAAATTCTGGTTTCATCACACCATGAACATATTTTTTCGAATGAACATCATTGCGTATATGGGAAATATGGAGTTGCGTATAGCTTTGGCTGAAAATCTCGTTCGTAACTACTTAATGGATCTGGAGCACATCCATGGTAGAAATTACGCCTGCTTGGGCAATCTAGCCACCATGGTTTGGGTTCCAAAATTTCTTGTGGTCTATAAAATCTATTATATTTGGATTTTCGCTTTAATAACTCAGTTTGCCGTTTTCGCTCCATATTTTCTCTCTTCCTTCGCCAGATGTCGAGGGTCGAAGCTTTTTTCTTATTTGCTTCTAATTCCTCCTTTTTTGACATATTTTGGCAATAGCACATACAGTCGTCATTGGCAACAATTTTCTTAAATGTTTCTTCCAAGCGTTGCATGTCACACCAGCATGTGCATCCCGCTGCATATTCCTCACCGCTTTCATCCTCTTCAGTGTAATAGTCTTTACATCTATTGTTCGATATAGTTTTACATACCGGTCTTCTGATCAATAAGGGGTGATATCTTTTTTTATTCTTTTCTTGGTGGAAGTCAATTTCTTTGCTGACAGAGCTAAACGACTTAATGCTATCACCGCCATACAATGGTACCTCCTTACTTGGCTGTAAATTGTAAGATTTACAATAGTTGTGTTCGCGAACTTCCTCACTCTTGCTTTCCGAGATTTCACAAGGATACTCTTCGTTGCATTGCTGCGACCTATTGTTACTGCAAGTAAATTAAGGAATTAGACTAAACACTAACCGATTTAAGTATATCATACTTGACCACCAGAACAAGGAGTACGGGTTTGTTCTTGTGGGTGCCTTCATCAGTTTGTGTAAGATTTTTCGGTTTTACTGGTAGTCTGGCAATAAGCGGATAAGTAGGATCATTCGAAGGGATGTTCCGTAGTATACAGGTTGCACAACGACATATAGGTGGCGGATCTTCGAACTCCTCAATCTTCTCGCACAGCATATTGTGTACAATAAGGAAAAAAAATTATAGATAAAAATTTTTCCCTTACAGATAATTTATCGTCATTGTAGAATTATAATGTGTTGAAGTTTCAAACTAGACTGTTTAAACGAAGCTAAACCGATCGATTGAACTGTTACAAATTGACTTGGGATCTACACAAGGCAAATTATTTTTACCACATACGTCGGCAAGGGTGGTAACAACCACCGCATGTAGGTAAATAATAAACGCAATTTGGCGTGGTGGGACATTCTTGTCCAAGTAGGGAGTTTGGCTCTGATTTTATGAACTTTTCTGGTACATCGCGTTGTGAAACAGGTGACATCTTGTTTTGTTCCTTAATACGACGCAATCCACCTTGACTATGAGCTTTACAAATTCTGCTATGTTCTGACTTTACACACTTTTGTTGTACATCGCGTTGTGGTGTAGACATTAACGCAAACCGATCATCAAAGCCATTGCTACTCTTTCTTTTCTTTGTACTTTTCTTCTTCTTTTTCAAATTTTTTGGCATCGACTTATCCATGCATGTGCAATAATCCAAGCATTCTGCATTTATGTAGCAAGCCTGTTCGTTTTCTTTAGAGTCATTTCCATTACTGCTCTCGATATTGGTTATAGCTTCGGCTATCGCCGCTGTTGTAACATCCATCTCGACTCGTCGACAATGCTGACAACCCTCTTTAGTTATGCAAATTGGTACATCGAATCGCCGAAATCCAGCTGCAGCGCAAATGGGACAATTAATTTTAGTCATACCGTCGCAGTTATCATTATCATAACTATTATCATTGAAAGAATTTCTGACTCCACGACCATTAGATGATAATCGAGACTCTATGTAGTTAGACATCTCTCCTTTTTCCTCGTCCAAAATATCGTCGTTACCATCGTAGCCATTACTTTCATTTGTTAGCTGAGTTCTTATTCTTTTCGTTCCATTTTTGTTTTGGTCTTTGGTGCGACTCAGTGTATCTTGACTGTAAGTTTCTCGTATTCTATTTGGACTACCTATTTCGCTGCTTTTGCTTTGAGTACTTCCACGGCTACTTGAACGACTATATTCATTTGACTTCTTTTTCATTTGGCTACGAACAGAGTTCCTCCTTATGCTGTCACGGTGCAAAGGTTCTTCGTCATCTTTGTTCAGTTGTGGTTTAGCACATTTACAGATTAACTCCTCAAGCCTTCGAAAATTTTCAGTGTAGTCATGATGTCTATTCTCGTTAATCGACTCCTGATTGTCATTCAAAACCTCGCATCTATTCCCATTACTTGATCCTCTATTATCCTCTTCCAGCAGACTACAATCACATGATTTCAATTTATTAGTACACATACATTTCACACTTTCATTGTTTCCATTATCCTTGTGGCCCGAATACATATTGCGGCTAACAGTAAAAATAATTGATAAAATTACTTGTTGTATATTGTACATAAAACCGTACCCGTTAACAAGAACTACGACTATAAGTGGCCGTTGCTTTTCTACGTCTGTAGATATAGCAGACTTCAGTTCCTCGGCTTCCTCCTCTTCATTATGCAAGGATTGAGCGGACTTCACTTTTCCCACACTAATAACTGGTTCATCTTTCTGTTCTGTTTTTTTTTTTCTTTCAGTTTTTTTTGGAAAACAACAATAATTTTGAGGTCTAATGCATTTAGACATTGAAACGAACTTGCAGTTCATGATGGTGATCGATTTTAACACATAACTACCTAAACATATTTTTATGGGGTTTTCGGTTTATTTTATTTTTTTGGTTTCACATATATACACACACGACAACTTTTTCAATGCTGTATTATTAACAAATGTAAAAAAAAAAAAATATTTAGAGAGATGCATTCTAGTGCGAAATTCTTTATCTAATTCTGTTTAATTGCTAAGTGTATTTCCAAACTTTCCACTCACTTCATCGAATTGTCATTGTTAACTAACGTATCAAAGATAAATCGCGAATAATATATTGTTAATCTTTAAAATCCTCAAATTTTACAAGACATATGTTATATACATGCTATAGGAAGTTATCTCATCATTTTATACAGTCTCGCTCTGAAACACACAGCGAGCATCAAAATTAAACCTAAGAATCAAATTACTTATGACTATGAGCGGTGAAAACAATGGATTGATATTGTTAGTTTTAAATAAATTTTTTATTTTTTTCTTGTCAGAAGATATAATACATTTTAAACTTTTGCTAACAATATTAGTTTTTCCAGCCTGTAGGTTATTCCACAGCGGACCAACACTTATGGTAGTACTGCGAACGAAATTTAGGTTCACTTTTAATAGGCGACAAATAAAATTTTTTTAGTTTCCTCTTGCTTTTTTTCAATGAACTCTTTATATAGTTTCTTTTTAATAGAGAATCACCGCGCAATCTTGTTGAGTCTACATTTCCACACTTTTCTTTAGGCGATGTTGATACACTTACCGACTCTGGTAATTGTTTAATGTGATCTGTACCCGAATCGTACTCTGTATCAACATAGACTAGATCTGGTTTGGTAAAGGTCACTTTGGCTGGCATTTTCTGTAGGTTAAACTCATTAGAAGGTTTCTTAAGTGACGAAAGCGGATATTGGAATGACCGATGATACCCCGCTGCTTTTTTTTGATTTAGCGTACACAAATCATCCGTGCTAACTGATCTGTCCGCGGTGACAAGAACATGCCGAAGATTATTTAAACAAGCCGCTGTTTGAGATGCACCGTGTTCAAATTTTGGCAAATTGTATTCGTAGTGTTTTTCTGGTATCAGTGTTTTGCGCTTATTTTTATAATTGTTATATAATTGCGAACCTGATTCTGAATCCAAATCAGTATCTTCGGTTTCCTCTAGCAAAGAGTCGTAAATTGTGCAGCAGCTCATGTCCATGCTATTCATGCCGCCCTTATAGCGACTAAACGCGTTGTCCCTAAGGGCATGCTGCCTGACATAGTCTAAACGTTTGTTGTTCCTTAGGTCAAAATGGTCATATGATCTACAAGTTCTGTTCATGGTCGTACAGTTATCTTGAGTCTTTGCTTTTGGTGGGTTATTTATAGATATGTCAGATGTACTGGTGCACTTGACGCATTGATAGCCAGAAAGATCTGTGGTACTCAAACACACATCCTTTGCTTTAGTTCGACGCCGCTTCCGTTTGGTTGACTTACGTAATAAGTGCGCGGTACTCTTTCCCGCACGTGACAACATTGTATGTGTACTGTGCGTTGTGTTAGCGAAATTCACAGTTGGCTTCGATACCTCTGTCGATCTCATGGGCGCTATTCTTGGGTCGTTTACCCAATCCTTAGGCACCAGCTTCAGCAATCGCTTCAAGTTTCGAAAACTCCTTGGTTTAGTTTTCATTAAACGCTGGCGATGTTTACTTTGCTGCTGCGTGTTTTGTGCTATAAAAATATTAAGCTTTTGTAAAGTTTCACGCATCAAGGATGCCAAGTCGTTTAATTTGTGCTGCTTCATATATGCACCTTCTGTGGCCAAGGGCTCAGAAACCGTTATTGTAGGATTTACTTGATCAGCGTGAATAGCCGATTTTTGATTCAGTACTTGATTATGCAATGACGTCCGCTTATTGTCATTATGTTGCTGCTTTAAACGATCTTCTAGAGTGCCAATAACCTGTGATAGCTTAGCTAGTGTCATTGTCGAGGCTGTCTCCGAAAAAAATTCGCTTGTGGTGCCTAAATCAATGCTAGATTGCTTCAATGTTGCCTCGCTATCACTTGGGTTTGCCGTTAATGTTCCCGAACTAACAGCAATGTTATTGTGGTTAGCGTCGCGGCTGGCAAAAGCTCGCCATAATATAGATGTGACTAATTGATTCTCATCCAACACTTGGTTTGATGACAATGCATTAGTCCCAGCTCGCAATTGCCGGCAGTGACATTCACTAGTAAAAACTCTAGGTAGCCAGCAGTTGATGTTGTTGTTGTTCGGCAAAACTGATCCAGTCGTTCCATTAGTATACATTGGGTCACGAAGGTGCAGGTCAGTTTTTATGCTTTTTGCTTTTGCCTCCTTTCTGCTATTTTTACAACGCTTTGTCATGGCAAAGATGATATCTGAAATTTCTTGTTCCCATTGATTTCGTCCAAAGTTGAATGTTCCAAAAAAAAAAAAACAAAAACAAAAAAGTAAATATGTATATATGTAACTAAGAAAAATCTGTCAGCGTTGAATGTTTCGTATCTTTTTGTGTTAACATAATACTTGACATTTTTTTTTGTTTTGTTTAATTTATTACAGAAATCTTTATAAAATATATGAATTGGTGAAAAAAGCTTATACAAACAAAACAAAAGAAAAAACAGGAGAATATATCAAAAGTATCCTGCGCGCTGTTACTTAGGCTCCAACAATTTGTGGCGTATTTGCCAACGTAGGTGTGCATGTGCATTTTCGCCAGGTATCTGCCGACGAAAATGTTCCCATTCATTCTTGTAGTACTGATACAACTGCACAGGATCACCGCGACGATTCTTGCGAGGACGGCTGCGTTGTCTACGAACTGCAACAAAGGTATAAAGTAACATATTTCAAAAAATCTATCCACACGCCTAGAAACCATTCACTTACGCATTATGGATTGTGATGGAGCATTGTCAACTGCACATTCAACACCACCGGCAGCAGATCTACTAGCTCCAACGCTATTGGGGCGCTTCTTTGAGCTGCGTCTGCACCTACGTTGCTTAGCTGCGAGCAGACTGACAGCGCTAGCAGCTGAGCTTGAACTAGAACTACGTGCTCCGTCCGCATTGTCCTGCTGCACTGCTGCTCTGCGTCGTGTGCGACTGCGACTACGGCGTACTGTCATTTTTGCAACGCCTTCATCTGCCACTGCCCTTTGCTCTAATAGTAGATTTTCCCGAAATGCCCGAGTTAATGCTGCAAGCTGACTGCCAGTGTTGATACTTTTAAGCCTATCCTCTGTGGGAGTCGGCGGCAGTTGACCGCTGTTAGCGGCTTCTGCTCTTGTCGAGGATCCGACCACAGAGTTTTCCTTGTTTTCACCGATCGAATCTTGCTTATTTGCGAGCACTGTACCTTTCGCACGTGAGCTTACAGTCGTGCGCTTATGCAACTCATCAAAGTAATTGTCTTTTCCGTTCCCTGGCTTTGCTGCTACCGCATTCAAGCGTTCTTCATGCTTTATCAATTTCCGTAAATCTGTTAAATAGAAGTTTATTAATATTTTCTTCAAAAAGTCACGCCTAGAGAGGCTCCCTTCCCCGCCTTGCGTTGTTACAACATTATAAGCTGAGTGATTGTGAAAAGGTAACTTTAAATATATATCCACAGGACGTATATATCTTTTTATTTTGTATATAATACAGTAAAACGCAAACTTTATATTTTAATAATTTATTTTTCTTCGTTTGTTTTTCATGCAAAATGAATTTGTTTTCAGCTAGATTAATTTTTATTATTACAAAGAAATGTTTAACTATTTTGCTTTTTATTTATATAATTTTTGTAGTTTTCTGATTTTGCTTCGTTTGAATTTTTTTTTAAATTACTTTAAGCTTATATTACAAAATTTTTTTTATAAACTTTACTAATTCTAGGGACATAATAATGAAAATAGTTTTTAGTTTTGTTTTTATCGTTTATACAAGAAAGGTATGAAATCAAGTGATATCATTGTCAAGGAGGGAGGGGGGGTTTAGCTAGATTTTTGCATTTTACTAAAGTGGCAAACAACGGTCGTGTAACGAATGGTTAGGCGATCTGTTTTATTGTTGGATCGCCTATTAGGCGCAACGGATGAGCAACGTATACAAGACCGAAAACATTGATGACGAAACTAAACTAAGCGGCACAGTGAGTGATTAGTAAAAGGCGTTGCAGACGCCCAAAATGGATTTTATATGAGCATAACAATTGAACAAATGGGCGTGGCTTTGGGCGTGCTGCGCAACTTCGTTAGTGCTGCTAAACAATTCCAATGAACATTAAACTAGTTAACTTATGATACGTATGTATGTAACTATCTTGTATGCATGGATTTTTTATGTATGTACGAATAAACAAATATTATCATTTTAGTAACTGTTTCGAACTTTATTTCTTCTGATGTAATGAGAATGATTCTCTTCTTTTGCTGCTGAAATTTTTTTTTACATTAAAGCATGGCTGCTCTTTTTGTTTTAACTAAAACACTTTAAACTTACGTATACGATTAGCATTAGAGGGAGACAAATGAATGTGTAAGGGCTAGAACACAGGAACATCGACAACAGCTCAATTTAACACGGCTCGGCAGACAGAAGGATGCGATATTTTTTTCTAACGACGGTAGCGAAATCGACGAAACGGCGCTCGTAGGCGTCTGCAGGTAACGCGCACCTCTTTCTTCAAAAATTGTGAGATTGCCAGGGACTTGGCGGCCGCCGTGGCGGCTTCAGCGGCACAAGTACTCGCCTTGGCACTGCTGGGCGCATATTTAGTTATGTCGAATTTGCGCTTAGGCGTTTGATGAGGACATTGATGCGTTGACTGCAACTCAGATTCAGTGCCGTCCGTTGATTTCAGTTGCGTGTGTGGATTGCTTAGATCTAAATCCGTATCCAGACCGTCAGAAGAAACAGTGAAAATATCGGAAGTGTCACCTAATTTTTCACTTGGACTGATGCAACTGCCAAGACTACCATTGAGTTGCGGAGTGCGTCGATGCAATTGTTGCTGATGTTGCAGATGTTGCCGGAGCATGGTTGGCGTTGTAGCGGGTGTTGAACTTTTGGCATTTAACAGCGCAATGAGAACTTTATTTTGGTTGTGTTCCTCAAGCACCTCTTCTTCTTCATTTTCTGCTCCCTCAGCTTCGTTGTGTGAACGACTCACGCGTTTCTTAATGCTTTCTGCATAATCTTCATTTGTACTCAATTCAATATCGACCTCTTGCATGGCCGCTTGCTGAGTTTTGATCGTTCCCCCGGTACGCGTATCATGGAAAACATCTGTATCGTTTGCATCGTGGTCGTAGGCATCTTCAAATTCATCATCATCCTCTTCCCCACCTTCTTCGTCGTCTTCTGCATCCTCATTGTCGTTGTCAGCGTCATCTTCGTCCTCATCTTGTTCTTCATCATCATCACCATCTTCCTCAATGTCGGCATCCGTGGCTTCTATTTCAGCCTCTGGCGTATTTTCATCTTCCTCATCTTCTTCTAAATCGACAGAGTCCGCCATGGTTTCATCATCGTCAGGTACGCTTTCAATGCCAACACCATCAACACCATCTTCAAAAATTCCAACTAGCTCCAAATCGTCATTTCTTTCTTTAATATTAACGTCGTTATCCATAAGCTCATCGTCATCAGTCGCAGGTGGTGTTATGACACCATCACCACCCCCACTATCGTGTGCAATTGCTCGCCGCAAATCAACAATACCCAAGTCATTATTCAACTTCTTCGTTTGTACTTTTTCAGCCATTCCGTGTGGGTCTTCTTTAACGACTGCTTCCAATTCGATTGGTTCTTCCTTAATCTGCACCGGCATATCTGCACCAATACCAATTTTTTGAAAACTAATGCGATCTTCATATAGTTTCTGTTGCCGCGCACTTGCTTTCCGCTTCTGTACCTTTGGCCAACCGGTGCGATTAGACTTAAGACTTTTCCTTTTGCGATAGTAACTTTGCAACGATGTCGTACTGCTGTAAAAGCAGAAGCTATTTCGCCTACTGACCGTCGCAATTTCATCATCATCGCCGCTTGCGCCTCCCGCTGTAGTTGCACCAACTGATAACAAGTCATACAGATCAAAATCGCTCGTGAAACAGTCGGTCGGAGGCGGAGTGTTTGCTCTTTCAACCTCTGCCTTCAGTTCAGCTATTCTGGCTGTAGCAACAGGCACATTTCCTGCCGTTAATACGTCATCGTTTCCTAAATATTCATCCATATAGTCAGTCGTAGTAGCCACATCCATTTGAGCAACATCCATATCGTATTCCCTACCCGAGAGCTCCAGATACTTGTCTATTAGCCACGCATCAACGGTTGAGTTTGTACATTGCGTGGGCTTAGACATGACCTTCATTGCATTGGCATCGAACTCATACTCAAGCACGCCCTTCTTTGTGCAAATTTTCCGTACGCCGGGCAAATTCACAGTATTGTTTGCCATATTCGCCAATGTCGACGTTGCCACCTGGTTATTAGCGAAGGAGCTACCATATGCGGCACCTTGCTTACCAACTTTTAGTTTTGGTGGAGCCTTCACCCGCCTCTGGCGCTTGCCCAGCACCTGACTGGCGGTCAATTCTTGCTTACTAGCCAGCATTAAACGCCTTGAGAAAGTACTCCCGCTTGTTTTTGGATTGGGTAAAGGCAGTGAAGTTTGTGGCGGCCGACCACGACCTCGGGCTAACCGGGGCACAACTGGAGGTGAATGATCATATTTGTTCTGACCGCGCCTCATGCGCTTTACATTCTCCGATATTTCTGTGGCAAAGCGCAATTCCTCAATGGGCGTGGATGCCGCCGAGCGTATTGTACGCGGAGAACCGATGTTCTTTTCTATTGGTACAGGGCTTTGACGCTTCGTTGGCGTTTTCAGCAGTTGTGCTACGATAGGATTCGTTTCTGAAACTAAATCGTCCTGCTTCACTTTTATTTCATCAAACTTACAAAGCGAATTAGAGGACAGGGGCGTAGGCGTCAGCGTTGTTGGCGGCTCATCGACTTCCGAATTGTTCCTACTAAGTGAATCCTGGCGTTGTCGTATTATACAACTGACGAGTGCCAGTGTTGAAGCGTGTTCCCGAGGCGATTTTCTTGGTGGTAATTCGGCTATTCGATTTAACTGTTTATGACGAAACTGCTGGAGCTTCTTATTATGCGAAGCTGTGCTGCACTGAGAGACGCTACTACTGCTTGCATTACTGTGAGCAGAAGAGGAACGTATTTGCTCCGCGCACGTATGCAACTCATTCATGTTTAGAGATGAAAACTCGCGCTCAAACAACTCTGGAGTGCTGGCTTTGCTATCACATTTCGTTATGGCAGTGCTACTGGCGAGACTTAAAGCCAATTTGCAGTCCATCTTGACGGCGACGTCTTCGGCTTGTGGCTTTGTGTTCTTAAATTCCTGCTCTAACAAGGATTGCTGCTCCTGCTGATAGCGCTCTAGCAGATGCATTTTCTTGTGTCTATAGGAGGCAGATTTTATTTTCTCTTGTTTAATACCTAGCGCCACTTCTGGTGTAGGGTCTGACTTCAACGTAGCTAAGCGTTTAGTTTCCACTGGCAGTTCTTCTTTAACATTTATGCCTCTTTTTAACGCCTCTCCTTGGCACAGAGTACAGCAGTTGCTCAGCAGTTTAAGAGTACTATCCAATGAAATGGGGCCCATTTCATATGGTAACTTGCGATAGTTTGTCGATCCGAAATAAGAATGGTAACGTTCCTCACCGGCATCTTGACGCATGTACACACGATACCAAAGATCCGTTGCGGGTAGACTCTCAAAAGCATAGTTTAGTTTGCTTACATACTCACTTTTCGTGTAGTCGAATATGTACGGCGTAGTAGCACTCTGTTGTTTTTGCTTACATTTAGCTGACGATCCAGACGCAGCGGATGTGCTTGGCTTGCCTTTTTTTTTGCAAGTTGCCTTTACTTTATCCCCACTGGATGTTGTTGTTAGTTTGGCATTGACTTTAACTGGCGAAGACGACATGGGTTCATCTTTTACTAAGTGCAATATTTTAGGCAGGCTCAGACGCGCGAGTCTTCGTGCAGCACGTTCGTCACGATTATCTACACGTGGCAGGGTAACTGGCGTCGATATCGGAAAATTCCTCAGTTTGCTTGCAACATAATCCTTATCGTTGTGATCATCATCATCTTCTTCGTCCTCTTCGTCGTCGTCGTCAATATTTTCGTCAACTCCGTGATCATCATTATACTTATTATTAATATCATCACCATTATGAACCTCAAATCCACCATCGGAAGTTTCCAAATTAATGAAATTAATTTTCGTTTTGACTTTGCGTTTGATTCTCTTTGTCTCAAAGTTATCCCCCATCCGATCCTCCAATTTTTCAACTGCTTCATTATTGGGTTGGTTGGTCACCGGCGTGGTTGTGTTAGCGTTTACTTTTGCCGGCGCAGGCATTGCTTCTGTTTCGCTTTGCTGCTGACGCCGGTTAGTCTGCTTCGCCGCCTCGACTTGAGCACGCAGTAGACGACTGCTCGTCGTGGCCTTAGACACAATTGCTGTGGCTGTGCGACTACTTTTCCGCGTCGCTTCAGGCAGTCTTATAGGCGCAGCCTTTATGGTTGCTTTCAGTTGCGTTTCTGGCTGGATGGGGGCGCTTCGAAAGCGCTGTCGACTAGTGCTGCCAGTAGACAGCTTTCGTCTTGTTGCAGTTACTCCTGCTGCTTGAGCGCTACATTTTCGTCTTTTTGCAATGGCTATTTTACGTTGTTCAAGACCATCCCCTCCACTATTGCTATCTTGCGTCGTTGTCGCCAACGTGACGTCAGACTCACTTGTGCTGTCCAGACTCGTAGACGACATACTGATACGTACATGATCGGAAGTCGTCTGCCGATCTACATCAGTTGGCAGTTCGCTGGAGGAGCGAGTTTTTGGAAACATAAAATTATCCGCCTCGCCATTTAAACGCTGCAATTCGTTCTGACGCACTTTTTGAAATTTCACAATGATCGAGGGTGAAGCCGTGGCAGCTGGTTCTATAACATCGATGCCCGCATTCCCACGTCTGCTGCGTGCAGTTGGTGTTGTGTAAATTTCGGTCGGCTCAACGACCTTATACAGCGAGGAAGGCGGGAGCATGGCACGTATTGGCGGCGAAAGTGCCGTATTCTGAACACTAACTTTTCGACGTGTCGTTGTGGGCGTCGTTGCAATCACTGTAACCATATCCCGATTCTCGTTAAGTTTTGTTTCCACTAAAGTCGCTGTGGCGGCTCTCTTTTTTGGACTAAATGGTTTTGTTGGCGACTGCCTTGGTGTTGCTGTTGTTCGTTTTGATTGGAACTTCTCCGAAGAGTGTTTGCCTTTTGTACTACGTTTTGATTTTTCGCGTAACGCAGGTGATGGACGTCGCTTTGACAAATCACTACAGTTAGGATTTGAGTTAATCGACACGTCTTCAAGTGGATCCGTTACATTTTCATCTGCATTACACAACGACTCATCTACCTCCATTTCTTCCAGTTCCGCAGCCGCTATTGCTGTTACGTCGTCGACGTGGCGCTGCTGTTGGATTTTCTCAGTTGAGAGGAATTTATTCACATCAGCAGTGGATTGTATCAACGTGTCGAGCGCTATGAAGTTCTCTGGATTCTTGGTAAAATATTCGTGATCCTTGGTCTTCAGGTGTATGGTGAGTGTATCGTATTCAATTTTACAGATCTCACATACGCCACACTGTTTGTCACTCGACTCCTTGGCCTCACGGCAATTGGGCGTATTTGGCGTGTTCGTGGCAGTCGTGTTGTTTGACTTATGCCGATCTTGTTGCTTGAGCACTTTTATTGCCGCTGGCAAAGGCGTTAATGCTTGTGAATCGTCTTTGTTACCTACTCCGATCGTCGACGCAGTATGTTTGGGCTGCTGATTCTGCTGAGATGTGCGTGTGCGAGACTTACGTGTCATTACTTGCTGTTGTGCTACTGCGTCAGCTGTTATCAACGCCGGCTTTTGTCTCTCTTGTAAGCGAAAGGCACCGTCGTCACTGGACAAATCGATCTTCGGCCACTCGTCCGGTTTCTTAAAGAGATGATAATACGGGCGGTAGTTATTTTTAATTGCCTCAACCTTTATAAAACTACCCTTGAGGCTTATAACGTGTGCGTGGCTGCTGCTGCCGTGTGCCTTATGTGAGCTGCTTAAATATTCACGTAGCTCTGCGCCAACCTTCTTAAAAAATATCAATGCCTGCTCCGTTTGCCAAATCTTATACGATGGCAATTGTTCGGACGCTCCTGCTGCTGATGTTGTTGTTGGTCTACTTGAATGTCGTCTTGTGTTCGTCGACCCTTCTTCTATTGGCTTTGGTGTTATTGTTGCTGCAACTGTAGTTGGTGTTCCGATAAGGTTGCTGCTCTGGCGTCTGGCACGATTTAGTATTGCATCCGCGCGTGATTGACGAGTTTTACGCGCTGTGCCAATTGGAGTAGCGCCACTGGCGAACCGTGCATCGTTTGCTTCTAATGCAGTGGCGCAAGGAGTCTGAGGCGTGTTCGGTGTGGCTGGTGTCTGTGGTGTATTTGGACGACTGTGACTTTGATTGTTGCTGTTATTGCTGACGCCAACGCCGCCCCCACCGCCAACCGATGGCGGTAAAACAGTCTTGTCGGTAATAAAGTGCGTAACGCTATCTGTGAGAAAGAATTCAAGTGTGCCGCCTAGTGTCTTTACTTGCTCCTCAACGCGTTTAGTCAACTGATGATCGCAAATATCCAAGTAAAATTTAAAATTGGAAAGAGGACGTTTGCTCTTAAGTATCTTTAGTTGTTGTGATGGCGGCGTTGACTTTGTTACTGCTGTAGACACGACTTGTTTTTGTTCTTTTTGTGTTTGTTGTTGGTGCTGCTGCTGTTTTTGCTGTTGCTGGTGTACAATTGTTGCTTTTGCTGGGGCTGTTGTTGTTGCGTGCTTGCTTTTGTTTTGATCCGGCTGTGGTTGCATACCTTCAGAAGCAAATTAACTGATGTTTTTATGCGTTTTGGCAATATGACGTTGTGGGCAACCGTTTTTTAGAACAAGCACCAAGTCCCAAGGCAGACCAAAAAGTAGAAGAATAGTTACAAAATTAATAAATTTAGTTGCAGTATTTTTGTTTTTGCGGTCTCTGAGCTAAGTTTTTAGATTGTGTGAAACTCTTACTTAAACTCCAATTAAATGTTAATGAAAAAATGAGAAAGTAATATGTCAGCACATCTTGTTTAAACAGATTTTTACCTGATGTTTGCAGCATCTTTATCAAGAGCAATCTAGTTGAAAATTAAGAAAAACTGCAGCAGACAGCTGGCCAAAGTCAATCAAACCATAAGCAGCCCTTAGAGTGCGAAATACACTTTGGCATGAACAGCAGCACCCAAACATTTTGTAAGGCGATAACAACAACAACACCACCGTTAGCTGCAAATTCCTGTTGTTAAATTAGTTTGGGTTGCAATTATGCAATTACACTGCACAGCTTATGTACATAATAATCAATAAGTTGCAGTTCTGTATCTACATCCCCGTATAAAACATATATATATAAATAATATGTTAAATGTATAAAATTAGAGTAAGTTATGTTTAAATTGCACCGCAAGGCAATGCAACGCAGTACAAACAAAGCACAAGCAAGAACAACAAAACCGAAACAGTGTTGCCATAGTAATGCGAAACGTGGCGGTGTTCTCTGTGGTGAGTTTCATAAAAATCAAACTTAAACAGCTGTTTTGATGACATAAATATGCAATTGTAATGGCAAAAAAACAAAAAAATGAACGAACATCCCAACGTGTAGTCGTCGTCAGGCATTAAAGTTGTGTTAAAACCAGTTTGCTAGCATCTGTTTTGTAGTTAATTAGTACATAGAATGGTAAAAGTTTTAAAAAAAAAGCCATAGCAAATATGAATTGCTAAATTACAACAAGACTGTTTTACAAGCAACAATCCAACAAAATAATAGTGCAATAATACGTGTGGTATGAATAAAAATACTAAAAAAATATGCGAGTTTCGCTTGTTGGTTACGCTGCCCCAGTCACTTGACTACCATTTTTACAAAACTCTACTTCTCCTCCGACTCCGCCCACTACTCGAAGAGCAGCAAAGCAACACACAGCATACAACTTCATGTCTTATTCTTCACTTCATTGCCCGCCGCTCACTACCTCCCTCTCCCACTTTTCATCATACACACTTTTCTTTCTACAAATATACGTAAGTTTGAATGTATATATGTATTTACCAATAAACGTATTTCATGGTGGATGTTCGTATTTTCTTTTTTTGTTTTTGTTTGTGATGTGGAGTTTTTGTTGTTTTTAGATTACACACACGCACACTGATAAAGTAGCCAGCACTAACTACAAAAACAACACTGCTTGTGTTGCGTGGAGTTTGTTTGCTGTGCCTTTGTCCGTATTATATACGTATGTACGTGCTTATGCTGATTGTGTACGTGCGAGTCGACTGTTTCCGAACGTGGTATATACAATATGTACGAATAATTTAACTGCAATTTCAATTTAACCTTGCATTAAAGTTGCTCAATGTAAAATAACGTAAAAATGAAAACAAAGCGATTAGGCAAAAGTTGGCAGCACTGAGTCGCTTGTAAACAAACTTTGAGTGGTGAGAGTGCCAAGCCGGTATTAGGTTAAAAACATCGCCGTTGCACTTTAGTATGTATTTATATTCAATTGACCCTTTACAAACCATTTTAAATTTATTGGCATTATTTTAGCCTTGTATTTGATATTTTGCGAGGTACAAATTTAGCACATGATGACAAACTGAAACTAAACAAAAGTTTCGAATCTACCAATACAACACAAGAGCGAGTACAACAAAACAAAAAACGAAACACAACAAATGTGGTGAAACTTGGTGAAGTAAATATAGGCACATAGAGAATCCAAAGTGGAAGAGGAAGCAGAAAGAAAGAAGCAGAAATATAGAAGTGACTGCTAACACAAAACGAGGAAAAAAGGTTTTTTTTTCTTTCTTTTTACATTATTGTAGTTTGCTTGCTGCTGCTTTCGTGGACAGAGTGTCAGAACTCAAACGTATAGGCACAACGACCAACTGACTGTCGGTGTATATAAGTTTCAACATTCGTATGTGTGTTCGTATGGTCGTATGTACGTACGTTTGTAGAAAACATGTCCACATATTCACTGAATTTGCTGTTTGCTGTTGCTGCCGACGACGGCGCTGTCGTTGTTTTCGTTGCCACCACTGCTGCCATGTTTCCTCTCGTACGCTTCTTCTTTCCATGACAGTATGAGCACCACAGCTACAAAAACAATAACAGCACCAAGCACAATACAACAACATACCAAGCGCCTGCAATAGCTGCTGCTTGGCTCGCTTACTCACTATCCGGCTAAACTCAGAATTCTATATTCCTATATGTTTTTACGCTTGTTTTTTTCGTTGTTATTCACGATTTCAAGCAACTCTCGTACTTGGTTTTTTCTTGGGTCTGCCTTCAATTCAATACATGTACACAACAAAAACACAAAAACGAAGCCATTCTATATAATACATTTTTTGGTGACGAAGCATGGTACACTGAACAAAATAAAACTACAATCCGTTGGCAAATAATTACAGTTATTTAATAAATAAAACTAGAAATGCCAAATATTGTTGCAATCACGTACTCTCTGCTGCGTTTCTCCCACTCTGGCGTTAGTACTCTCCTAATGGCGGGAACTATGTTTTGTTGTGTGGGGAAATGCTGTTGTACGTCTCGGTGTGGGGATATGGGGCCAAGGGGTGTTGTCTGTTATTATTGCTTACTTACCTTTTAGGAACTCTCGTAATTGTTCGGCTGTTATATTTCGGTAGCCCAATTCATTTAAATAATGCAAAATGGCGCTTGCATCTAACGGCAGATGTGACATTTTTATGCACTGCAAGCATCGGTCTTTAATATGTTTCTTGTATTTAAATCAAACACACTGCTTTAATTTATAGTTGCTGTTGTTGTCTCTCTTGTGGTGTATTTTCGAACTGTTTGAAATTTTACACTGTACTTTTGATCTGAATTTTTTCTGCCGACAACACTCTTGTTATTTGCGTTTATTTCATTCACTCGTTACTTAACTATTTTTCTACGGCTTGTAAATTCAATTAGATGTCGTGGGCAGTTGTAGATATTTTAAAAAATACATTGAACGTGTATACAATTGGAAAGCAGCAGCAAAGAAATAGAAAAAAATGTAGTCGAGCCGAATCGTGGTCGTCGTTTGCATTCAAAGCCGTTTTTCTCCAAGTTTTCTTTATAACACACACTCTATTTGCTGGTTTTGAATTGTTACCAATATCTTAAAAGTTTAGTTGCAGTTTTTATTAATTTCACATACTTATAGATTTACAACTTTTTGCTTAAATTAAGTGCAGACGGCGTTGCAAATAAATTTTCACGACTATCTTCGTTCACTTGACTACGCTTGCTCATAAAACACACCATAGTGGTGAGTCGCATTGAATTTTTAGGGTTATTCTGCACAAGGTTGCATTCGGGTTGCTGAACTTAAAACAAATTTCGAAGTATTTATTTCACTCCGTTTTAGTAATCTCAATATATGTATGAAACGCAATAATATATAAAAGTACAATAATTGTTCACTATTTCTAGCAGTAGCGAACCAAGTATTTCAGTAGTTTTTTTTTTGTGCAGGGTAGTCATCACGTTCACATGGGTCCGGATCCTCATATCTAAAAAATGGATATAACCAAATACTAGCATATGCGCGTTGATAATTATAAATGGTTTAAAGCAGCAAGAAAATGTTGTTAGTGGTAAATTAATGGACCCAAAAAAAAAACAATTGAAAAGGAATAGAGTTTGCAGAGTACGAAACTGTTCCATCTCACTCACGAACTAGATCCCCTCTCTTCTGACTTGTACACACATCCAGAGCCAAAGTGGCTACCCGACGCTACGTCGACGCACTAAATTAGTTTCAGACGTTGTTCCATTTGTTGCTTTTTAGTTGGTTGTCTGATATTTACATCAAAGAACGTGTTCTCGAGTTGGTAATTATAAAGGAAAATTTACTATGTGTAAATACGCGCAACTATTTTGTATACTACTATTAGGTATGTTTTTCTAAAAATCTTGGGTTTTTCGGTCGATTTCAATATGTCGAACCAAATTGGCTAATTAAAATGAATCTGTCTTCTTTTGTCATATACACGATGAATATTACGCACAGCTACGTGCCTCTTTTCAACGGTGTACGCGGGTCCACGGCGATATGGTGATTATGGCTATGGCAAGCGCACGACTACAACTACGACGGAGACGCCACCAAAGACGCCTAAGGAGTACCTGGACAGTAAATCGGGTTTTTCTACCTTCGGCATCATAGCGATCATCTTTGCCGTGATACTCAGTTGTATGATCTTCTACTACAGTATTATGTGTTATCCTTTGCTGTGCAAGGATGAAAAGAAATATCGTTTCATGGACGTTTCGTCAACAATCACAGCGGCCACGTCGCGGTCAATACAATCGATAGAGAACTATCCGGTTGATCAAAAGCACTAGGCGAAGACCGTTTTGTTTAGTTATATTTGTAGGAGGATTGTAATCGCGTAGCCTTTTATTTTGCCAAGATACTCAAGCGGGACGTAGATCAGAGGTTTTGCTCACTAATTCCTTTGTTGGCACTATCACTCGTCTGACTTATTATTAATCTGCTTCTTCTCTTGCAACAGGCTTGTGAGAAAAAACCACTACCCTCAAGTCTGTCTGTCTGCGTGCGTTTGAAAATACCTTTATATTTAATTTCGTTTTCTCTTTTATTTGTATTTTTGGTTTCTTGAACGCAGGTAACTTGTTTCTCAAGTCTACACTTTGCCCTTTTTTTCTTATGAGTAAGCCATGACTTCATTCTTAGTCATACGAGATAAATTTTTTCTTTCTTGTGTTGAAACCGAAAGCGATTAACATAATTATTGAATAGGCAATTCGTTGAGAGTTTTAAGCAGACCGTTAGTTTAAACAATTTGCCAATACTTTGAAAGAGTTCTACGTATTTAAGGACTTTTTGTGTGATCGACGCCACCGTTTTGGGTCTATTCGAATTGTATTTTTATGCGTTTATGCAAACGATTTTTGTATTTAGCAATTTAAGTTTTGTAACAAAACAAAAGTATTTAGTGAAACTGGTAAATTTTATTAGGTTGTAACTCCGCATACGCTGATTAGTACTTAATTAGTTAAAGCGATGACTCCCAAATTCCTGCCATTTTGAACCGCTTTTGGTATAAGTAATTCCTGTACTTAAATAGACTTACCTGTGCATTTATAAGCAAATTAAATTGTGTCAAAAAATTTATAATAGTTTTAAGGAGAAAGTAAGCGTCTTTACTCGTTTATATGTAAACGTAATCTGTAGAATTTTTATGCAACTTTTGATAGAATCTTTATACAAAAATAATCATATTTTTTTAAACCTAAGACTGCTGTTTGTTTTTTAACTTTTTCGATTTTTTCCAGGGATTTTCACAAGTTTCACTGCAAATGTAGTTTAAACATATATGACATGAAATTCTCGGTGTTGTGTGGCAATGTATGTCAAGTGTTAGACATTTTAAGGGGAAGACGTTAGTCAACTATGTACTTATAAAGAAATTGTAATTTTTACGCCAATGTTTGAATATCTGAATGTTTTTCCGTAAATAGGTCCATGGTTGTATTTGCAAGCCTTAACAGTTTGGCAGTAATAATAATTCCATATTTCCGAGATGAATGACCTGTTAAATCAAGAAGAGACTCCTCAATTATTTTCAATTTAGCTTTATTACGACATGTAGCGCAAAAGCAAAGAATTCTTAAAAAGATTGTTTACAAAAGTAAATTCAATGTGTAGACCGATTTAAAAAAAGCTTAAATATTTATATACAATATAACGACTGAGCAGTACAAAAATGATTGAACCAAAATTACGATAGTAAACTACATGAATATTGGCTTGTAAGTAAAAACATAGTCGGCAATGATGGAAGTGCTGTTGTAACAGCAAATGGTTTCTATATCTACAGCTCGTCCTTGATATCATCCAAGTCGACATCAGACAAATCGATGTCCTCCTCCGACGGCAGTTGGCCATCCTTGCCATCCCAAGGGTCTGTGCTTACAATTGTTGGCTTCTTGGCGCCACGAACAGGAGCAGTGTGGCCGCGACCGTATGAAATATCACGCAGAAACTCATTTATACCATCCTTAGAGAAGGAACCCTTTAGAACGGTGAATTTCATTTTCTTAAAGTTAACAACAGCCAGTGCGGGATAGCCAAAACCACCCAATTCCAGTGCTTCCTCGAGCGACGATTGGGCACCACCCTCGGCCCATGTCCAGCCCCATTGCTTTTGCTTGTATTTTTCACCAAGTGTACGCAACGTTGTGAGGAACTGGTTACGGCATTTGGCATCGCAGTCTAGAATGTGCGGCAGGACGGCAACCACACAGAGAGGTTTGCCTTCGCAAGCTTCATCAAAGTTTGCCTCATTGGTGACTTCAATAAGCTCAGGAGCAGGTACACTCTCGGTGTGTTTGTCTAATGCCCATGTAACAATGTCCGATGCGGTGCGACCGCCATCGTATTCTTGGGCATCACTACTGCTCTTCGAACCGGCAGCGAAGAATTTGATTGTCGGATAACCACGTACTCCGAATTCAGATGCTTTGCTTTGGTGTACGGTGGCATCAAGTGCTCCCAACTTCACCTTGCCCTTTAGTTCTTTCGCAGCCTTGGCCCATTCTGGCGCCAAGTTCTTGCAATGGCCACACCATGGCGCGAAGAATTCAACCAACCAAATATCATCAGAATTAAGCACAAGTTTGTCAAAGTTATCGTCAGTTAGCTCAATGACGTCACCGCTACCCGTTGATCCACCACTGCTGCCGCCACTGCTACCACTACTACTTCCACCTCCAAAAGCGGCTAGCACCTTCTTCTTCGCCTCTGCTAGTGCCGCCTCCGCAATTGCACTGGCTGTGCGCTGGCCGCTGTAATCCGTGGGCGTACGTTTATTCGCGCCGAATATTTTAATAGTCGGAAAGCCACGTACACCATATTGTCCGCCAAGTGAGTTATGCTCATCAGCGTTGACTGAACCGACTTTTATGACGCCTTTAACTGCTTTGGCCAATTTCTTGTACTCGGGAACCAAAGATTTACAGTGACCACACCATGGCGCGAAAAACTCAACAACCCAAATAGCATCATCGTTGATTACAAGTTTGTCGAAATTGGTGGGCGTAAGCTCAACAACGCCATCGGAAGGCGAGTAGAAGGCAAAGGTGGGTGTTGCAACTGCAATCAGCAGCAGTATGATAGCTGTATGAAAAAATGGTTTAATACATATTTTTGCCATTTTGAATGGTTTTCGGCACTTACGACGCCAAAATTTCGTAGCTTCGAGATTTCTTCTTTTCTCCATCTTTTTAGTTTATTCGCGTTGCCGGCTTACGTGTCTCTTTTTCGGTCTTTTTGTTTCGTTTTCTTGCAGCTGTTGTTTTTTTCAATTTATCGCTAAGTTGTATGTCACTGTATTTTGAGTTTTTTTTTAGAGATAATTTATTTACTGGCAAGCCGCCTTTCTCGCTCGTTCGAAATTGGTTGAATGTTTAATAAATCTAGTGTAGATATGTTTTTATATTTATGTTCACTGTTAGCTCGGTGTTCTCTCTTCTATTAGAAGTAATATACTACTTTTATACTGAACTGATTGTTGTTGTTGCTATGTTGACGTTCCCAATTTTGATTGGCTGTTGCGTAGGACAGTGCTTTAAAACACGCACCAGCAACATTGTGTGTTCAATAGTGCTTTTCTGTTAACACTGTATTTTAATTACGATTGGCAACCCTGTTATCCTAGTCGTAGAAGAGAATTTTTTTACGAATAAATTTGAATGGTTTGAAATGCAACTCTGGTATGTTTGACTTAAACTGTTACATTGTTGTTTCATGAGTTGAGAAGCAAAATAATACATATCAAATCCAATTTATAGAACATTCGCCAGTAAAACGCAGTCACTGTAGAATGTACCATAGTTTTACTATCTTATTTACAGATAATTCATGTTTTCTGCTTATAAAATTTAATTTTTAATGTTATGTTAATACAAGTCCTAATTTATTTGCTTATTTAACGGATAGAATACATGCATGTATAAAATAAATGCACCTGTTTCATCACCAATTCAGTTTGTAGTTCAACATTTCTGGACTCTACGTAATTGTTGCGTGTTTCGGCTGTTGCTAGTTTACTATGTTGGCGTATATTAGATAAATTATGTGGTCAATTTAGCTTAATAGCAACTTAGTAGTAATAGTGTTGTGAACGTCTGCATATCAACCATTTGGCTTGGGTGAGTTGGCGTCGATGGTTTAACAAGATTTATGTGACGTTAATATTGTGCAGTTGTTCATTTCTTGATTTTATTGACTCATTTTGTATGCTTACGCAAAATATTCATAAAAAAAATGGGTAATAAATGTGTAACATTGTTACCTTATTTACAAAGCAACTAATGCAGATTTAATTGGAAAAGCGAATGTAGTATGCAATAAATTTTATCTTCATTAATGTTTCCTTTTTTATTGTCTTGCACAGATTATTTTTGTTTACTTGTTACTTAAAGCTGCAAATAAGAGTCTGTGTTATACGTCGACTGTGGTCTAACAAACGGTCAAAGTTTTGTAAAAGTTGGATTTTTGGTTTGGTCTTTGTTTTGGTAGGAATCGGCGGCCGCCATCTTAGAAATCGAGCAAACGAATGTAGTTAACCCATTCTGCTCAACATCACACCATTCTCCCGTGTACACAAAAGATTTTATGTGATGTGATTTTTATTATTATTGAATTATAATGCATATCGAATGTAGAATAGCGAATGGCAGACATAAAGATTCAATGTCAAAAAGTCATAACTTGTACAAATAAAGCGACACCCGAACCCTAACCGTTTCTATAAGGGAAGCAGAATGGCAACCCCTTTGTGTAAACACCTTCAATATCCTTGCCTTCATCTGCTAAAGCTACGCAAATATTTTTGCCACATTTTCCTGGTATTTGGCAGCGTTTCATTCGCTTGTTTTTGTTTACGTGGCGCACGAAATGTGAAATCGCTTTTAGCTCTTATAAAGCGTGCGTGCGAGCGTGTAGTGAGTGGGGACATGGTGAACGGTTGCACATTGGTAGTGCCTCAAATAAATGCCGCATTATTATTGAAGTATGCCCACCGGAGCGATTCTTTTTATTATTGATACACTGCAGAATTTGATTTTGCATTTAGCTACTGGTACAATGTGGTTATAAGCGCGATGGGGTTAAGTAAGTATCTATGGTAAAATATGATTACCTCTTTGATGTGGGTTGCGTGAGCTCTAACAGCACGTTTAGAAAAGAAAAAGAAAAAAATAACTGTCTCATGTATGTTTATTTATTTTGGGTGATTTTTATACTTTAATAATTGATTTAAAAAAAACTGAGATGAGCATTTTTGTTGTTTTTTTTTTTAACAGAATGCCATTTGTTTTGTTGAGTTGTTTAGTAATTTAGTAATGTAACATGTATGCATGATGGAAACTTGTAAAACCAATTATGCCGATATACAAACAATGCCACAGAAACGTGTTCCAACATAAATAGCTAAGGTACGCTCTACCCACTCATCGAAGGTCGGCAGTGCACATCGAGAATAACTTGCAAGGCTGCAAAAAGGGCGCGTGGACTTTGGTAAACTTATGATTTTCTTATGAAAATAACTACAAATAAACTAAATAAATTTATGCAAAATATGTTAAATGAACATGGTAAGAATATGGGTAAGGACACACACGTTTGGGTTAAGATGAGGATTTTTAATTACCAAAAAGTGCTAAAGCGACGCCCAGGCAACGAATGAACACAAATGCTATCACATACGCTCATAGTAGAGATAAATGAATGGACAGACGGACGAGCACATATCCTTGTTCTGGCTGTAGTGCTTAACTGGCTGTTCGCTTCTCACGGCGTAAGTTAAGTGTTGCCGTTTTAATGTCGTTTGCGGAGGGAAACTTTACGGCAACATTTCAAAAAGTCACTTAAACGCCTGTGCCACAAGGATAATGCTGAGACAGTCCAATAAGTACACTAACTACTATTGCGGTGGCAAACAGGGAGGCAGGCTGGCATGCAGGCAAGCTCAAGAAACGCCAACTCATTTCATTTGCTAAGTTGATGGCAGCAACGGTACTCGAGTGTCCTTGCTGTAGGACGGTTAGCTTCGTTTTTGTTTTTCTTGTTATCTTTGCTTTCATTGTTTTTGTTGTTGCTGATGTTGTTGTAGAATAATTTCTTGTTGGCAATATTGTTTTGCCTCGAAATTAATGACGTATAAGTTTTGTTTTATAGCGGCTTTAACGCCTCGTCCCCGCTTGCCACTATGCCGACCCACGCGCGTCCTTAACTTGTTCGATTGGCATATTCTTGCAATTTGTGCTGAAGTTGTTGGGGTGTTGACTCCTAACGTTGTTGTTTTTGTGCTTTGTGTTTTGTTATAAATGCTGACGTTAACTCGAAAATAATTTTATGTTTTCAATTAAAGTTTTCTCAGCAGTTGTCTTGGTTTTTCCTCTCATAATTTTCCAACTTGCAAATCAGTTCATACGCTGACTTTGCTTTCGTGAGTTTTTTCCACAGTTTTATTTATTATAATTGCTTTGTAATCGATTTTTGTCTTAAGAAAGGACTTCATTGGTTTCTACTGAGAGAGAAAAAGGGTATAACTAAATATACCACCGTAGAGGGCAGGTAAACATACATCGTGATAAACGTATTTTATGTTCGAACGACTCGAAAAGTTAAGAACTTCTTGGACTAGCGTTTCATTTTTTTATTGAGTTTTCCATTATATGTGAAACTGGTTTTATATGTTTATTGAAAATATTACAGTAAATTTCATTGGTTGCGGTAACTTTTAATGAAAAGGACTAAAATAACCGTTAATATTAAAAGCTGTGGCAATTTTTTCTTGGCCCTTTTGAGCCGTTCAATCAAAAAGATGCCAAAATTGAAGGAAGGTGATGCATTTTTTGCATATTGAAAAGTATAAAAAATCTACACGGAAATAAATCTTTTTATTAATATGATATTGACGTTGTAACAACATGGCCAACAACAAAAAAATATTATTGGAAATTTACTCTGATATTTTAGTAGAAACTTTTTCGCGAAACAATTTTCTCGCATTCTTTCCATTTTTCTTTTTATTTTTTTTTGTGCTTTTTTTTATTTTGTTTACTTTTTTGTTGCTTTTCCTGTTGAATATTTATAACAAAAATCAGCTTAGGGCCCATTATCCACGTTATTCATTTAATTTTTAATTAATTTTCAACCACGCTACAATAAAAAATAATGCATGAAAAATAATAATAAAAAAAAAAAAAATAACGCGGAAAAGGGAAAATTAAAAAAAAAAAAAATATGTACAAAGAAAGCAGACACACAAAAGAAAAGCCCTGTGCAAATGAGCAGCGATTTAATGTTCCCCCACTTTCCGCTTTCGCTTATATACGTGTACTGCCTTTTCCTGGTCGTAGGTAGACATGTACGCATATAAATTTTTTTCCAACTGCCACCCAGCTGCCACCCACCAATCGCTGCCAGTAACACTTACATGCTCGTGGCTATTTGCGCCTTAAAAGTTTAAAATTTTCACTTTTTCCAAGCTGCAGCCATCACCCATTCCTCCTATCCATTCAGCTGAAGCAATCCAGCCAGCCACCCGCGTCGCTTTTCGCCGCTTTTCAAAGAGTTCGATTTTAATGAGCGCCAAGCAAGGATGCTGGTTGCCCTTAACGTGATTGGGTTTGTGTTTCGGTTTTTTGTGTCGCGATTGCTTTTCTTTTCTTTACTTTTCTCTTTTTTTTTTGTTTTTTGTGTTGGTTATTTTTGTTTTGTAACTATTTAATTATTTTTTTAAAGCAACAACACAAAGCGAAGCAAACGTTAATTGATTTTGTATATATTTTTGTTGTTGTTATGTTTTGTTGCCGTTGCATGTTCAACTTTTGAGCGAACTTTTGCTTAACCCAGCATCGTCAGCAACCCTTTAAGGACACACCGGATGCGCAGCCAACTTGGTTTCTTAACATTTCTTATGCTTAATTAAATATTCATCAAACACAATGCGAAAACTTTTTAATACGCAAAGCGCAACGTAACCCAATCGACTTCATCCACACGCATGTCCTTGCGATAGCCATGCGCGTAGTTACGCACGATGCGTTGCGTTCTCTTTGACAAACATGTCCGATCTAATCAATAACAACAAGTACAGCAGCAGTAGCAAAAACAACAACAACAGGAACAACAGCAACAACAGAAACAACAGAAACAACAAATATAAAAACAATCAACGTTTACTTTGTATTTTAAATTCGTAACTACCAGACAGATAGACAGACAGACACGAACTCAATAGGAAACCCATGTGCAATTCCCCTTTGGGACATTAAAAACTCATTTCCGTGTAGTTCCTTTGGCTTTGCGCCTTTTACTTGCTCACTTGCTTTTGTATTTCTTTGCTTTGTTTCTTTGTTGACGATTATATGAAATTTTATTTAAACATATGCAAAGTTTCCACTACAACAAATATACAGCGGAGCAGCAACAGCAATAACTATGGGTTCAATAAATACAACAACAACAATAACTTGGATAAACAGATAAACTTAAAATAATTTTCTACTTAGTCTGACTGCGTAAACCTTTGCTTGGATGAGCAAGGCAGCAGGTGCGGGTGGGTTCGCTTAAGAGATTGTGGGGTAGTTGATAGTTGGGAATGGTTGTGTGGATGGTCGGGGTGTTGGGGTTTGCATGTTGTTCGTGGTGTCTGTGAATCCATTAAGAATCGCATAAAACTATGCATTGTTTATTTTATTTGGCATTTGAGCCGTTTCATGTTCAGATTTGTCGGGGTAGTGGCAGCAGTGTATTCGTTCGCTCCATCCCGGGCCAGAGGACGATTGTTTGTACTGCTGTCAGTTTTCTTGTGCATACATAACGCCATTTAACTGGCAGCGTAAAAGGGTTGCATCTTTTCGTTTACAAGTTTCGCGTTGCCGGAAGAACTTTTGTGTTTTTCTAACAAGCGGGCAAAGAACTGTCAAACCCTGAGCTGTTGCATAGTTGCTTGTTGTTGTACGATTTACTCGTAGCACCCATAGTTCATAACCAATGCGAAGCAGGTTGCAGAATTCGGTGGTTAGGTCGAAAAGCATTTCTTGGCGTGAGATACTTAAGTATCTATTGATTATGCGTCATAACCTTTGGCTATAAAATCTGATGGATTTTAATGAAGATTCGAATGAATCTGTTTCTTGTTAATTGAAGCCTGTTGTTAGCTGTCATTTCTTTTCGTAATAGCTCAAATTGTTTATCTTTATCTGAAAATCTTTACCTCATCTCTATCATGGCACATGGCCAATTGAACTCTACTCAATAAATGGCTTTATACCTCTTTTCTGTCTTTGGATCTTGAAAGATACACAATCCTATATACCCAACATGTGTGTTTTATACAGACCTTACTAAAGTATCCTTTAATTGCAGTGCACGATTTGCTTTGACATGCCTTAAGAGCCACTTTCAACTGTCAGAATAATGGCAATTATCATTCGACACTGCTGTCTTTGATGCCCACGCAATAATTTCATTTATTATCCTATTTCACATGTTAAAACGAGAACAGGGACACTCCTACAACGTAAAACAACGATTACATCGTATGTGAAATATTTTAAATATCATTACATGTGTATTCCTAACCCAAACCCCATACTCCATAAGCAGACCCACCTTACCCGGCCTTTCCTCTTATAAATGTATGTACTTTCTGTCAAATGGAATGTTTTAATTAATTTAAATTTTGCTTTTGTGCTTTTAACTTTGTCGTCACTGCCAAAACAGTGACTTCAAGGGTTATCAATGCCAACTTTACTCTCAGATGTGTGTTCTCGTGTGCAATTGCTAAAAGCGAGCGGCTTGCGTTTGTGCTGCTTCTGTATGTTGAGCATTGAGACGCTTCGTAGAATTCATAAATAATAATTTTTGATTAAATATAGAATGGAGTCAGCGGCAGTACGGTGTCTAACTTTATTTATAAAACTTTGCCATTGGCGAAGTGTAGCTGTGGCAATGCGTTAGGGCTTGGGTAAGGTCGTTGATCTTGAAGGGCGTACAGACGAGCAAGCCAGAGATCAATGTACTGTGATATTTAAAAATATTTGGGAGCATGCATAAATCATTTTTCGGATATGCTTGCTTGATACGTACGGCATTGCGGTTTGTGTAGCTATGTACACAATCGCAAACGGATCAAGTTCAAGCGAACGCTGTCGCAAAACAAAGACTCAATTGTTCCTAGATCATTTGCGTTTCTAACGAAATGCGTCGGCATTCAGATAATTGTCTGAATGGGGAAGTCAAGTGAGGTTTGTTTGTCTCGGCGAGACCTCGAACTTGAACTATTGCCCATGCGAATTGCTAATGTGGAACGTGGGATTGTTTGGCTATGCGGAATTTTCCAATCACTGCGACTTCCTTCTCTTTCCTCTAAGAAAAGCACGCTTAGAAATGAATTTCGCAAGCTGTGTCTACTTGCCTGAGATATGGATCAAGTCACGCGATTGTTGTGTAAGACTTATAAAGATAGCGTACAACAGAACCACATCAACCGATCGTTAACTTTGCACGCTATCCAAAAGCATCCGCACTATTTTTAAACCCGAACTTTTTCTATCTAATACGATCGTCAACGTCACCGTCTAGGTGCGATGAGAACACACAAAGCGCTCCGCTCGCGGAACTTGGCGGCTTTTAACAAATCAGATACGCTCAGGTTGGCATAACCAAATGGCGTCATAGACATGACACTCGTAATATCCATTAACTGGCAGATATGAATACGAGCTGCGCGCAAGCATTGGAGAGCGAGTGATCATGCGAACGAATGCAAATGCACGCGAGACATCGGAGACGCACACCTTCGCTTGAGCTGAACAGTTGTCGATGTATAAAAGTAACCGCACGTTGCTCTGAGCATGCAAAAGCTTAGGAACGGGCGGCAGCGAGCAACGTACGTCGCGTACAATAGCTAAATAGTGTCTGAACGGATAATCGCCGTTAGATCGGTTTAGCCATGAATCAGGCCTCACTGTACCAGCGTGCGAATCAAGTGCAGCGACACGATGCGCAGCAGATCGTGGCCGAGTACGCAAGCGTCTTGCAATGGCGGTCAGATGGCAAGGATACGCTGCTCGACGTGGGCTCCGGATCCGGCAACGTGCTCATGGATTTCGTGCACCCCATTTTGCCCAAGAACTACGTGCAACTGGTCGGCACTGACATCTCGAAGAAGATGGTCGGCTATGCGAGCAATTGCTATCAGAAGTACGAGCGAACCGAGTTCAAGGTGCTCGATATTGGATGTGAAGAGCTGCCCAAGGAGCTGGTGGGACGTTTTGATCATGTGACCTCCTTCTATTGCCTGCATTGGGTGAGGAATCAGCGGTGAGTGCCATGTTGGGGTACAAACTCTACTTTTCGTTTTAATTGAATTCGAACTTTGACTCTGACTTGCTTAGCCGTGCGCTGCGTAATATACACCGCCTGCTGCGCCGTGAAGGTGGTGACTGTCTGCTGGCCTTTCTGGCCGCGAATCCCGTCTATGAGGTGTACAAACTGTTGGCCAAAACGTCGCAGTGGAGTGTCTATATGCAGGATGTCGATGATTTCATTTCCCCACTACACTACAGCAGTGATCCCAAATCAGAGCTCTGCGCGTTGCTCAACGACGCCGGTTTCGTGGACTATCGCGTGGAGTTGCGCAACGAGGCTTACGTCTATGAGGGCATCGATACGCTAAAGGATAATGTGAAGGCCATTTGCCCATTTCTAGAACGCATACCTGCTGCACAGCATGACGCATTCCTTGCCGATTTCGTCGCATTTGTGGTCCGCATGGATTTGCGCGAGCCAATCTCAGCTACAGCGCCATTTGGTGCGGACGTGGAGCGCTTCATATCACCTTACACGCTGTTGGTCGTCTATGCACGCAAATCGACAAGTTTCGTGAGCAACGTCATCAACGATGAACATCAGCCAAGGGGACTACCTTAGTTCTACTTATCTATAGTTTGCATCGGCAATTGCTCAGTGTTAAGTTTTACTCATATGTAGTCAATGTCATTTAGCGAAATTATAAATATCTGTAGTATCTGATTTATTTATGAAAGAAGAAGCTTTTAAAAATACTTGCATCTGAGTCTTGTTTTGTATGAGTTGGCATCTAATCGCATCTGAGCAAAGCTAGTGCGCATATCTGCGCCCTTTAAACTGATGATCTCATATTTTTAATTTGTAGTTATGATAGAGCTCCAGCTGCATGTTTGCAAGTAATGACGTTTGTTGTTGTTACCGGAAATTGCTTCCGTTTGTGGATCCACATCAGATCTGAGATCATTATGCAAGGGCATGACCTAAGATAACATATTATATCCAAGCAGTCTGACGAAGTGAAGTTGTGGTTATTTCGAACTTTTTCGCCCACTTGCTGCAGAGCGTCATATGCTGGTATGGTGTCATAAGAAAAATTTATGATTTTGACGTTACTAATTATTGAACACGACAGACTGCGCAGAACGCCTCCCGAAAATTCGTTTAATGGCAGCTTCCAATGCGCAGTCACCCCGTGGTCGGCAACTGTGCCTACCAAAAAAAGTTCAAGGCAAACTGACAAACAAAATTTTGAAAATGATTTCCCAATAACAAAATACTGACAGCCGCGTAAATACGATGAAGTGTGTAAGGTCGAGGAGGGGTCGGTGGCTGAACTGGCGGCCAAAAGGGTTGAAAATATGCGCGAGAGTGCGCACGCGAGTATTGAGTTACGGTAAATAATTATTAAAACATATACAAAATGAAAATGTTGCGCTTTGCATTCAAATTCGAATACGGATACGAATACCTGAAGCTGAAGCTGAAGCACCGCAAGAGAGGTGAGGGCGGAGAGTTGTGTCGCAGTGATGTTGGCGACACACAGGCAGCATGGGAAAAATTTTAATTGTTTTCGAAAAATGCTGCCGCGGAATTTCAAAATGAGTTATTAACGCTTAGCAGCGAGCGCACTGCAAATAAATGGAATCGCAAAGGAGGGAAAGGAGTCAGTCGGCGGGCTGACGGTTTGGCGGGGCGTGTGATGTTACTTAAAGTTAGATAAACATCTACACGCACGTATCTCGCAGAAGTGCTCGCGCAGGATATGCGGGGCATGTCATTTGTTATTATTTTCGCTCAACGCAGCGCAGCGTAGTTCTGTGACGTTTTGTTTGATTTTCAAGTGAACAACTCACGCCCAGCTAACACAAGCAACTGGAGGACTGGGGGATCAGAGGGGTTGTGGCTGTTGGGGTTGACTGGCAGCTGGTTTGGCTCGGCAGGGTTAAAAACTAATGTTTGTCTTAATCTTTGATTTGTTTTTCAAATGTAAACGACAGGAATTAATTTAGATAAATGATTTCTGAAGTGCTCGCCTGTGCGCATCTCCACATTTCTCGTCCTTAATGCCTGTCTCGTCGTAGTCTGGCAGCTCGTCTCAGTTCGGCATTAAGACGCTTTGCCGCCTGTCAGTGTATCCATCATGGCGCATCATGTAGCGCGTTTGAGCATGGAATGCGATTTGGCTGCTGCTCCTGATGCTGCTGCTACACGCATATCCTTGTGCCTCAACCCATGTTACTCAGTCACGCAGTGAATGAGTTTCGTACAAATTGTTTTCGCAAACAAAATTTTCGAATTGAAATTTGATTTATTTGTTAATTTGTTTGTAATGAATTCTGCACCGCATCTCACTTCATCCCGCCTCATCACAATGTCCTTACTGTGTGCTGTTTAAGCGTTTAATTGCCTGCATTTTTTTTGTTTTCGTTTTTCTTTCAGTTTCGTTTCGTTTGTCGTAACTTGGCTGGAAAGTTCTCCTTGGCTTTTATTGGCTTTGGTTTTTGTTAGCATTTGCGCATCATTTATTTTGCATTTGCTTAGCTAACTTCTTAGCTAAGTTTGCCTGTGTTTGATTTCCTGCTGCCTTCTGTTTACTGTCTTCCGTCTGCCGATTTGTGCCCCATGGCTCATGGATTAAGGCTCATGGCTAGTGGATGGTGGCTGGTTGGTTGATGGTTGGCCCCGTTGCGCGCTCAGGCGTGAAGTTGAGTTGTTGTATTATATTTATTTCGCTTTGAAGTCTTCTCAAATTGTAATTGTTTTTTATTTTGCCTTTTTTGCCTTAGGTGCAATTAATACGTCATCAAATGCTTTTTAATTTTTGAGCCACTAATGTGAGCCAAAAATTCTGCCAGTCAACATTGAAATGCGCAAACGTCGCGTTTCCTGTTTGCTTGTTTCCTCCGGAACACGGAAACGCCAACGCCAAACAAAAACAACAGCCAAAACACCAAAAAGGCAAAGCATTTAAATGCTGAAACAGCAGAAAAACCATTCGTATTTTTTTTTATTTGCTCAATGCGCGCAAACAATTTCATACGCAGTGTGGCAGACCCAGCACGAACCGTGAGCCATGAGCCAAGAGCCAGCCATGATCGTCCAGCTGAGTGTTGGGCATTCAGTGGCGGAGGCGGATGGTGGTGATGGCCAAAATAGACGCGAGCCGACTTCATTGCGTAGGCGTGCATTTTCGAAAGTTGTTTAGTCGTGTGCCTTTGCTGTCTTGTTTTTGTTATTGGAGTGATTTCTCTTGTTGTTGGAGTGGTTGGTCAAAGTCATGCAAAAATGCCATGTGTGTGTGTGTGTGTGTGTGTGTGTGGGTGTGTGTGTTTGCGCATGCAAAGTGCAAATATTTAAATGGACTCAGGTGCGAGTACAGCGGTTACATTATTAAGTTGATTCACATTCATGGCTGCGGTTATCTCGCGTGTGTGTGTGTGTGTGTGTTTGGGTGGGCGTGTATGGCGCGTCTCGTGCGTCGGTGCGTGCGTGCGTGCGTCTGTTTGCCTTTGGAGGTGCGGTTTGTTTGTTTTGCGAGTGAATTTTGCGTTTTGATTGCGTTTTCAAACGTTTCATATGCAAATGCAGTCTGACCAATGGTCAAGCGTAAACACATCACACACCACACACACACAATACACAGCAATATGCGGCATATACGATGGACCTGGGCTGGCATGGTAGGGAGCATGGAGTTCATATTCACGTCTGGTATGAGAAATTGAAAATGTGTGTGCCTGTGTAGCGCTTTAAGTTGACTTCTACATATTTTCAGATTTTGTTTTATGTAAGCCAGGAACAAGGCGAGCCTACCGAGAACAAGGGTCAAACCCAGGCTCAGACTTGAAGGTGTCTAAATCAGCTATTTTTAATATTGACTACTCGCTTTGTACGCTACACTCTATTACTTTTAGTTCCGGATAAGCCGACTGCGTGTTCCTTTGGCAAAGTGTAATTAACACATATGGTGCATAGTCCAAAGCACTCAGACAAGTGCCATCAATTAGAGCATGCATAGTCAAATACTCGTCACCCAGAATTATGTCAAATTATTTTCTATTTTCAATTAAAAACTGAAAGCTAACGAAGTGCCTTTGTTTTCAACACGCACCCCACCACACCCTCTTACTCACTCTCCCTCACCGTTTCTATCTCTTGTGCTATCTCTTACAGTGTCTGTAACATAGTTCAAATAATTGTGTATAGTGGCACTGGCGGGCGGAAGTGCGGCCGTGCGTTTCGTTCTGCTGGCTGTAAATAAGAATTTTAATAAATTATAACGTAATAAGCCAAGCGGTTACTAGAATGCCACGCCCACTGCTTCGCGGTTACAGCGGTAGCTTGACGACAGCAAGGATGGCGACAAGGATGCTGGCATGCTCCAAGCTACCTTCATTTTTGCTGCAGTCTGCGTTCGAGTGCCCACAAGAATTTCAAGGCAAAAAATAGGAAACATATAAGCGAAATGGCTGATGACAAACTTTGACAAGTGCGTCTATCCGCGCTGCCTTCGTGGCTGTGGCCGCGGTCAATATGCAAAGACCGGTGATGCAGCGGCAAAGAAAAAATTGCTACATTTAATTACATAAATTTTTAATAAATAAGTCTATTTTTTATTTTGTTATTTCTATGAAAAAATGCAGCTAATTATGCTGAGTAAAAAACCGGGTTTTCATTTCAGTTAGCGGCTGTGTGCGCATTTAAAATGCAGCAAAGCTATCCCAAAGGACGCGACTTACCCCTTTGCCGTACTGTGCGTCTGTTACAGAAGTATGCTGCCGTTGCTGTTGCCGTTGCTTTGCTTTGGTTTATTTTAATTTCATTTTATGATTTAACTTTACACCTGCTAAAAAAGGCTCAGCTTCAATTAAGCAGCCTGGCACGGCCTTTACTGCGGCTGCTCTTTGTGAGTGTTCACTTCTTATTGAAGTTTACTCGCACGCACTTAAGTGCTTGGCAGTCAGTTTGCATTTCTAGTTATGGGTTGGCTCTTTCTTTGGTTTGTTTTGCTGCTTTGTTGCTTTTTGTTTTCTGTTTTTTTTTTTTTTTTGTTTTGTTTGTACATTTTTATATTAGACCAGGCTTGGTTATGTTGTAAAAGGACAATACTTCAAACCCGAAATCTTCGTGTAATCGGATAAGGTAATTGGAGGCTTTGTCTAGACATTAAGTGCAAACAAATTTTATGCTTTGGGTTTGCGCACTTTGCGCACTCTGCGCACTTTACGTGTCCGCTCGGGTTGAAGTTTCCTGCGAACTGCTTAGACAGGCAGGCAGGCAAGCTGGCAAGTCGGCAATTCGGCAAGCAGGTGGGCAGGCGGTCAGGCACATTGGGCCAGAAACCCAAATGCAGCAAATGCCGTCATTTCGTTTGTATTTGCTTGGAGTTTGACCAACGTAGCGGCCCGAGTAGTTGGTAGCACATGTTGACGTTGGAAATTTTCATAAATCGATTTAAATATTCGCTCATACTCGCATCTCTAGAGAAATTTAATAGTTTTTTTGTTTTTGCCAGAACATATTGTGCCGTTGCGCCAAAAACTATGCAACACTAATGGTTTGACTAAAATATAAAATAATAACGACGCTAAAGCAACAGACCATCAACAACAACAATAACCAGCAACAACAGGCACTGGATGCTCGACAAACAAAGAAACTACAAAGTTTATGAAACCTGTGCGAACTCTCGTTGGCAATAATATTACTTTAGCCCATAAGTATGCTACAGTTTTGTGCCGTCCGTCTTAACGGGCATAGGAGTAAATGTTAACTGTGCGCTTAAGATGCAAGCTGCGCACTGCACAAGCAGTCGTTGGCTATGCGGCTGACACAAGTGTTGCCAATAGCAATTTCACTTGCTTGCCACTATCCACCTGCCACCTGCCACTGCCACCGCCACCCCCTTCGGTAGAGTCCCTGAGCACAGTCGCAAAAGTTGCGCACGGGCCGACAGCAGCCTGCAATGTCATAATTAATGCAAAGCTACGAAACAAATGCAACACCTGCGGTTAGTTTGGCACGACCGCAAATATGCCGCAAGTATTTGGCAAACACATTCAAATTGGGCACCTCTTGCCTCATGCTTCTCACCACGTCTCTGGCGGTCGTGCTGAGCTGTGCTCGACGTCGCAGCATAAGACGTGCCAGGCGCAAAGGACATGGCTGCAATAGTTTCTGGCATTGGACAAATCTTGCAGAAATGTGTTGGCACTCTTTGACTTCTTCATGCATTTTTAATTATCGCAATTTCGACGCTGATGACTTTAATGGGAACTGTACGCATCAGAGTGTGCTGCCAAAGGATGTTAGCCAGTCAGAAGCGACACGCAGCTTCTGTGCGCAATCAGCAGCCAATAAAATTTCAATTTCATTTTAATTTCGTTTCCAATTCGCCAGCACTTGCCGTGGGCCACAGTGGAATCAAGGTGGAGTTGTTTTGCAATCAATCGGAAGTTGTGTGTCTGATATATTTTTGCGGTCAAGTGCACAGCTGATGATTCAATTTCGAAAAACCACAAAAAGTGGTAGCTAGCACATGCAGCAATCGCAAGAGAAGATAACAAGTGGCCTCGAGGTTAATTGAGCCCCTGACTGTGCAATTTGGATTTCGATTGCCAAGCGCATGGAACATATCAATTTGTTAAAGAAGCAGTCGACTCAAAAACCTGTGACACACTGTCAGCCCGCACAGACGGACAGACAGACGACAGACGCACTACAGCAACGGTCAAGTGGTGTGTCGGTGTCTATGCGCCGTATGGCTGTCACTTGCCAGGAGGCTTGTGCCAGGGCTCTATTATTATTTCACATTTTGCTAACGTCATGTTGCAATTTTTTTCATTAAAGTTTTTTTGCGTTTGTCATGCCTTTGGCCGCCGCAATTATGCAGTTAACAATGTCAGATGAGTTAAGGGTCATGTTGGCGCTGAGCAGTTGACTGAGCCAGAGGTTAGGCATAGCCAAGACGGTTACTGCTTAACCAAGCGCGCACTGATAGCGCTGCAAAGTCCTAAGCCTACGCAAAAATCAACATTAAAAGTATTCTCGCAGCCAAGAGGCAACACACCTGTGGGGCCTAAGCAGAGCGAATAGAGCGCCAAATGGAGAGTGGGGAGGGTGGGGCAAGTGTGTATAAGAAATCAAGAAAAACACGCAAAACAATTATTCTTAAGATATCTCGACGGAAACATTAAAAACCAATTCGAGTTGATGACAATAGAACATTCGCGGCCCGCACGCGGTACAATATCAATGACACCAAGGCGGCGGATGTGGCATGGCAGGCAGACGACACCTGGCCTCGGGGCGCCAGCAAAAAGGTAGGCAAATAAGCACAACTTGGCTAATAAGAAAACAAAGCCGAGCAGCAAGAACAGCCGAGCCGGGTATGTAAGTCAGGCACACGCGTGCGACGCGAGCCGAGCACAATCAGCAGAACAAACAATGCAATGCGCACTGGCGCGCAGGCCGGCAAGGGGCAAGGAGCAAGAAACGCGGAAACAAAGCCGACGAATTGACATGAAAAATAATGTCACCCCTTGGAGCAACAAAAGGAAAAACCAAAAACAAATAAAAAATCGCGCAGAAGCTGTCTCATTCTGATTCACGTGAGCCACTTATGCCACTCCTCAGACCAATGTATGCTTAAGGACTCGTGCTGGATTCCTTGAAGTAACTTAAGAAAAAATAGAACGACAATGAAAACAAAAAACAGAAAAGGTGGGAGAGCAGCAGTAAAAAAAAGAAAAGAAAAGGAAACGAAACATTTTGAAACCGCGACAAGCTTTTAAAAATGTTTTGTTGGCGGGTAATTTCATCGCTTGTTTTTCTAACGAATTTTTGTGTCAACGCAGCATGTTGCCTGCCAAGGGCGCGCGTGGGTGGTTGGGTGGTTGGATCGCAGGCAGCTGTAAGAGGGTGGAGAGGGAGTTGGCTGCGACGCGTTTGACATTATTTTTTATCGTTTATTATTTAAGAAAATACGCCGCCAGTTGTTGTCTTCTGCTGGCTTTCGTCATTTTCGAAACATTGTTTTTCGCCTGTTCTTCTGCGCTTGTCTTGTCCTGTCGCCATCTTCAAGAAAATCCGCCGCAGTCGCAGCGTAAACCGGAAATGCGCGCATTTGTTGCCGTTTCCAATTGGACATGGCGACTGCATGCGGTGTTGCGTTAATGGTTTTTATTTAGTTCCCTTTTTGTATGTGCTTCTCTTCGTTGTTGTTGCTGTTGTCGTTGTCGGTCGTCGGTCGTCGTTTAACTGTTCGCCTTTGGGCATCGTTTTAATGTAGTTTAGTTGCCAATTTACGTTTCGCTTTCATCTCTCTGGCTCTTCATCTCTTACCTTCTTGCTCTCGTATATATTTTTTTTTTTGGCTGAAATAATTGTCACCATGGGTGTTTGTTTGCCTTTGGGCTTATCAACGCCAAAAGTTGAATTGTCAAACATTTGCTTTCTCTTTTTGGCCAATTATTTGCTGAATTGGCCTCTAAATGGCGTAAATAGCCGTGTCGGGACTTTTTCTAATTCGCATTTTTAAACGCCTTTGCATTGCAAATCGTGGCCGTTAAATATTTAAATAGTTACACTTGACACTGGGGCAGTGTATTTCACTCGAAACGACTAATTGGTTTCGCAGTTGTCCCAACTGACTGGACCAAGAAAGTTGAGAAGGCACGGTATAGAAACACATGATATGGAAACATCAAAATTAAAATATGAGAGGTTAGATTACACTGATCGTATATGGAGACCCTACAAGAGGAAACAATTTAGCTGTGCATTTTCAGTCTGAATCTTCAGACTGTTCCTGCTGTAGGCAATCAAAAATGAATTTTTCATTGAGCTTCATCAATAAACCAATCCATTCTCATTAGTCCGTATTGTGCAGTTTTTCTCAATACACTATTTTTTTGCCAATAAACTTCTCTTAATCGAATATATGTGAAAACCCAATTTATATGCAAATTACTTTAAAAACTACAAAAAAATAAAGCCGACAAACGGCAATTGATGAACTCGTTCTCGTTTGTTTTTCAAAAGTTGCCGAATTCGGTGTGTGAAAATATTAATATAGTAAAAACAAAAAGAATATTTAACCCTTCGACAGCATAAATGCAAGCGGCAGTAGAGGAAGGAGAGCAAGCTGAAGCGAGAGAGCAGGCGCAAAAGAAAATAATTTTTGAATTATGCATAAAAGCGAATAACCAGGAACAAAAAGCAAAAATGTTGCCAACCGCATTATTTTTAATATTTTTCATATATTCCAACCAAAATTTCATTTCAAGCCTCAACAAGTTTGAAGCGCAGTAGAAATTTGAATATCAAAGCGACGATGAAAAATAATAATTTAAATTTAAATGAACAACATTAAATTAGCACAACACCGCACGGCACAGCATTACAGCAGAAGTACATGAAGAAGTGATGATGGTAACCCAACCAACAGTGAGAGAGAGATAGAGACGTTGAGAAGCAGGGAGAGAGGCAACTGGTAAAAGGTCTCGTTTGGACGATGCCGAGAGGAGTTCATTTTCGATTTAAACAGAGAAATTAATATTTTAACACCTTTGTGCAAATAAAATGAGATGCCAGCATTGATGTTGCTCATGTTCCTTTAGTGGCGCATGTTGTTCGTGTTGTTTTTGTTGCTCATATAAATGTTGATTTAAATTTAAATCCTTAGCACAATATACACGCACGCACATGTGTTCATACGAGTTTTTCCTCATTTAATCTTAATTAAAAACCGGTTCGGCTTCGGTTCGGTTTGGTTTCGTTTTCCTTTCGGTTGCTCCGGCAAAAGATCTGTGCCTCGTTTCTTGGCACACATTTGGGATGTGCGCTATGCCTTGGCACACGCATCTAATTTCATATTCATCATATTCCACTATGAGGCTGTGCCGTATACATAGCTGCCACGGTGAGTGGCCACGCGTATTTATGCTCATAATTACATACATAAACACATGCGTATCTATGGGAGATGCTCGCACATTTAACTGTGATATGCAACCAAGTAAACAATCGTCGATGGTTGCCCTGCCCTGTGAATTCATTTACACTATGCAACCCTTTTCCTGTTCAATGTTTTTGCCTTTGAATATTCCTTAGTGGAAGGGGAGGGAAGGACTGAGTGTATTTCATACTCTGCAACATTTGCTTTTAAAAGAGTTGAATGCCTAAGCTGCAAAGCTGGCGAATAACCCAGTGTTTTGACGCCTATCATTAATCTTGCTTGTAGAAGCGAAAGTTAACCGCTTAGAGCCCGTTATTTCAAAACTGGCTAATTTTTGGAGCTCTACACCTAAGACAGGACCTTAATTCACAGCGATTGCCTAAATGATCTAAGTGATTCTCTACGAGCTGAGGGCTTTAGATTAGGTGATGTAGACTTACATTCTTCCATTCCATTCCATATCTTCTGATACCTTATTTGTATTATTTTTATTAGAGTTAAGCTCTCTGCAGTCTCCTTCTTTGGTTGACTCAAAACTTACCGGTAAGCAAAAAAGTTGAACTCTGAACTGCTTTTTTCTTTCTTTCTGTATTTAGATTGGTGTTATGCTAATCACAAAGTGAAATTTATCCTTAGCTGCGTATTTTCCTGATGCGTTTTCCACGCCATAAGCATAAAATTGCTTTTCCGATTTGCTTATTGTTATCAGAAGAAACGAAATGGAACAGCAGAGTAAAATATCCGCAGGCAAAAAGCAAAGCCCAAAAGTATGCAACACACCATGCCCATGTATGCACTTCGTCATCCTGGCATCCAGGCGGGCAGGCGGGCAGGCGGGCGGCAGGCAGCAGGCAGCAGGCAGGCACAAGCATTTATGGCACAAAAATGAACTCGAATGAAAAGAAAGAAATCAAAAAAAAAAAAAAGGCAATGAGGGGCATGGGAACTTAAAAAAAGAATAATGGAAAAAGTAAGAAGTTAGAACGTAAGTGAGTGGTATTCGTATGTGCCTAAGCGGTTACGCTTTGAAGCTCTGGGCGGGCGGATGGCGGTGGTGCACAATAGCCCCCCGCACTCTCACATACATAGAGAATAATTGTATCAAAAGCATATTTTCCATTCTGGTAGAACGAATTTTATGCTTTTTCAATAAACATTAACCGATTTTGGTATTTTTTCATAAAGGCACAAGCCATGGATAAAAAGTAGCGGAGCGCGCCGAGTGGCAGGCGATGAGCCAACAAACAAACTGCCGAGTGCCAACCGGCAAGAGGGGAGTGAATGTGTGTTGATTCGCACTTGGGTGAGGGTGGCATAGATTTAGATTTGCGCTTATTCTTGTTGCTGTTGTTGTTGTTATATAAGCGTGCGAGTAGTAGCCAAAGTAGCTGAAAAGCCTAACGGTATGCCATGTTTTCTGTTTGTCGCCGCACACAGCAGCAGCAGTAGCAGCAGTAACAACAACAAAAAGCGGCAATCATTCATGCGTTCATTATTTCATAGACTCAACGATGCTACATACAATCGTGTGCTACAGTGTGTGTCTTTCGTGTGTGTGTGTGTGTGTGTGTGTGTGTATTGCGTGCTTTGTGGTAGGAGTGTGTGCGCTTTTTTTCATTTTACCGTTCAACTGGCAAAGCCAAAATTTTTTATGCAAACAAACAACGACGCTCAAAGACTAAAAATATGGCAATCAATGAGTTGGAAATATTTTCGTTTAACGTTTTAAATGTTGTTGTTGTTGCAACTGTTATTATTGTTGTTGCTACTCATTTCGAATCGTTTCGTTTGTTGCCTTTGTTGTGCTTTCTTTTTTGGTTTCTTTCGTTTTTTTTTTTGTGTTTTTTTTTGTTCATGTTCTACAAATATTTTTCGATTATGCATTCCTGTTTATATTTATTTTGAAATTTTAATTTAGCATGAAATTAAAAGAATTTACAAATACAAATAATAAAAAAATCGAAAACAAAACAAAAGCAGTAGCGTAGTATTATGTTTTATTGCATATTTGCGTGTGGCCAGCTGCCAGCTGCCAGCCGGAAGTTGTCCTTGCCGTGAGTTTCGGAGCAGCGGCAGCTCCGTGCATAAGTGGGAAGTTGCGTTGCTGCCTACTTTTGTGTACGATTTGTAATTATTAAAAGATCGATTTTGGTTTCAAATTTCCATACTTTTGTCTTTTGCTTATGCTTTCAAAATAATTTAATGAGACTAACGCCAAATCATAATGAGACGATTGTCTCTTGGTTGGATGGTTGGTGGGTTGATTGTTCGGCTGGTGGCTAGTAACTGGCTTCGGCACTCTTAAATAGGCAACAACAAAACGTCAAATATGATTACAATAGCTTAAGTTCAGCGAAAATTATTATTTTAATTACGACACTCAATGAGCAGCAATTGCGCGTCCGTCTTGGGGGATGCGCTGCTTGCCATGAGGGTTGCTTCGACGTTAGAATGCCATGCCAGCGACACAAGCCCAAATGCCTACAATAAAAAGTCGGCAATAATATTTATGGACAGGCAACGTCTGCATATGAAACGATTTACGCGAGCAAGTTCTAATATGACACGACATAAATCTCACACATCTCGTGCCTCGACGTGCGTTTGACTCTTCCGCGTATGCTGCGCGATAAAGTTTATGCAGCGCATAAAAAGTATCGAAAATACTCACGAGCTATTTCCGTGTTCATTTGCACCAAGTCGGCAATAAACGCAAGCAATCAGCTACAATCGTCGACTGTTATGGACTGGCGATGGAAGGATGGCGGACGCGTATGAATGCAATCATAACTTTCTTTGCCGGTGCCCATTTTGGCGATAATTTTTATTTCCGACGTCGACGAAATGGCAAATGTAATGCGGCCGGCATGTTGTGACGTAGATAAGTTGTACTCGTTTATGCTTCTTCTGCTGTTGTTTTGGCCATAGTTGTTGTTGTTGGTGTTGCCATTGCTGTTGTTTGCTTAGCGCTTCCTTTGGGCAAGCCAGTTTGGTGGCTCTGCTGTCCTTTGCAAATAAAATAAATTTGCTGTTTTTATTTTGGTCAGCGTACGCGCGTGTCCTTGTGTTCTGATGTCCTGATGTCCTTTACGGTGACTCGTCTTATGCACTGCCATTGCCTGAGTAGCCACACTCGTACAGTTGTAACAATCATTTATGTAATGGACGCAACATTTATTATTTCCGTCGACCTTTTTTGCTCCTGCCAAGTCTTATCGTCGCACAGTCGTCCTGTCAACACGCCACTTGGCCGCGTTTAGTGTCTGGCTCGTTGTCGACGTGTTTAAGACCGACGCACCATGATGACTAAAGTTAGATTGGCACTTGCACACTTCTCGGTTAATGAATATAATTGAGCGCATCAAGTGTGTCTATTAATGTTTATCTGACCTTCACGTGTGCCGAGCATTGCCTTCTCTAGTCTTTAGCTTTAAGAGCAAATAATAAAAAATTTCCAAAGGTATTTCCAATGCTAAAGTTGATGTAGATCAACTGAAGTTAAGAAACGCCATCGAGCAGTACTTTCTTTAAAATTCGTAAGAAATTATGACATTTCTGATTTGCCTACTGAATTTAGACTGTCAAGAGTATTCCCGGTCAGGTTTGTAGGCAAATACTGTTTTTGCTAATTATTTCGCAGTTAAGAAGATCTTCAACGCCTTGATACTGTAGCTGTCGATTCATACAGATTGTTTAACTCACATGGTCTTAATGAGTGTGAGCAGCAGAAACTTTATCGTGTACTTCTTCATTCCGACAGTCTCTTTAAGTTTGTTGGCTCACTCGCCTATCTTTAATGCCTATGATGTCCACATTATCAGCGTGTGTGAGTTGTATTGCCTCTTTCTCTAGTTTCAACTGAAATGATGCTGCAATTGAAAATGTCTGACTGTGATGTGAAGCCGTTCAGCCGTTCAGCCAACTGCAACCTTCTTCAATGTGGCGTACGGTGTTGGATTACTGAAGCCAAAATTTCCAGACATTTTACTTAAGGCTTTAACTGGAATCGGCAAACAAAAGATTAATTGAAATTAAAAGACCGCTTAAAACGTTCTCACTTCAGCTTTTGGTAAGTCAAACAGGCCCAGCTAAAGGATCAAAAAATAAATTCGCAATCGGGCAACATCAAAGAGCAATAATTTGCATTCAGCTGCAGCCGCAGCCAACCGTGGATTGCTGTGAGTCCAGATACTCAAAGTCGCTGCGTATCTGAGTACTTGTGTGCGTGAATCTGAGCTCGCTGCGCCGCACATCAAATAGTATCTTGCGTAAATATTTATTCTTCTTTTGTCAGCAGTTTTTTCAATAACTTTTAATATTCTAATGCCTACATATATCAGTGCACAACAATAGCCACTGAGGATGTGAGGGCCATGGGGTGAAACATTGTATGAAGGTGAAACTTTTTTGCAAAGCTGGCTCAGCCAGAAAATTGCGCAAATTTCGTTTCTTTTTTTTCATTTTGTTCTCGTTTTTATATTTGAGTTGCTCGTTGCGGAAATAAAGTATTTCATATCTGAACCGTACCACATATGTGTGTGAAATATGAGCAACCCCATGGCTGGAGTAAAGCCAGAGAAGAGATGAGAAGAGATGAGCAGAGCAATGGAGTGTAGAGTAGAGCAGAGCTGAGGAGAAACTGAAACTGTGAGACGTTGTGAAAAATCCATTGTAATAAACGACGACCGCACTTATCTCTGATTATGACTTTTTAAAATTACACTTTTCAACAGGATAACCAAAGCACTTCAGAAAAAAGCAAAAAAAAAAAAAAAGCAAGGAAAGGAGAAAAAAAAAAATATGAAATGGGAAAAAATCTAACCGAAGCGAAAAGGAATCAGGAATTTATAGCGGCTGAGAGCTGAGAGTACGAGTAGCAAAGAATTCAATGCAAAAATAAACGATTTTAAACAGGAAATGCCTCTTGCGCACGCAATGCAAATGCAGGCCAGGGACGTGTGCAGTGGCGGGGTGCAGTGCGCAGTGGGTCGTGCTTGGCTGTGAGTCTTTGTGTTGCTGTCTTTGATTTACTTTTATTGGCAGATTAAGTACGACAACGTAGCGCATCATCGGCATCATCGACGTCATCGACATATCAGCTTTATTATTTTTTATGTGTGCACGCTACTCATAGCTCTGTGAAAAATGACTAATAAAAAAAGAAGAAATACCAGAAATCAACCAAAAAGAAAACAAAGACCAAAATTCGCATAGAGGGAAAGTGCCACACGTGTGCGTGTATCTGCAATGAATTTCTGAATTATTGAAATTTTAGCGCAAACAAAAAAGTAATGTTAGAAAAAGTCACTCATATGTGCCACTAACGGGTTTCGCTTTTTATGCGAATTTACGGCGACGCTTTGATGTTTATCTGCAACGCTCGACAATAAATATTTTTGCTATTTTAAAGGATATAGAATTTTTTGTTCCTTGGGTTTTTATAGCGTGCCTGAGTGGTGATAATTTGGTTTTTAGTTGCACTTTTGGAAATTTATATTGATAAGTTCCAGCTTGGCTTTATATCAACACCGGAAGAGAAATGCGAGGCATTCTGATAACTTCGCAGGCAAGAGGCGGCTGGCAGCCAACGTGCTCTACTTGGGCTACTAAAAATTGTGCCCCTGCCCAGGCATTGCAAATGGTTTTTAATTAAAACTTTAAAAAAAAAAAATAAAATAAGAGAGAAAGAAAATGTAGACGCAGCTAAGCCAAGATTGAATTTTCACACAATGCAATAAACGCGTTCGCATAAAGGAATGCAATGAAAATAAATAAAAACGCAAAGCGCCATAAATTATTTGAAATAATTGCTTAATTGCTTTTTTCACACAGTGTACGAATGTAATTGTACGCGGAATGCGCGTAGGAAAAGCGAGCGGAAAATGTGGGTGCCAGAGAAGAGCGCAAATTGCCAAAAGGAAAATAGAAAAGTTTCGGCAGTTAACCTGTGTGCGATAAAAATTAATTTTAAATGCGTCTACGGCGGCAATGAGGCGCACTCTGGCAATTGTGCAACAATGACAAACAACATCAACCCCGCCCACACGCCAACACGCCACCACCCCACCACAACACCAAAACAACACAACACGATGTCACCATGCCTCCTGTCCAGCACAGCACCAGGACACCCCGGAGCATGCCGCCACACGCACAGCGCCACAAGTCAGAGAATGTTGACGGCGCGAAAAGCCGCTAAGAAAATTGAAAACACATACAGCAAAGTGGAAAGCCCGAGAGTAGGGAAAACACAAAGCACAAGAAACAAAAAAGATGGCAACAAAAAATACCAAAACTGTTTAACGCATAAAACGTTAACAAGTTCGTTTTTTGGGCGCGAGACACGTCCTCGCGGATGACGACACCGCGGACCGACACTCGACTGCGCCCCTTGGCGTGGCTGATAAATCGGGCAGGTGCTCCTCACCCTGCTACGCGGGTCGAGGCAGGCGGATGCGTGGCTGCAGTTTGCTTGCCTGGCCTTTGCTTCTGCTATTAAAAATGCACATAAGCAGCAGCGCAGCTTGCCAGGACTTTTAGCGCAAGCCACACTCTCCAGCCACATGCTCCAGTCTCTCCGCGCAGGCAAAGGAGCAGAAAAAGTAATTAAATTCATAAAACTAGCATCATCGGCGGCACAAAATGCCATAATTATACGCGACTGCATGTCGCGTTGGCTTAGTGCGGCTGGAGCGGAGTTTCTCAGCACTGCTCCCTCCTGCCACGCTTCACTTTGCCTTCGTGGACCTGCACTCGTGGGTCGCTGCGTGCGTACACATACGTCGCTGCCACATTACATTGTGGCAGTCAGTCGAAGGCTGCTGTCTGCCGACACTTTTCTGCGCTGGCGCATTTTTCCGGCGCAAGGACTTCAACGTTCTCCTTTTGCTTTGTCTTCGCTGCTTTAATGTCTTCGCTTACTTCAGCGGGTGGGGTTGGCATGCAGCAGGCGAGTCTGACAAGCGCAGGAGCACTTGTTCTGCTTTTGAGTTTTGGTTGCCGTCCTGCCTTGCCTTGCCATGGCTGCATGGCTGCCTGGCTGCCTGGCTGCTGTCTACGTCAGCCGTTGGCACGGCTCCCGAGCCGACTGCTGCCACTCTGCATATTCGTGCACGTCTTAATCCTTTTTCCATTATTATTTTCATAATTCTTATTTACATGACGCAAACGTCTTCGTCGCGTACCTCGTCCCGCTGCCGTTTGCTTTGTTGCGCCTTTTAACGGCACTTTTTATGCTTGCCAACCGCGAATCCTCGCACCCATTGCTGTTCCGGCTGGTTTCTTGTTTCGTTGTTCTACGCTCAGATTTAGTTGTTGTTGTTGTTGTTGCTGTTGTGGGTTGCCGATATTGTTGTTGTCGTTTGTTTATTGTCTTTTTTAATGTTTGCGAAAAATTATTTTCTTATAACTGAATTATTCACTGATTACATGGCGGAACTGCGCAACGCCTTGTCTCGCCCGTGTATCCTTTGATGCGAAAGGGTAGGTGGGTAATCACCGCATGTGAGAAGTTCCAAATTTTATGCTCAAGAGGATTTAATTTTTAATTAAAGCGCATTTCGCTTGTTTCGGTTTTTATTTATTTTGCTTTTTCCATGGCTTGAGCGATGCAAATGTTGCACACTCTCAGCCTGACTGGTTGTGTCATGTCCTTGGGTCACTGGCTAGCAAGTCTACATTTCCGATTCTTCAAGGCAAACGCACATGTGTGCGTGCATGCACATAAGTTTACCTTCTAACCGAGCTACAGCGCCTAATATTATGCTTTCATTTGGTCACTGAGTGTTTACTATACACGGCCCACCGCATGCTGTGGCTACTCTACGAGCGAACGTCGATGGCAATAATGGTGGTAGCGATTGAGATGATGTCGCTGACGATGATAATGATGATGATGATGATGATAATGATGATGATGATGGCACTGCTAACAATTGCCGTTGTTGGGGAACGCACAATTTACCTGAACAAACTTTGATACTCATTGGCGGTGTTGGCTTTTGTCACAACCAACAACCAAAGGCAATCATGACTGCGACTGTCGAGTGCAGCAAGCAGAAGGCAAAAGCGGCCGGCAAAGCGCAACTAGGCAGGGGTAAAGAGCAGAGAGCGGAATGCAGCATGATGCAGCATGCAAAATGCACTCGAATGCAATTTCAGTAATTAAAATAAACAACAAGCCACAACGGGCAGCTATCAACGTCGTCATCAACGGCCGCCACAACACCGACGGCAGCATAAGCAAGAGCAGCAGCAGCCGAAGCATCAGTTGAACATGTCAATCAACATTGCGTGCATTTAGGCGCACATAAACAATGCCCAAGCGAATGCTGCCGCCGTACGACGACTGAGTCGCATTGTGAAAATAAACAAACGCAGGACAATTCTGAGCGCAGTCTACTCATATCAGTTATGATAATGTGCGAGTGTCAATGCGGCGTTAACAGGCAGCGTCGTTATCACCGACTGCCGCCTGAAAGTGCGCAACACATTTGATGCCAAAGCGTAAACGTAAATTGACTTAATTAAATGCAAAATGCGGATGCGTTTCGCATTTGAATGCAATGTCCAGAGTTATTTGTGTGTTTATTTATGTGAAAATTCTGCAGGCATAGATGCCGGGGTGAGAGTGGGCCGTGTGCCGTGGGTGGCCGGGAGTTCGGGGGAGGAGTGTGTCTATTTGTTTTCGTTGCAGTCATTTAAAGGCTCTTGGTTGCGTTTTTAACTTCCCATGTGGGTGTTGTCTATTGGGTGTTCGGTGTTGGCTGTTGGGTTTCGGTTTTATGTTTGTTTAATTGTGTAACTTTCTGCTTATTTATGATTTAATTAAATGCATTAAGGGACAAACGCATCGAAGGACACTTAATGAAGGACATGCGTCACTACGCATTAAAGTAACTGACTGCAGGATGAGCGCACGGGCGCACACGGCGGGTGTTGCGGCTTCGGCGCCTGCATGTCTTCCATCGATATGGCAGTTTCTGTAAAGTGTTTATTTTGATTTCGAGACATTAAAATGCATTCAATTAAAATCCTTTGTGAATAATTTGGAAACTGGTCGGGGCATGTTTTTTTCTGTATAATTAATAAAAATTAATTAACGCCAATAATGGGGTTCTTGCGAAAGCTACAGCATCATTCACGAGGAGTAAGCTGACCAAATTATTGGGAGGCCAATCTGAAAGAGATGCACTTCGGAAAGAAGGAAAGAAATTGATAACTATATGAAAAAATCCATTAACTGCTCAGACACAAGTCTGCACTCAAACTCAAGTTCTCGTTCTTCATTTATTTTGTTGAATAGGAAAATTATAAAAAAAAACCATATATATTATGGATCCAAAACCAACATAGCAAACGACTTAACCCATGTAAGAGAACGCATGGCGGCAGTCAATGGCTTGGCTCAATCTGATCCAACAGCATCACGTAGCAACCAGATGCAGCATGGGTTGCTTGGAACGTACCTGGCCACTTGTGCCGAAAAGAAAATTCATAAATTCCAACTCAGGCGCAGTTGTGCGCTTGGCACTTTGGCACATTCATTCGTTCAGGCCGTGATGACTGTGCTGGCGGTGCTGGCTGTGCATGTGACAAGCGTCGAGGACTTTATGTTGATTACCTTTTTTGATTATGTGTCTGGGAGTGTGTCAACAAGCGACAAGTGACTTGCGCCGAGCAGTGTGCAGCACAAAAACAATAAACATAAACCAAATGACAGAGCGACGTTCATACGTTTGTTGAAGCTTCGTCGTCCTTGTCGTCGTCGTCGTTGTCCTCGCCATTGCTGTCGTGAAAATATGATTAAAGTCGCAATGGCGAAAAGGTAAACTCGGCAGCTGAATTTGAGATGTCACGACTTGAGTCGACTTGAGTCAAGGTGTGCTGGCTTGCGCCGAGCGTCGCCTGGCAGTCACTGGGGACAGGAAAAGCGCAGCTGGCAGCACAATTTCAAATAAGCCGTGCAGATCATAAAGCAAAGCTTTCGGCGGGCCGCAGGGGCATGGGCGGCACACTTAAACAACACAAAACAACACGCGGACAGACACAATCACTTCTGTGTGTCTGTGTGCACGGTTAACGAAATTAAATTCAAGCAAATATTCATATGCCGAGCAGTACTCAGCGCATACAGCGCTTAGAGCGTATCCGTTTTGTCCTGTGTGTGCTCTGTCCCCGTGCCTGTACTCTGCTGTGCTGTGCTGTGCTGACATTTGCCTTTTATGTTTTTTGTTCTCTTCAACTTGTATGCGAAATATTCTAATTGCAATAAAAAGCGACATTAAGTGCGCTGTCACAGTTGGGGCGCATGAGCGTGGGCGTGAGCGAGGGCGTGGCTGTATAGGAATAATAATTTCATGTACTCCAACTTGCTTGAGTGTCTGTCTGTCCGTCTGTCGGTTGTGTCTGTTGTGCGTGTGCGTGTAATAATCATCGAATAAATTATGCAAAAATCATTTCCATTGTTGTAAGTGGCTGTCTTCAGGTCCTTTGGCTGTTGGCTCATTGCTTTGCCGTTGACATTGTCATTATTGTTTCCGTGCAGTGTTTCGAGTGGTTGTTCCGTTTTTCTGTTGTTGTCGTTAACATTAAGTACAAGTATCACATTACATTTGCCGTTGCCAGCGAAAATTGGCAACACTTGAATTTTTAATCAATTTTCCTTCCATGCCTCCGATTCTTGCATAAACTTTTGCAAAATATATTTAATGCCTAAAGTTCGTTTGGTTACCTTGCGGTGGCTGGTCTGTGCTTAAATGTGAACACTCGCAGCTGTACTGTGGCAACTGACTTACCATCGATTAAAGCCTGCACCCACGCACAACGAGCATGAATGCATATTTCCACCGTCATCTTCGCCGAGACTGGAGCCAGGTTCTGATTTTAATGCGCCAAAATATATTTATTTCTACAAATTTCCCAGTATTAAAGAGAATTTCTCTGACAGATCAAATTTTCAAGAAAATCTCGATTATCCGTCTCATCCTGCACTGGCATCATACCAATGTTCTTTTGTAAACAAGCAACCAATAAAATAAAATTAAAGTCCGGTCAAATCGACTTACCATGTCCAGCAATGGCCATTGTACTCAATTTAATGCGCAATAAAGTATGCAACAGAGGAAGAAAGAAACAAAAAATGAAAACAAAAAAAAAACTCGGCTGCAAAGGCAGCTACTTATACCGATAAAAGCGGGTGCACGGTGTTTATCCACCTTTTTATTTGCCACTTTGCTTGTATTTATTTAAATTTAAACTAAGCCGCACCAGAGTGAACTGAACCGCACCGAAGTGAGCCAAAGTGTATCAAAAGTGAACTGTGCTCATGTCAGTCGTCGAAGCTTATCTCATGCAAAGCGTATTTGCACAGGCGATTGCCAAAAACCAATCGGCGTAAAATTGAAACCAGCACGAAACAACAAAATACAATTACAACAACTACAAAAACAACAACAACAATAGCAATAATAACAATGCTTAAACTGCGCAAGTTGTTTAACGTGAAGGGGAGTGCCAGAGTGCCACAAGACGCACTGAAATGGCCAATATGCAACATGAAATGCGTTGAAAGATAGAGCGACAACGTGCGGAATCGGGAGGGAGAGAGCACCCAGCTAGCGGGAAAAAAGACAAATGAAAAGCAAATAAAAAGTCAAGCGATGCCGTTGACTTAATTTTTTTTGCAACTTATGGCAAAATCCTCGTAAAATGTTCAACTGTAAATATGATATGAAACAAATGAACCAATCGGCGAGGAACGACGGGAGAGGTGCGAGGTGCAGCGTAGAGCAGCGCAAGTATTTGAATCCTTGCAAAATGCAACAGCAGGCAGCATGGCTCCATGGCAATTTCAGGCATTGATTGACGCGCGATTCGACACGGCTTTGGCGTTATGCATCGGCAAATACGCTAACGGAAATATAATTGTTGCATGCCGTGCCCTCTGCCCTCTTTACCTCCTGCTCTACTCACACCCATGCCAGGTCTTTGAGAGGCAAAAGTCACGAATATGATGAGCTACTGCGTTGTGCTCCGTACTTCGCAGTGGGGTGGGGACCCATTTACGCGACAAAAACATTTCGTATGCAAATTAAGCGACGCGAAGGCATTGCGAAAAAGGCTACAGCACAACAACCACAACAACAACAACAGCATCAGCAGACGCAATGGCAACACGAAGACAACAACACGAAACGAGAGCAGCAGAATCGCGATGTGTTAAGCGTGAAATTTGTTTTGCTTAGCATACGGCATACGGCATCAGGATCAGGCATCAGGCATCGGGCATCGGGCATCAGGCATCAGGTTCATTCTTTTTCCAGGGGATGCTGCATATTTGTTTTTACTCCGCATTTAGCTTTTCCAATTTTTGATGGCATTGACACTTTTGCATTAGCAGTCAGCAAAGTTTACTTTTTATATAATTTTTTATTTTCGCAGCAAATCGAATTTTCTTTGCATTGTGCACACGCTTGAAAAAATTAAAAAAAATAAAAATGAAAATATTATCCCGCACGCAAGTGGAAAACAAGTGTCAAGCATGCATAAAATTTTCTGGTTTTCCGATTTTCTGCTTTTCCGGTTTTCTTCTGTTTTGGTGGTTGCCGTCGGTTTTGTACTGTGCTTTGTTGTTTCTAGCTGCTTCACATTATGCAAAATAAACATGCAAATAAGATTTGCAGTTAATAAAATTTCGAACAGTTTCATTTTTCCCGTTGCTTTGTGACATCTCTGAGATAAGCGGTGGCACGGCGGCATGGGGTATCCGGCCCTGGCTTGGCATTGGGGAACAATTACGCGAGATTTTAATTTGATTGCTAAACGATTTTCCTTTCTATGACATGTTGGGCGCACGCAACTCTCATAAGTGTTGTCTTCGTGTTTTGGGCGAAGAAAACATCATTTGAAGAATGCGATTGGCGAACGGAATCCTTACAGAAGGGATGGGAAAATGGTAATTTTAGCACTTTAATGTACTCGACCTGTGAGTACTGAAGAAATCCATGTCAGCGGTGCAGTCAGTAACCGCATATCAACTTATGTTACACACTCCTTCAGATGATTTATTAAGGCAAAGTCTTCTTCTCTTTTTCACGGTCTTCCCAGTCTTTCCGGTTTCTAAAAAGATCGAAGGAAAACTTCGATGTTGTTTAAAGCTTTTGGTATGAAAACTGAACCTGTGACTGTGCTTAACTTTAAGGTTCAGCGTCTTTTAGCTCAGTTAAATATTGTGTTTTTACTTCTTTAGGGCCGGAACAAACTGTACCGCAAATAGGATTATTGCAGCAGCGGTCACCCAATTAGATTTCTTCCTTCCAATTGTTCATGGGTATTCATTTTTTCTTTCGTCAGCCTTTGTAACGTCACAATGCCAATGACTTCACTTACAAATGAGTTACGCGAATATTTTCTCACTTTTCTCGCTTAAACACTCCCCGCCAGCACATTACCCTTATAAGCAAGCCACACCATCCCGCCTCTAGTCGCACACTCGGCATTCTCTTATAACTTTCGACAAAATAATGATAATAAATGACAAACAAAATGCCAAAATTATGCTTTTTAATATAAGCAACAATACTCGCACTTTATGCTTTCGGCTACAGCTTTTGTGGCTTCTTGCTGCTGCTTACCCCAAAAGGCGCCCAAGAGTAAGAAAAAATAAATGCCTTTCTTCCACTGCTTGAGAGGGAGCGAGACGGCACGCTGCTTAGATAAATGAATGTGAATTATATTACTTCCAGATCAAGCTGTGCATGCCTTGCATACTTTTGGGCCAACGCGTGCTCTGCGACTGCTGCTGCTGCTGCTGCTGCTGTTGTTATTGTTGTTGCCCACAGTTGAAGTTATAACCGTGAAAAATACGCGTGTACACGATTTGCTTACATTCTGCTTTGTTTCACGATTTTTTTTCTAGATATTCTTGTTTTTTGTGGGTAACTTCTTGTCTTTTTCCGCCGGTAACCACAAATGTAAAGTAAGCAAAACAAAACGTTGTGAAATTTGTTGAAAAATGAAAAATACAAATGACTTTTTATGTTCATTTCACGGTCGCAGCTGCTTATGTGCCACTTTTGCAGCAGAATAGGCAACAGGATAATTTATTATGCGCTGAGTTTGTTTTATGAAGTTTAAATAAAAATTTATGAAAGAAAAGCACAGGAGTCGCTTCAAAGCGGTTGCCTCCTGTGGGACTGCATGAAGTATGCGCAGCAATTTTTGATTAATTTTTTTTCTGGTTTTTTTTGTTTTTGTTTTGCCAAAAACTCATATATTCGTACAATGTGCGAGCACGAGTGTCTGTACCGGACAATGCGTGTCTCCTTTTTAAGTTGAAATCAATCAAACCCAAAGCAACTGACAATGCTGCAAATAATTCATAAATGTCGACAATGAATGATGTACGAGTACGTGGGCGCTGTTTGACTTTCTACGACTGTCCAACGCACCATCAAACACAGCCACGCCCACTCCCAACTGTACCCGCACACACAGCGCCTTGCCAGCTCATCAAAGCGTAAGACATTGCAAACCTAATTCAGCATTTATTGGCGATGGACTGCTTAAGTGTTGCAGATGAAACTGCGCTGAGCCACTGGCTCTGGATTATGGTGCTGGATTACGTGGAAGTTGACGTCCTGCCAGCCTACAATTGCAGAAATCACGTTTCATAAATTTCATTTCGTTTGCTTTTGTATTATATTCTCTGCTTGGTACGTAGCACACCCAAGAGCCGTGCTAAGACATCGCCGGCGTGTACTGCGGGGTATACTTTGCGCCCTTAGATGTCTGCCCCCACACGGCCCGTGCATGAATCCTTGCTGTGCCATAACACAATCTCAATTTAATGCTACTTATGCACGGCCTATGAATTTCATTTTATTTTGTGCCTTTCTTTGGCTTGCTGCATATTCAAAACGAGCTGCAGAAGAACTGGATAACCGAAAAAAAAAGAATGAAAATCAAGAAAAAAATAAATTCAAAAGGATAACGGATAAATACTTGGCGTAAGCAGCGTAAAATACAATATTAGCGCGCATTACATTTATAAGCGTCTGGGGAATTTTTCGTTTGTTTGTTTATTTCTTTTGCTGATTTCATTTTATTTTCTTTTTACTTTTTTCAGATTTTTTGTTTTTTGTTTTATTCATTCGTAAAGTTATTTTTATTGAATTTCCAATTTAATTTCGTTTTGTTTATGATTTTTTATTAAAAGAAAACACATTGGGGTATGCCTCTGCAGGGGAGAAGTAGCTGTCCATGTGCGTCGTAAGTTGTATAACGCTTGATGTAATATTAAGAAATATATATAAAAAGAAAATATATATATAATAGGAGTTATATTGTATTTTTATGGTATAGTTTATTTGAATCGGAACTTTTTATGAAATTACCAAAATAAAAATGAAATTCTTTCGAAGGAAAAAAAAAAAAGATTATTGTTTCTATTCTCTTTCAATAAATTAATGACACCCACTCATGCCACACTGCACATCCGCGCAAATGAGGCTTAACCGAGCGCTTACGTTTGGCAATACACATCAGGCAAAAGTATTTCCACATGAAAAATCCCAACATGAGAGCGGAAACAAAAACATAGAATAAAAATAAAGAGCATTCAAAATAAAATAAAAACCTTACGAATTGAAGTCACTCAAATGCGGATTAAAATCCAAGCCATACCCCAATTCCCGACCACCGACACTGACACCAACAGCGACACCGTCGCCTTCATCGTGCTCGGCTCAGGCCGACGAGGCGGGTATGGCGGCAGTCGATATGCACGTTGCCAGCTGTTGCCCAAACCCTTTCACAATGGCAACTGTGCCGAGTCTCGCTTGGCTTGACGCTGCTTCGTTGGTCGCTCGCATCATTGTTGGTTGCCAGCGACTGGTTGTTGCCTGTTGGCTGCTGGCGGATGTGCGCGCGCGACATGATAAATGACCGGTGTTATTCAAATTAATTGATCAAATCCGAATGTCAGCTTGAAATCTGGGCGAGAAATTGCCAAATTACGCCAGCACAAATGAATTAAATGCGCCGCAAAGGGAGTATCGCATGGCACTGTGGCAGCCGGCAGCGCTGGGCAAAGTAAGCGGCAGCCCGGCGCAGCGCAGTGATGAACTTCAATTGGCAGTAGGTGGGCAGGCGTGCGAGCGGGTGGATAGGGAGATGGCTTTAAATTTGCATGTGTCATGTGAGTGTTCATGTGTGTGGTTATTTCATTGCACAGGCGGACAGCCTGCGGCATGGCATGTACATAGCCAAAACCGGAAGCTGTGAGGTCAGCATTCGATGGTGATGGCCATGCCGATGCCGATGCCGATGGTGATGGTGATGGTGATGGTGATGGCGTTGGCGTATGTGTGTCAAACGGTATAGCTTCCGGTTGAATGATTGGACAAATGAATGGACTTATGCACAGATAAATGAACCCAGGCAGTGGCTGGCGTGGGTAGCAACGGAGCAAAGACAAATAGATAGATAGACAAACAGACAGACAAACAGATAGACAGACAAACATACAGTAGGATGTGCAGTTGGTGTGAGCGAGTGAGTGAGCCGCAGTAGGAAAAAGGAAACCAGGCGCATGTCGGCAACAATTTAACAACGTCTGAGTGGGAGGAGCTACCGAGGCAAACCAAAGTAAATCAAACAGGAACTGATTGCGGTCATGGTTATGTACGAGCAAATGTTGGCGTACATCCTTGCTGCTGCTGCGTATCCTGCTGCGTATGCGAGTAGACAATATTTGCAAAATTTTGTGAAATTGAAATCGGAATTGGAAATTAACAGCAAAACGATTTATTGCAAGGCTAAACAAGGATATCTGTTTGCTCGGTGTATCTGCCGGGCAGTCATTTGAGTTGGATTAATTGCTCACACGCAGCCAAGCCGGCGTGCTACCCGCCCGCAACCCGTCCATCACTGCGATGTAGGTACGTACGGGAACATCGATTAATTTCACGTATTTTAGCCAGTTTGGGTATTAAAAATTTGTTGTTGATGAGCTTGATTATGATTTTGATGAGTTTTGCCAGAATAATTGTCGAAACTGTGTGCGTTGTATGTTTTATTATTTGTGCTGTTTTTTCACCAGCTTTCTGAGGTGCAAATCGCTGAGCAAAGCAATTATAACATTTAATTGAGTGAGAAATTGGTATTGGCACTGCCGTGATTTTAGCAAAGGATTATCGGCGAGCAAGGAGGATACTTGCAGTTGGTCGTGAATGCCACTGATCCCACCCCCTTCAGCAAACCACAGCAGTCAACTACTTGTCGTTGACTCAATGTGCTAGTGACGAAGCCACTTAGCAGCTACTCATGTCACCCACACAAGCCGCTTAGTTTAAATACCCAAAAAAACACAAAAAGAAATGTAGAAAAAAGGAAAAAGCGAAAAGAGAAAAGAACCCTGTTCCCACAGCAGGCAGGCAGGCATGTTTAGTGCCCTGATTCAAGTCTCATACCCACACTCCTTTGCTTTGCGACTTTCTGCAAAATTTAACAAAAACAACAGAAAAACAAACGCAAGCCGCCGCTCAACTAAACACAAACGGAAACACAAACTGCAGCCCCTGCTTTTCTTGCTTTCCCAGCAGACATGGCCCAACAGCCATTACCACCCGCCACCCGCCATCCGCCATCCGCCGTCCAACAGGCAACAGTCAACACGACACTAAACGCCCTTTCGTGTGACGTTTTTTCCTGCAGCAACGCCGCCGTAACCGCATTCGTCCTGCGTCGCGGCTGTCGCAGCCGCCGCCGCTTAGCAGTTTGACTTTTGCAAAAATAACCCCGAAGTTGAAGTGTTAAAAGGATATAAGGATATAACGCAACAAGTGCCACTAGAAGTGAAAAGAGGAAAAAAGAACCGCATTTCAATTGCCAAAACTACAAAGCGGCAAACCCAGGCGTGCCAAGCGGATGCGAAGACGTCGGCCTGTGCGTAGCGATTCCTTGGCAAAACAAAAGGCCGCAAAAAGGATGGCCCCGCATGCCATGAGCAGCTAAGCAGCTAAGCAGCTAATGCAAAGTCCACACAATCCACTTGACTTGCCTGAGTTGAGTCAGTGGCAGCCAGTGGGACCGTGTGCGAATAGTTTGTGCCTGTGGCATGCGGGCATGGCTATGAAAGGGCTGCCAAGTTACCTTTCGCGTAGATGCTTCGGACTTGCGCTTGTCTAAATGTGTATTCCACTTTGGATTAAATTGCAGCCGATTCTAGGTGATGACAAGATTTGCTTAGTGCAAACCTCGCTTCGCTTTAAAAATTGCAGTTACGCAAAAAACAAGGATAAGCAGCACTGCATAGGCAAATCAAAGAATGTCCTTTTAGGAAGGCCCACAGCACGCCTTGAAGCATGCAAATATGCGAAACAATTATTATTGGACAAAGTGATATTTATGAAGCCATTTGCGCAAATGTTTGTACAAAATGACTTTTGAAACGACTTCATGCCGCTCTATGCACGACGCACGATGCACGATGCACGATGCACAGTGTTCGCTGCCTATGGTGGACTGGGTGCAATGCAAACATTGTGTTTATTGCAATGAAAATTGCAGCAATGCAGGCGCAGGCAATTATCGCGAGGGACTTGGTTGTGTGTGTGTGTTTGTGTGAATGTGTGTGTCCAAAATGCTGCAACAGAAACGTCAACAAATTCTTATTCCATTTATGAACGCTGTGTTTCAAGAGAATGAGAGAGAGAAGATAAAATAAAAAAAAAAACACACGCCATGCATACGATTCCCAATTTTATGCTGCAGCTGCCACAGACTCGACTTTTGGTGCATATTGCACGGCTGCATGGGTGCATGGGTGCATGGGTGCCTGACAGCATGGGAGCATGTCCTTGCAGTGCCTGTTCCGTAAATGTTTGTTAATTTTATTGAACAATTAATTAAATGCAACGAGTGCAACACCCTAAAAGTCGGCGCAAGAGCACAGAGTCGAAATAAAAGCAAAACAAAAGTGTAAATTGCATTCGACCGAGGCTTGCTTGCGCCCAGAAGTATGCAATCGCATAGCATCGCATTGCATCGCATCGCATGGGGCGTGAGTCTTTGGGCGAGACAAAGCCATCTGTCGACGTCATAATGTTTATATTGAAATTAAAATACCACAGAAACGACATGCATACGAAGTTCATAACGACATTGTGCATATTTTTATGAACGACAGACATAAAAATTACAAAAAAATAAAAAAAAAATCAGAAGGAAGATATGTAGAAAGCCAGAGCGACAGCACGGAGAAGCAAAGCACTGAAGCATGGTTATGGACTGTGCAAATTGTGTTGGCACGCTCGTGAGCCTGCACTGCAAGGACAGTTAGGCAGCAAGGATGCAGGCAAATTGCATTGCTTGCGCAATTAAAAGCCAATTTCATTTGCAATTTGCCCACAATGGCTGACGCCGAGGCTGAGCTCGTGGACAGTTGCATGCGTTCTTTATTGAAATTGCATTGGCTAAGCACCTAAGGGTATGCTATAAAAATATGTTGCAATGCAAAAAATGAAAAGCACATAAAAATAAACGCAAACGGGGCATAACATAAACAACATGGCATGCAATTTATACAATAGTCGCATATTTACATAATATTAAGAGGAGTGTCGATCGAGCGCCGATTTATGGTATGTGAATGTGCAAACAATCGTTGAAAAGGAAACTTGTAAAATTCGATATGCACTTGACAAGCGAAGGACCTCAACGACTTGGCCCACCCCCGGCACCGTCAGTATCAGCATCAGCATCGGCATCGGAATCGCCGTGGACTGCAGTGCGACGACGTATGTCACTACAACAAAACGAAAACGAAAACAAGGTGCCAATGTGTGCTCGACAGCTTCTTGTTGTTGCGAAAAAGGAAAAAAAAGGCAACAGGGGAAAATAGGAAAAACTTAAAGTGCGCAAAAGGGCACACATGGCATTGCGAATCATCCCTCGATGCGACTGGCAGGCTTCAAAGGGCCTTTGTCCGTTTCGGCGGCGGGTTTTGCACAACGGCATGTGTGTGTGTGTGCGTCGCATGTTTACATGGCGGCGGCAGTGACTGCGGCAGCGCACTTAAACAAATAGAAATTTACATTTCGCTGCCATAAACACTTTTAAATTTGAATTTTTGTTTTGAGAAATATGCTCGAATGCAAATTGAAATTGATGCTTAAGTAAACAAAAAGCGGACAAGTGGTGCACGCATGGCGGAGGGCACGGTGGGTGACTCGGCAGTGCAGAGTAGGTGTGCGTTGAGTGCTTGTTGTTGTTGTTGTTATTTTGTTCGAAAGTTGGTTGTGCGGATTGACGTTTGCGGTTTTGCTTTCTGTTTGCTGTGTTGCGCCTTGCCTGCCGTCTGCTGGCTGCCGGCTTTAAGTAGCTCAATTGACCTACCCAAGTTGCAACTTGAGATGATCTGTGTGGGAAAATGGACAACGCGATCTTAGCAGACAATTAGGAACTGTCACTCGGCGTAAGTAAACTCCGCTAGTCGTATTATCAAAAGGCCGGGACTTCAATGCAGATTCAATCAAAACGACTTTATGCAAGTGAAAGTCTTCATTGCTAAGCCAAGAGGTCACAAGGTAAAATGTGCCACACCCTACTAAGTTTTCGTGCAGACCTGCATTAAGGTGCCGATTGCTGCTGTCGTGTTATGATTCAGAGCTGCATCCAACATCCATTCTGAGGCTGATGAACTCTAGCTCTTTGCTGCATCTACAGTGCCACACAAAACGATGCGCACAGTGGACGTTAAGCGTAAACGCAGACGAGATGAGCTAACTGGCTGAGCATCTCTCGCCTGTTTTCGTTGATTGTTTTCAATCAGCGTTTTGTGAATTCACCTGCAGCGACTCCGGTCCCAGTTGACGATGGTTGATGATGATGTTGATGTTGATGGCGACGCAGATGTGAAAGGAGGAACATGTGCCTGAGTTTTACGTCGAGGTTTGCTCACTGACAATGACGTAGTCGATGACAATGGCCGCGTTGACAGGCGACTGCACAACACAACACAACACAACATAACACGAAACTGGACCACGTACACGTCGTCAATAATGTATGGCCCCTCCGATCCTCTGCTGCTCCGCTCGCTGCTGGCTGTTAACATTATTAAGCAAACATGACGACGAAACTCGTCGCTGTCATAATTTTCATTTATGATGACAAATTTTTTATATTTGGTCAACAAAGCGCAACGCAAGCGAACATGGCGTATTTGGCCACCCATGTGGCTGGCAGCGCGCTGTCGTGTCCACTCACGCGGTGGCCATTGTTGGCTGCTCTCGATTGCGCAGTCATTTGCTGTATTTGAAGCGCAGCAGCAGACTGACTCGGACATTGGGCACAAAGGTAAATTGGCCAAGCGTCATTGTCTCAGGCAAAATTACTCAGCCTGTGCATCCTGTGTCCTGTCGACGCAGTGTTGGCAACCCAAATTGCCCACATAGAAGTCAACGGTGTGGGATATTTGGCTTAAATGACTTTTCGTTTAAATGCTCACACACACACACAAATGCAAGCACACTCAGATTGAGTTTTGTCATCTTCTGCGTGTCAAATGTGACACTTGCAAAAGCGTTGCATACCCTGCGGCGCTTCACGACTCGCTTTCACCGAAATTTATGTTTATTTCATTTCTCATTTCTCATTTCTAATTTAGCATTTCGCTAGAAATGTTGCTCAAGTGCGCATGAAATGTTGTTTGTGAAATTTTATTTTCAATTTTATTTCGTTTAAATGATTTTGTTGTTGCAAGTGAAACAAAGTTCGCTGGCACACACCCATGTACATAAACACACACACACACATATGTATGAATAGAGTGCCCTCGGGTGTTGCCAGGCGGCCGAAATTCATTACATTTGCTGTTGCGTGCTGTCGTCCTTGTTGCCTGCTCCTGTTGCTCTCGTTGCGTGCATGTGACCCTGTATGCCATGTTGGGCTAAATTGAAAACTTCAAATTGAATTTGAATTCAATTTTTGTTGCGTACTTCACAAAATTTTATGCTCGAAATGCTTTAAAAGTCTAACGAATACAACGAAAGGAGCAACATTTTTTATTGCATGTAAGCAACATTTGTGCATTGAACATTTTGTTTAGATAGGCTGGCGAAGTCTCCTCATATTGCAGGGGAATAGCAAAGAGTATTGCTAACTAAATTAGTCCTGCATAGATGGCGAATAGATACCAAATCCACAAGAACATGCTTATGAATGCTTTTTACTCTTCTCCTTCCGACGAAGCCTTAGCACGCGTTTAATGTGCCAGGGAACAGCTGTGGCACTTGGAATTATTATTATTACAGTCTAAGAACCCTTGGCCAGAGTTAAGAGAAAACGCAGGCAAACACCTTTAAAAGCTTTGGCAAACTTCGATAAAAATTATACATTTGTGTGTAATTTCTGTGCATATTTAACAGACGAAAAGAAACACGAAGGAAAAAAGGTGAACGAAAAATAACTGTAAATTCAAGCTAATGAACTGATGGACGCGGGTGTAAATCCCATTCAAAGAAAAATCCCCATTAATGCAGCCAATGCGCGCAGGCAAGGTGGCGGCGCACAGGCGCCGAAGTGTAGCGAATCGCGAAATGAAACCAACTTCTTGACTTCAGCGTGCGACTTTGCCTGTTTAGCACATTTGGACACGCGGAATGTGCTGCCTTCATGCTCTACCCACACTCGTAGCCAATGACTGAACTCTACAGGCAAACACAAATGAAAAAAAAAAATCTGAAAAAAAAAAAAAATGAAAACGAACGCGCAGGAAAATTTCCAAGAAGAAAAAGCAGCAAATGTACTTATAAAAGCCAAAGCCTATTATGCTGATGAAAACAGCTTTTAAATGTTGCAATGTGAGTTTGTTGTTGCTGTTCTTTTGTTGCTCTCTTTCTTTTTTTTTATTTTGAATGGGGCTAAGCAGTTGGCTGTAAGGTGGTAAGATGATGAGGTGGTCACGTGGGTCGGCGCAGGAGCGGCGGCGATGGTATTTTGCATAAAAATGACATAACAATTTCAAACAGATTTTCTACGCATTTTATGCGCATTCAAGGCTTCGCCAAGCCGAGGAGGACTCGTAACCATTAATAACAATATTTTTGCCATGTGCCTTTTGTTTTTTGAACTTTTTTTTTTGTAAATTTGTTATTTTTTTTTTTTTTTCTTTGGTATTTTTAAGTTGAAACTAACGTTGTACCATGCGCTGCTCTATGGCCGATTGGGTGTCGTCCTGCTGCCATCCTGCCGCCTGCATTGTGGGTTCGGTAATAAAATATTTCACAAATAATTTACGCTTTTGTTTAACTTTGATATTAAAAACCGCTTAAAAGCAAATTACTCAAACCCGAACTGACAAAAATTCAACCAATGCAACCGAACTATTAAAAAAAGAGCAGAGCACCTGGAGAGACCGGGGTAAGGGTGGTGGCTTTGGCAATGGCAGGAATTTTCTATGACAACAACTAAAATGCATGTGGAAATTTTAAACAAAAGGTTGTAAAACAAAACAATGTTTCTTATTACACAAAAATAGCAGAAAAAGATTAAGGTTTTTCTTTAGCTAAAAGGTACACACGAGTACATGCTCGAATACTATGTGGACATGTGCGGGTATGCGCCCCATGTAGTGTGAGCGCATAGTGGGTCCTCCTGAATGGCCAGTGTGCGGTGCCTGCTAACAAAATGCACACTTTGTGCCTGCGTGCGTGTGCGTGTGTGTGTGTGTGGGTGTGTGGGTGAGTGACTGTAAAAACAACATTGGGTTCAAGTGCACCTGTGCAGCGTCTTCTGCTTGCTCATCCTCTTGCTATCAATCAGGAACAGGTTACACTATATATGATGCTTGCGTGTGCTGCCGAGTTTGCTTCCTGTTTGGCAGGACATGTTTTTGCAAGTTTTAGAATTTTTTCAAACGGCAGGTAGAGTAAAATATAACATAATCGGCGACAAGTGCTCTACAAACACTGCAAAATATAAGAATTCAAATAGTGTAACGAGTATGAAATATGTCTACATATATAGGACATAGCAACCAGGAAAACTATATTGTAATCCCTGTTGCTTCGTTTCAAAATTTATAGAACTATCCTCATAACATTAAATATTCTGGCATTATCTCATTATTTCCTGTCTCAACGATAAACCAACTTGTGAGCTGTATACTTGCATCGGGTAACCTCAGCCTTTGTAGTTACCTAGCGAGCTAAACGTGTCATTCTCTCAGGCAAATTCACTGTTCGGTTCAAAAACTAATCTCAGGGACGTGTAGTCGTGTCTGCAGCAGCTTGCCAAAGTAAATCACAGTGCATGGCTATAAAAATAGAAGCGACACCTCCTTTGCATGACAACGTGCCAAAAATTTAATTATTTAGCAATTTTTAATAGGAATACAACAACAACGACAACAACAACAGCAGTGACAGTAACGGCAAAGACAACAGCAACAGCAACAGCAACAGCAACAAGGACATCAAAATGTATTAAACACTCGACAGAGCAGTGAGCTGAGCTCACCAAGCGTTGCCACTAAACTAGCAAGATGCGAAGAAGAAGCTTGATTAAGTATTTTTAAGCAGATTTATAGTTGCGCAAAATAATAATTATTTGTAAAGCCGATGTCTGCCGCCTGTGCAGCCAATCCCCGAACTCCCAGCCCTAGAGACGCCATCGCTTCCCACACTCCCAGCCGCTTTCGCACTCGCTCAGGCCTTGGCATACTATAGCCCGGCTTATTAGTAGACGGCAAAATTAGTTTATCTTTTAATTATTTTTGCAACATTTTGAAACATTACTGTGCTACCCACAGCCAGTCCTCCTGCTCGCTCCCCGACTCTACATGCCGGCAGTAGACGCACGCCTGCACTCGCTATCCGAGTTAACCTCTTTTAATTTCGTTAGTTTCATTTGCCGAAAAAATTGAATTTGTTCTCAGTTTTGTCGCCTGCCATCACTCAGCAGCAAATCCACCCGCTCACACATGCCCAGCCACGGTAGTTTCGTTTATTGCTTCTGCGATTTGTAATCCCGGCGGATACTCTGATTTCGTTAGCAGTGCCAAGCATGTGAGTGTTCGTGCGAATTGCAGCGTAATTCGTTTATGATTCACTCAGTTCTCCATATTATTTGCATACATCTAGGCGCACACAGCACGCATGACTGCGAGATCAAAGTCACCAAACGCAATTAAAGCATCTCATCCGCACAATGCCAATTCCATGTGTAAAGTAACATAAAACATCAACAACAACAGCAACAACAGCAATCATCACAACAATAACAATGAAGAAGAATAAACGTTCATTTATTAACTCCGCATGTTCGCTTTTGTTGACTTCTGAGCTTTCGGCAGTGGTCAGCGTGCGTGATGGCGGACCGTGTATTGGGCAAGGGTTACCGCTGCCGTGAGTGTGTCGTTCGTAGGTGTTGCTGTCTGCTGACCTTTTGAGGTGTCAAGACCATTTGCGGTACCCATGTGGTGTCGCTCGAAGGCACGGGAACTCACGTGGGCGTGCGTGTGTGGGCGTTGTTGTGTCAGTGTCACGTGCTTTGGGTGCAAACTTTCCTTTGATGATGTTTTTAAAATAAATTGTTTCAATTTTACCTCAACTGTCCACTGTCCGCAGTCGACTTTTTAATGTCCAGTCGCCGTTTGTGTAGACTTTCTGTGACGCCAACAAATTGTGAAATTTGTAATTTTCGCGTTGATGCTTTTCACTCATTTTCATTATTCCAGGATATTCAAATTGCTAAGCAGAAGAGTTTTACTTTGTGTGTGAAATTGGTTTGCTTTGTGTTTAGCGTAATCGGGTTTCATTGACTTCATCGTTTGACAAAGCGTCAACATTCTGCAACTGTCATTTCGTGTGGCTTCTACTCCCATCTGCGGCTGCTCGGACTGCGCTCATCATAGAATTGAATAGAAATGTCAGTTTCATTATTAGATGTTGCAGCATTGGTCTTGCAGTTGGGATATATAATGACAAAAGTGTGATCAGGAATGACTCTACGGAAAAAATAAAAGGTTAGGTAAGATGGTATCTCTCAGCCCTCAGTGATGAAACCAGATTCTGTAGAAATTTTCAACAATTTAGTCAATGCCGTCCGCTTCTTCTGTTTAACTTTGTGTAGGACGTTTTAGATGCTCCTTAAATCTTCAGCTTGAAATAATCTTTCAGTTCAGCTTTCTTTTGGCGATAGTTATTTTTAATGTCGACTCATGCGTCTATAAGGCACACGTCTTGTTTTGCCAGTCGCGAAAGCCACACCCACAAGCGCAGGCTTATGCCCACACACCCACAGACCCACAAACACAGACGAATACCCACTCACAGTTCGCGACACGTTTTTCTTCCACATGAACATGCACATATGTGTGTGTCACTTTTTAAGCGAGTTTTGTTATTTTTGCGTAGCATACTTTGTGGCGTCATTGTTTCCGGTTAACGCGGAAGTGAGAGTTTCCCTTATTTTTATGCAGCATATTGTTGTTGTTGTTACTATGCTAAAAAAACCACCAAGTGTGTTCATGTGTGCGTGTGTGTTTCTGTTTTTGTTTTGGTTTTTGTTTGTGTGGGTGTCAACGGGGAAGTGTGCGTTTATTTGTTTGCCATTGCGTCGGCATTGATGACATTCATGTTGGCATTATCGGCGTCATCAGCGCAGCAACCTCGGATGGTGTGCGCAGCAGCAAAGAAGAAAAAAGGCACGGCGCGGCAGAAAGGAATTAACCCCATGTGTAAATAAATGTTGACATGTCACAGCAATTTTCTGTCAACGCTTTCAGTATTTTTCCTCTTTTATATTATTTACCAATCTTTTTGTTTTATTTTTGACGCATTTTTTGTTTTCTGAACCCGCACGCATTTCTGTGGCATTTGTTGTTGTTACTTTTGCTATTGTATAGTTTTGTCTTTTGTCATGCTATGAAATCTTGACTTATAAGCAAATGCAAGTGTTTTTTTTTTGGCTTGCAGGATTTTGTGCGTCATCAAAGTTGCTAGCCAGGATCAGACTACAAAGGCACAAAAATCAAAAGGACATTAGCGTAAATTAGGAAAAGCAAGACATGGCATGCGATGGAATGCAACGAGCGTTAATTGAAACATTAGGCAGCATTTTATTGCTTAATTTACATGAAAATTAACTAAACCAGTCTTGACAAGAACAGCAAAGGCGGCAGGCCAACAAGGCCAGCGTGGCCGAGCAAGCAGCCAGGGAATACGGGACAAACGGAAATCACAGACAAACCGCGCATTGCAAATGGAAAAGCAACTGGCGGGCAACTGGCGCGCGAAAAGGACAAGCAACCCCAGCGCAGAGCCGAGCAGAGCAGCGACCGTGAAGACATTCTAATTTTTGCCTTCACGCCTGTCTCGCACACAGTCGGGTGGAGTCTAAGCATGCCAGTGACCCAGAAGGCCGGCGGGATTGCGCCGCGAAGACAATCATTCGCCTGCTGTCGATGCCTGGCTTTGGCCTTCCTTTTTTGGCAGGCGTGTTTTTGAGCTTTTCTCTTTTTTGGCTCTTTTCTACTTTTTTCCGGCGTGTAGCTTCTTTTTTTTCGTGTGTATTTGTTGGGCCATTTGAATTTTTTAATTTCGTTTTTTATGCCGTTGAGGGTCATTAGATTTGCAAAATGTTTTGACACTGTGACGCGGTCCTTTTGCTGCGTCGCCTGCTCACTGACTCCTTGGATCGTTGGCTCCTTGGGCCGTTCGGTGGTTCGTTAATGTTATTACATTAACGGTTTTTGTACATTTGTTACACGCCGCTCGCTGTCCCCGTCCTGTGTTCTTTGTCTTTTTTTGTGCTGCCATGAGTCAAACTGCAATTGGATTAATAAATGTCATTACATTGCAAGTGTTTTATTTTCATTAGATTATTTTATTTGTTGTTTTTCTTGCTTTTCTGTGCGGGATTGTCCCTTCGCCTTTCTGACTGCTCGGCCAGCAATTGAAGTTTATGTCTTCATTTTACGGGCCATTAGTTGAAAATCGTGGAAGATGGTGTTTTGAGAGATGCTGTAGGCATTCTTCCAAAAAACCTAAATTTTTGTAGATGAACATCATGTCAGCTGCTTAAATAAATTTGCTTTAAATAACAATAAAATAAAAGTTACCTAATTATTTTGAAGGCAACATGGCTAGTTATAGTCCATGTCATGGACATTATAGTTCAGTTAATATAATTGCATCTAATTAAACTCAAGAAGCGAGCCTTTCGCTATCCTCAGCTGCAACAATATGTTGCCGAATATGAATATAGCGCTATGAGCCCCACACTTACCCTCAATTGTTGTCGTCAGTTTTCGGCAGCAAAAGACAATCTACCTGGCTTCAGTCTTCAGCTAATTGCAAGCCACCTGAATTGGTCTAATCTGTGTTGCTATGATGTGCTGCTGCCACGCTAAACAAACTGACCGCCACTGCAATCTGCTGCAGAAGATCAAGAAATATGAACATTTCCATAGTGCAACCTCAGGCAACAAATTCCAATATGACGATGCGCAAACAGGGCGTTGCAGCAAGCAACCAGAGAGCAGCCAACAGTCAGCAGCAAGCAGCAAAGCTGGAGATGAAGCCAAAGCCAAAAACAAAGCAAAAATAAAATCGTGGCCACAGTCAAGAACCAGTCTGGAGTTAAAATATGCAAGCCAAAAAATAAGAAATTTTCGCAACTGAAGAAGCCGCAGCGCGCTGCTGACTCCACCTATTTGCCAGCCACTCGCTGCCTGCTCGGTTGGCTACGCTTGGCCATGATGCCACATGAGCGCTGTGGCAGCCGCATAATTCGCCTGCCATGGCGCGGAGTTTTCGCGTTTTTTTGGGTATCTATGATCAATGGGAATCATTATGTGTCCGACCAACGATCGATCGATTCAGCGTTGCCAAACTGGCTGCCTGCTGCTCGGGCTGACTGACTGACTGTTGGACTGACTGCCTGCCTGCTGGCTGCCTGGCTGCCTGGCTGGCTGGCTGGCTGCTGGTTGGCTGGCTACTAGAGTCGTTGTCGTTTTGCATACGTGGCCGCGGCTGGTAGCTGCAAGTAGCTACGCGCTGGTGTCTTAGATAAAAACTACGATTTTCCTTTATTTATTTTTTATTTTCCTTTGTTATGCAGTGTTTGGCTTTTTCATTCTTTACATTTTTTTGCTAAGGTTTTTCTCGTGTGGTTTTCTTTGTTGTTTTGTGTGTGCATAATCATGGCTTTTGTGTCCAAATTGAGTTTTTTGCCGCCAGTTGCTTCACTGGTTTCTCTTGGCTCCTTCTACTGTTTTGGTAGCGAAAATTGGTAGCTGCTTGATTTACAACGATTTTTGGTTTATTTCATACAATAATAACAACAACAACAACGCCAATTGTGGCTTAGCTTAGGCGTAGGCCGATGCCTGTTGTTGCTTTTTCGCGCTGGGCGGTTTGTGTTTATGCGCTCACCTCATAAAGTATTTCCCAATGTTATTTTTTTCCATTCTGTTATTTTTTTCTTTTGTTGTTGGCTTTGTTGTTGCTGCGTTGGCGGTGTTTTGTTTTTTTTTTTTTTTTTTGCATATTGACTTAATTGTTTATTAAATATGTAATTATTTGTGCATTAGTTTGCTGTTTATTTATGTTGCCATGTTGTTGTTGTTTGTCGTTGGCGTTTTTGCTTCTGTTTTTGTGTTTGTTGTATGCTTGGCTTGGTGTTTTATTTGTTTGCTTAGTCTTTGCCAAATTTAATTAACTGCCAGTTATTAATAAATCATTTTGATTGAGTTCGATATCGATGCGAGTGCAGATGCGAGTGCGGATGTGAGTCCGTCTAAACAGTCTAAACATTTGTGATTTGTTTTTCCAATTAGCATTAATTAAATGCGTTCAAGCATTTTTAATTGGCCGCCGCGTAATTTGTGTTCGCTTGAGTGGGTGTAGAGAGAATTCGCCGCTGCACGAATTAATATTTGCATTATAATTAATGCATGTTATGTTGTTGTTTTTGTTATTTTCAATTGTCCTGATCAGATTTAAAATTAACTGAAAGCCCGGCACCAGAGACCGTGTTGCTGATGTTGTTAGCCAATAGATTGTAACCTAAGTTCAGGACAGAAATCGATAACTAACTTACATCATGACTGTCGATACCTGTGATATACCTATAAATATTAGGGTAAAAGGACATCCCCTTATTAGAGCAGAGGCATAGCGAAGGCAAGGCATCGGATTTCATTTCTATTAATTTCGCGCTAATTAACTGTCATTTCTGTGCTGAACTGCTGACAAAAGCAGCTTTTGCTCATAAATCGGCGGGTGTTAAAGGCGTTAGCTTTTTAGTCCTTTACACTTTTATTGCATATGTTGTGTTTTTATTGTTATTATTGTTTTATTGCCGTTTTCATTGTTGTTGTTGTTGTTGCTGTTGTTGTTGTTCATTTGTGCAAATATTATGCGAGCTAATAAATCCAAATACAAGTAAAATAAATGTTGTCTCGTCGTCGTCGTCGTCTCTTTGGCGTGCAGAGCCGAGCAGCGCAGTGAGCATGGTATGGCACGGCACGGTTTTTGTGCTTTTTCGCCTTTTGTTTGCACAACAATACAAGATAAACAATTACCACACAACATTTACTACATTTACTACTACCAAAGGCAAACAATGCGCCAACAATCGACAATAGTACGCGCAGTTCCATGTGAGTAGTCTGCAGCATGGGGGCCACTCGCAACTGGCGACTGGCAAACAGCAAATGAGAAATACCAAATGGAAAACATTTCGACTTGGCGTATCGCGTGCTCAAAATCAGTGTGCAAACAAAAGGCTGCCAACGTTTTAGTGTTGATTCATAGTGCACACATACAAAGGTATGGGGCACAAACAACAACAACAACAGCAACAGCAACAGCACCATGCCAAATAGCATGAATAATAAGAAAAGATATTGCATATCACGTCTCGCCTGAATAGCCTTTTCATTTTGTTTTCTCTTTTCTTTGTGTTTCGTTTTGTTATTGTTTTGATTTCCTTTAGTGCGCCTTTTGACATTTTGGCAAATATTAGTTTCATATGTCGTTTGGCAGATGTATGAAAAGCTTTTTATGAAATGCAATACGCAAATCTGCAATACACAACAGCCCTGCCGTCCTGCCTGCATTGTAAGGACGAGTGGCATATGGCAGGCGATCTCGTTAGTTTGGCACCCAGGACACATTAGTCTCTAAGCGAACGAAGAAGTCGATGAGCCAGTAAAGTCTTGACAACAAACATCACTCGACATCGCAAAAGTTTTACTTTAACCCTGCCTTATTAATAATTATACAACATTTATTTTAGCCCTAATTGCCTACAGTACATAGCTAAAAATTGTAACTGAAAAATGGCCACGTCTATGTCAGAGGATTTGATTTATTGCTACGCGAGCAAGGCACGAGCACCGACAAGTGCCCTGGAAAAGCGATAAGCGACTGCAACACAATGAAGACATGCGATTCACATTTGGCATTTAATGAAGTCGAACCATGTCGAAGTTGGCTTTAAGCATAAGTAAGCAGTCAGTCAGCAGTCAGTCAGTTAGCAGACAGAGGTGGCCCGCTCGCACCAGTGTTGGGTGCACGTTCGCCCAAGTCTCAATCAGAATCAATTAAATTCAATTAAATCCGAAGGCCGCAAAGCTGAAATCGCATAGCCACAATCGACTCAAACCAAATGGCCTAAAGAATCCCCAACTTGTGGGGCAATGCAAATTGAATTATTATCGTAAGTCACAGTTCCACTTGCACTTGCCATCCCTGACAGTGTGGGCATAGTGGGTAGGCGGGCTTAGTGGGTGGGCGGTGCAGTTGCTGCATGCAACGCCCTGTGATAGGCAACACTTTATCTTGACGTAATAATTGCAGTCAAGCACACAGGACTCCCACACGCACAGGTCTGGCGCATAACAATTGTTTAGTTCGGACACGCTGCAGGCTGAAGGCTGCACGGGGCAGCCCCCGTCTCCGGCTTGCCTTGACTTGTGCCTGTCAAAGTGCAAATTGAAATCAACAGAACAGAATAGAAAGGACAGAACAATGCCAGGCAGTGGAATCGTACGAGTAATCTACGTAGGCCAACAGCAGCAAATTGATTTTCTCATCTCGACGTGTCTCAATTGGGCGTGAGGTAAGCGGGCGTGCGTGAAAATGCATTTCACATTTAGTTCGAGTTTTGCGTTTGCTTGCCGATTGCGAAATCAACAAGTACGGCACAGCACAGTACAGCCCTGGAGAGGTAGGGCTGCATGCCGGCGTGGCCATTTAAGCTTCTTGGCTGAGTTTAGTGCCCGGCATTGTTTGGCAGACGACCTAAGTCAATAGCCAATCGACTAAGTAGCTCGTTGCGCAGACGTTGGACTGAGCATGCCATGGAGTACGAAATGGAAGAAGACCTTTTGTGCCTAATACGCATACAATGGAGTGCGAAAACTCGCCTTAGGTCAGTTGTTTTTGTTGTTATTATGAATTTTATTGCCGAATTTTCAGAAAATTTAATACTTTGCTTTGGACTGGCTAAAAAATTGCTGAAAAACGCAAAAAAATTTAATGAAATTCCTGAAATATGAAAACCTATGCTGGCTATGCTGGTTTAACTTTTAAATATGAAAGGACATTAAACCACACAGCTGCGTCCCTTGCTCTTCGTCTACAAAAGCGCAAAAACACAGAAAAAATGGCAAAACATTAAAAAAGGTGACCAAAAGGTGGCCTCCAAGTTAATTAATTAAAAAAGTTTGTTGGCAAAAATGTGTACAGTTCTTTATTTTGCGCGCCGTGTAAACGAGCAATGGAAAAAGGACGAATTGCTGACAGTTGGCTGGCAATGTGTTCGAAAAAAGAAAAACAATGCTTCTCTCCCGCTGCATGACAAAATATTTGCAAATATTTAAATTGACATTTTCATAAACCAGCAACCAGCCATCAAGAGTAGGTATTCTTGTTGTTGTTGTTGGTGTCGCAAACTGCCCTGTATGCGAAAATATGACAAATGAAAAATAGCTCAAGGTGTAAAAAAAGAAAAAAAGAAAAAAAATAAACAAAGATTGCAGCATGCATCTCCGACCACTGTCGGGCAGATATCCTTTTGCTTTTTTCGGACAGCCATGCGACACTCATGTCAAATGCCAGCACTTTAAAATACTTCAAGTTGCATCAAAGAGCAGAAGGAACAAAAAACAAAAAAACTAAAGCAGGGAAAAAATAGCAACATCAACAACAACAACAACAACAACAGAAGCTTCACGTTGTTGACGACATGCCACACAAGCAATTCGCACTTTGCACCTCAAACGCAACTTAAGCGTCCGTGTATATGTCTGTCCATTCGTCAGTCCGTCCGCCAGCCTGCCTGCCTGTCCATCCGCATGCAGCAACACTTCACTTCAGTCGTCTACGCGCGTTCGCTCCAAACGCAACAAAGTGAACTACTAATCAAAACAAATTCAATTAAACGGCAATCTGCCGCTTGTCCGACCCAGCCTCGACGGCTGGGCAGCAGCAGGCATAGACTCGCTGTCTGTGCGGTCGTTGGAAGCATGTGACTATGAGTGTGTGTCCGTGTGCTGGTGTGCAGCGTGAAGTGGTTTTTAGCTGCTTATCTGCAGCACAATCCATTAAAATTGCACATCGTTTACACCAAAAATCAATTCGCCAAAGCATTTAGGCATTACAAATGCTGTTCCTGCTGCTGCTGCTGCTTTTGCTGCCGTGGCTACTCCTGCTGGCACTGGCACTGCCACTGCTGGCCATGGCTAACGAGTCGAACCTTCGCGCATGTGCGCCGCTTGTCGCCGTCGTTGTCAGCAGCTCCTTTTATGCATGCTCGGACTTCAAAAGTGCCAATGATGCACATAAATTCATTCGCTGTTTATTTCATTTTCTTCTTCATTTCTGTCGGTTTTTGTACCTTGCGAGTTTTTGTTGGTTTTTGTTTGCCTTCGTTGTGTTACGATAAATCCGGAATTGGCATTACTTTGAAATGTATCCGCCAGATACATTTGCGCCATAGATTTGTTTATCTTATACAATATTGCTTAAATACGCAGTGAGCTAAGCATTTAGACTTTGTCGACTGCAATGTGTGTCTTCAAATATTGGCCGTTAAGCTAAAGTAGTCGGTAACGATTCATTATCATTTCATGGTTGGCTATAAACTCAATAATTTTGAGTTCCACTGTCTTTTTCCGAAACTTAGCATTTAGTGAAAGTAATTGTTAACGAATTTTTCTTATGATTTTCATATTCATTAAACTGATTATCATAGGCTATAAGAATCGAACATTCCATCAAATTGAATTTATCAGTCACATAGTGTACAAATGTCGCATAATAATTAGTTGGAATATTACATATATTGGATATTTACATTAACCCAGTCAGTTATATTAACTCATGCTGATTAGGTATCACATATCATTTTATATACTCGAAAGTAACCGGTTACTGGTAACTAATCTAGAGAAGCAACACCTCAAGTCACTGGCCAGCAGCAAAGTCACTGGAATGGGCATTCGAATGCTTGGCATGCAGAGTGTATATGTTTAACAAATTATATCGGAAACGTAAAGGTATGCGGACAGCAGACACAGCACAATGTTTGACCATCTCAGTGACCGATAGACAGACAGCTGAACGGCAGACGGACGGGCGGACGGGCGGATTGCCAAATGCAGTGTCGTACGTGTGTCAGTTTGTCATGGCATTAAACGAAACTGAAACGAGATTAGAAACAGGTCCACGCGAAGTCAAGTGAGTTATGTGGGGCCACTTTAAAGAGTCTGGCTTTGTTGCCTGCGTTTCGTGCCTTCCGCGTGTTGCCTATGCAAATGGTTTGCTGTCGATTTTCACTGTGTCTGTGGCAGTGGCACTGGCAGTTGCCAGTTGCCATTATTAAAAGTAGCAGCATTTACATTTTATTAAATTTTCGCGCTCAACAAACACTTTTAAACATTTATGAGCTGTCATTAGATTGAGGCATGTTGCTGCGTCGAAAGGACAAAAAAACGCACAAATGCGAAATGTCAGGGCAGTGATTTACATAATGAAATCACAAAACGATTTCACGGGCGCCGCTTATGTGCTCTCACACCGTTTTGGCATCCTTATGAGCATTTACAACTGCTGCTGTCACTACTCGACTCGTGATGCTTATCTGTGCGTGGTGAGTGCTTAACCCGCATAATGCGATGCGGAACATGAACACGATTTTCTAGCGTTTAACTCAAATACAATAAATACAACAACAATCATCGTACAGCAAACAAAAATACTATCAGCGAAAAAATGTTGTATTTATTTGTACATTGACAAACCCAAAGTACGTAAAAAAACCAAAATAGAAAAGAGAAGAAAAAAGTTGACAACGAATTTGATTTGACATGTTGCGCCTCATGCGATAAGCAGAGATGTGCACAAAGCAGGATAGCCAAAATGTACTACCTTGAGCCAATGCCAACCCCAACCCAACCGTAGCACGACTGCAACCCTCGTCGCTGGCAAAGAAGATAAATTGTTTTTGTACATGATTTATATAAAGCACAGCACAGCACAGCTCAGCACACTCTCAAACTGATAAGCAATGTGCCGTCCAACGTTGAAAGCAAAAAGCAAAAAGCAACAAATATTAATAATTTTCTGATTCGAATTTCATTTGAAATATGAGTTTTATGTTTGCTGTTTTCGGAAAGATCTTCTTTTTGTTTTGGCACTAAGTGCGCCCCTAAAGTTACTCGCACTGAGTTGATGCCGGCTTATACTTCTATGTATGTATGCGTAAGCTAACGGTAATGCAGCTATACCCGCTGAGGAAGAAGCTTCTGCTCTAGGATTGGTTTGGTGTCAACTCTTAGGCATATTGGTAGCATAGCCCGGAAGTGCTGGCAGATCTCTGTGGTTTTCAATAGCCACGGTCTTGCACTTGATATTGATTTCCGATCTGTAGTCATCAATTTCACAAGTGCAGTCCTTGGGGCAGTGGCGCTGCTGATTGTCCATAATCATAAGACACTTCTGTATTGAAAGTTGAGATATGCAAATCTGCGCCCTTGTGTTCGTCACTTTCAACTTGCCGTTGCGAAAATCATCGAAGTTGTCACCAAGGTAAATCTGATTATGCACTGATGCGAAGGCATGCGACTCAAACTTTAATAGAGGATTATCCTGTAGGCTGACTACTTCTAGATGCGGTAGATCCTTGAAGTCATGGCTATACTGGGCGGAAAAAGAATCTCTTTAGACTTCTTGCTTCATTGTGTTCCCATGCCGAATACTTACTTTGTCATGACTTTAAGATCGTTGTGGTCCAGATTAACAATCCGCAGTGCTGTCGTGTTCCTTAATAGACCGGGCGGCAGCATCTTCAGACTATTATAATTCAGTATCAATTCTTCCAGTTGATTTTGATCTTTCAGGAAATCCTTGTGCGGCCGCATTAGTTTGTTTTCGATGTGTATCTTTGTTAGATTGTGCATCGTATGAAAGAGTTCGGTTGGCAGGGAAATTATGCAGCTTTCCAAATAGAAGCTCTTCAATTGGACCATGTGTTGCAAGATGTACGGCGGAAATGCCAAGAAGGTATTGTACACGACACACCTCATCTTCAAATGCTTTAGGTTTCTCTGTGCGACAAAGATATTTTGGTCGTAGAACTCAGTGACAAGTAGCTCCAGCGTTTCCAAGTCTTCGAGTGGATAGAGCAAGGCACCTGGAAAAGAGAGACTACCCAGAGTCAATTTCAATTCCCGCACATTGGTCGATTTCTCGAAATAGTGCTGTGTCAAATTTTTAACAAACAACTTCGCTTCCAGCCTGCGTAAACCGAGTACATGTGTTAACTGTGGAGGTACTAAGATCAGATCCAGCCTACGGAAATCGAAGTCTAGTTTGATGTACTCGACACTTTCGATGCCCAAGTGGGCCAATGCCGTGTCGATGGCGTTATCTTCGAGGGGACAATCGAAAAAGTCCAATTGTGCCAGTTTCGGCTCGTTCATCCTTTGCAATGATTCAAAATCGCCTATGGTCACATTCGCAAAGCACTCGAGTATGCAGTAGACCTTGTCGCCAACCTTAGTATGGTGTACCTTGATTCCAGTGCCCCAACATGCTGCAGCCAAGAGCAAAATGAGCGGCAATGCCTTTGACATTTTTCACGATTTATGCTTGTTGGCGGACTGGCAAGCGGCAAATGCGAAAGACAACTCAAAATGAGCGTAAGCATAATTAAAATATATTTATTTGGAAAACATATCTTATCAATGCGGAACAGGCGCGTAGTCGTTGGTCCAGTGCCTGAGCCAGCTATGAAGAGCTGCCCAGTGGCTGAGGGTAGGCCTCGCATACGCACCTGTTCACGATTATTATATAACATGCGCTTATCAGCTATGTACGAGTATGAATTCCGTATAGGAATTGAAACAGTCATAAAATATTCAGAGAAATGATTATGCTTCGAAGCAATTAGGCGAAGGTTTAGTTGTGACGTCGCTCACTCGACTGGCTTGCACTGCTCCTCTTTCGCAAAGTGGTCCAGGTATTCCTCGCGCTTGCAGAAGCGACACACGCCGTAGAGGAACTCCTCTTTGCAGAGCGTGGCATCGGTTATTAGTTCCACCTCCCCGCTCAGCACCTTATCGTAGAGATTATCTATGTAGATCGTTGACCGGAGCTGCTTGAAGGCGTTTATATCGATGTGCTTCAGCGGATTGCTCTCCAGATTGAGCACCTGCAAGTAGCGCAGGCTGTCAAACAGTTTGCTGCAAAGAAGAATCAGAAGCTCAGTGGGTGCGCACAGTGAACACTCGCTCAGTGTGCTTTTTTTTGTTACCTCGGTATGTTGGAGAAATTGTTGTGTGCCAGGTAGAGGGTTCGGAGCTTCGTCAGTGGCTTGAAGATGTCCGTTGGCAGCGACTCCAGTTTGTTATATGTCAGTTTAAGGTTTAGCAGATTGTTTTGCCGACTGAAGAGCTCCTTGTCCAGACGTTGCACATCGCTGCTGATTTGTAAATCCTCCAGCTGTGAATTGTGTTTGAAGAGCATGCGCGGTATAGAATCGCCACAATCGCGTAACGCGAATTGGCGCATTTCGAGCAACTGCGAGAGCATGACTCCGCTCAGCACGGACTGGTTTTCGTTGGCGTTAAGCATGGCACAATCCAGATCGAGTTCCGTTAGATGATGTAGTGTCGAGAATATTTCACCCGATACGGCGGACATATTCGGTACGTATATCTTTAGATATTCGAGATTCTTGAGCGGGTACAGCAACTTTGCTGGCAATTCGCTGTAACCGGACAAGATGAGTTCCCTGAGGTTCTTGCAATCCTCGAAATAGTTCTCTGGCAGTGGCTGCCGAAATCTGAAGAGCCCGAGTCGCCTAAAACCCGACATATCCTTGTAATGTTGCTGTTCCGGCTTAATGCGCCCGTCTGTCACATCGAAGCCGTTCTGCACCTTAATGTAGTCCACTCGGGTGATGCCCAGTCGTGTGAGCGCCTCGTTGATCACATACTTGTCCGGAAAGGGGCAATTGGTGATAGTCAGGTTACGCAGACTGCCCACCTTTAGATTTGGCAGGATTTCGTAGTCCTTCAGCTGGACAGTGGAGTTGCAGCGTATCTGGCTCAGCTGATCGAAGGTGTTCAGGGTGATTGCACCGCACTTGATGTATCTGTAATAGCACTCGCATCTCGAGCGACGCGTTAGGCGCTGGCAGCCTTCATGTGTATCGTAGTCGGCAAGGGTCGACGCTGTCAATGCGAGTAGATAAATCACACACGGTTTCAGATACATCGGGGCGCGTCTTGCTGGCAGCGCATACAAAGTTCAACTGAAGCGAGCGACGCACAATGCGAATGGGCGACACTTGTGTCTCATTTCAGTAGTTATTGCTTGTTGTTATTATTGTTATTGTTGATGTTGAACTGCTCTTGAGGTCGTTGTTGTTGTACGAATTTAATATAATCAAGTCTCAATGCATGCATATCTTACGTACAACTTAAGCAAGAAAATTCAAATTTATCTCAACGGAGCTGTAGGCGAGGTGTGAGTGCGGCGTTATGGCGGGTGCGTCTTAATCAATGTCAACAATGCTCCCGTATAGCGTGAGAGCGAGACGGATATAATGGCAATGACATGATTTCCATTCATTGTTGAAAATTGTTGAAAATTGTTCAAAATTGTTGAAAATTCGTTTTGAACTTCAGTTATGTTCCACTGTCTGTCTGTATGTTTATTTATTACTATATTCCGTAATTTTTATTTCTGGCCTGGAGTCTCATAAACATTTTTAGACTCTGCAATATTGAATGCAATATTGAATTGCATTCAATTATTTTAAAATATGCATTTTCGTTAAAATTCCGGAAATTTTAATAATTACATTGTTGATAATAATATTCATGGTAAAAATTGTTGCCATTATTATTTTTATTTAAATCGTTGAAATACAAAAATTGCTTATAACTTCATAGAACATAAACTGCAGTCAGCGCAGGCCTCTTGATTTGACTTCCTCTAATTTACTTTGTGTAAGTTTAGATGGGTTCTTTAAGTTTGTGCCTCGAACAGCAATCTTTCTGGTTTTATTTAAATTTTTTCCAGTTACTGCAAACATCTTGTTTGACATAACAACAACAAAATGACTTAAATTGCCATTGCACCAAGATGATCTTCTATACAGACGATAGCAGCAGGCACGACAACATCAGCAGCAACAACGAAAATAACAACAACAACAACAGTCACACAAGCAGCATAAGCATCAGCCATAGTTTCTACAACAACAACAATAAAAAAAGCCACACAATCACAAGGCAAGCATAACAACACGAGTTGCAATAACAAAATTGATAACAGTTGAATTTCGCGTTTACATGCTTAGCTCCTAAGGGCGATTATGTGCATGTAGCACAGGCACACTGTGCTGCGTTGCAGTTTAATTAGCTTAATTTCGTTTTAAAGAGTCTACACTGTGGATATCAGTTAAAAGCTATGACTGCTAAAAAAATTATCACAGATCAAAATTTTTGTTTTTCTGTTTTATTTTTTTCATTTATGTGAATTTCTCCTAGCGTCTGAGAATTGGCTTATCTAATTTAGAGAGAGAATGTTCTACTATCATTTCCATCGTGTAATCCATGAAATTATTTTGTCAAGTATTTTTCTTTTGACGAAGACCACTGTGGCTGGTTTCAATTTAAGTTCAACGCGCTTATCGCACATATTAAATTGTGCGAGTATACGCGAAGCGCTTCGTGGGCAATTGTAATGCTGTATGGTCGACTATGTGTGAGTCGCTGGCGCAAACTCCCGCCGGCACGCCCGCACTGCCCCTACGATTAGCAATCAGGCAGTCGCTCGGCATTGCCATTAATTTATATTGATGGAAAATAACATTTTTCTGGTTTTCAGTTCCATTACAAATGCAAAAATGCAAAATTGCAAAATGGTGTGCGTGGCTGCGACGATGGCTGCCGTTTGATCGCCAACGTCTTGGCGAGGGGCAGGCGGGGATGTGCGACTCGAATCGATCGATTTGAATGATCGCCGCCTGGAAACATGCGTATGCGTATGGGGCTGTGCTGCATGTTGCTTCTGCAATTTAGCTGATTGCGCGTTGATTTTTCTTCATCATGTGTTTGTTGTTTTTTTTGTTTTATTTTTGTTTTCGCTGATGTTCTCTTTTGTTTCGCTGTTGCTTCTTGTTATTCCTCAGCCAGTCGCGAGATCAGCGGTTCGCCATGCAACGCCATGCAAGACGCATTTGAATGCTCAAAGCCATAATCAAGCGGGCAAGCGGCGGCAATAGTCGATGCCACGGATCGAGCGTGGCGGCCGCAACCAGTTGCAGATGCAGAGCCACACATACCCGTATACACTCGTATACTCGTGTGTGCGATCAGCCGGATGGGCTGCTGCGTATGGCAATTTAGGCTTGAATTTGAATTTTAGCCAACGGACATACGTGGCTCGAATTAAAAGTACATACAACATTTTTATATACAATTCTGTTTGTGCTCGTCTCCATCTCTCTCTCTCTCTCTCTCTCTCTCTCTGAGTCTCTCCCTCCAACTATCTCTAACTCTGTCTCGTTCTGTCTTCTGTATTTGGCTTGTATTTGTACATGTTTATGCTTAAGATGCATTCCCATGAGCTAAATCAATAAATTACGTGACAGGCATACACAAAATATGATCCAAAGACGAGTTCGCTGCCTGCCGTCCGTCCGTCAGCTGTTGCCTGTCGTCTTTGCGCTGATTTCATGTTCTGCTGTGCGCATGCGCATCGTCTCGATTTTGATTGATTCAATCAAAATGTGAATTTATATCGTTTGCAGATCTGTAGCATAAATAATGATTTTCGTTATTCGTTATTCGTTTTGTTTTGTTTCGTTTCGTTTCGCTTTGAGTGTTTTTTTCGCGGTTTGCTTGGGCCTTAGCAAGTTGATTGCCGTTCGCTGATTCTGCATTTGCTTTGCCAATGGGTGGAGTGTGTGCCAGTGTAGTACGCGATAAAGGTGGAGACAACTTCGATCGTGGTCCACCATATTCTTTTCTGGCCATCTCGTTGTAGTTGTTGTGGTTCTTTTCTCTTAATGGTTTCTGTACATTTATGGCTTCCTGCGGCATTGCAACTTTTGTACGCAATCAACTGACTGCGGCAATGTGCGCCTCATATACTTAATTAAAGAAATAAAGCAAAAAAAAATAAAAATAAAATAAAATCATGAATAAAATCAAGCAAAAAACTAAAACAAAAAAAAAAAAAACTTTACAATTTGATAAATTGCTTGAAATTTATTTCATAAGCGGCGTCGTCTGGCATACATCATTTTAAATTGTTAAAACCCTTTCAAAGCAGAAATCATTTGCTTAGTCGACAAAAATCGACTTTGAAATTGACTTGAACAAGTTTTCGAATTAACACGAAACTTGCTAATACCCGTACATACTTTACTTTAAAAGACACTTGCCGCAATAATCAAAGTCGACAAGCAACAAGCTCGATGTCCTTCTGAAGCCGTAGCTGAAGCCGAAGCGCCCCCAATAGCAGCCGAAATGTGTTTTTGAAAATAATTAAATTAGCAACAATGTTTTTTCAGAAGACAACAAAAACGCCGCTCGGCACCGCACTGCACCTCATTTCACCACAGCCAAAAGTCGAAAATCAATTTGAAGAAAAGAAGTAAATCTTACTTACACTTAACTCCCAGAGCCACTCAGGGCGCCCGCGACGCCGCTTACCGCGCGTCTGTGCCCATGCCAGCAGCCGAAGCAGAACGCTGAACTCTGCACATTTCCGTCTTCAATTAATAATAAATAATTTGAGTTTGGCAAAAGTTTAGCTACCGCAAATGCGCCGCCACTGCACCCCAGCCAAGCAGCCGACGAGCCAACCACCGTGGATGGCTCAGCATAATCCATAATAGTCAAGTTCGCTGCGACCCAACGTTGAGTCCTTGCCATTGCCAAGTTAAACACAACACAACTCAGCACAACTCGACACAACAAAGCAAAACAGAACACAGCATAACATAAGGAGTTCAAGAAACATGCCAACCAAGAGCAGAGCAGCCAACGCGAATATTTGAATATGATTTGCAAGCATTCACCCAAGTGGTGCCCACAAAACTAAACAAAGCGGAGCGGAGCAGAGAACTGTGCAAGACGAAGTCGAGGTACGTCTTCGTTTTGTACGCTGTGCGATTGGCTCGGCAGGATTTGCTGGGCTGTGTATGGCTTGCATGGTCAGCTTAGCAGCACAAAGCAAAAACTCAGCGCCGGCATTGTTGGCGCATTTCAAGGCTAATCATCGTACGTACGTTACCTACAGACTCGTAAGCCACTGAGGCTCAGCTGCGAATAGTTTCCGAACATGCAAATCGCCTTAGGCCAACGATTGCCAGCAACGGAGTCCAAATGGCAAAGAGCAAGAAGTTGTAGAAAAATACGTATGCATAATCCTGCCGAGCGACATCGACATACACTGTGCAGGAACTCTTGCTAAATGCGTTCACGACAGAGGTACGGTTGAGCAGCTGTTATTGCCGAGACAACCAGCAGCAAGGACAGGCAATAGTTAGACCAAGTATACGAGCTTCCATTGCACTTCTTGCTGTTAAATGTCTCAGTAATTTCTTCCAGTGCATATGCGTTGCGCGTCCTGCAAGGTTCGATTATTCTTGTGCCTAACATGCATGCAAATCCTTGCGTTGAAATGTTATGCCTTGGCTTTCATGTTACAGCCCAGCCGGCATGCAGCAAGAAGTTGGCAAGTCCTGCCTGCGGCGGCCGGCATGTGAGCGTCGCTGACGTCTTAGTTGGTGCAGGATATGTGCGTGGGCGGGTGGCTTGGCGGCGTCTCAAAACAATTCGTGCGGTTGATTTATTTTCGAAATGAACATTTCAAAATGCATTTCAATGGAAATTGCACAAAATTAAGTTATAAATTTAATATGTACAAAATAATATACGAAACAAAAAACGAGAATGAAAAAATAAATAAAAAAGAAATATAATTTATGTGCTTTCTGTTATTTCTCTTCTTTTGTTTGGTCTTCGCTGGAGACAACCCCCAGTCGAGTAGAGCAGAGTAGAGCGGAGCGGAGCGGGGCGGTGCAGTGCAGCACGCAAGACAAGCACTTAAATAATTTTCATATTATATTTCCATTTCAAATTGGATTTATGTTTCACTTCTAATAGCCCCAGTTGGCGTTGCCAACCGCCCAACGGTGAGCCGCGCCCATTTGGCAAATAGCAATTCGTTTGAATTTCGAACGCACACGTTTTAGCGCAAAGACTCGACTTTCGACTCGGCAATGCCAGCAATGAAAAAAACAGCGACTAGAAAAATACACGAGTATGCACATATAAAAATATTAACAAAATAACAACAGACGAATGCTAACGGCAAAAAGCAGCTACGCCTCATACACGCTAACCCCTTCAGCCAGCGGACACTTGCGCTCACTCGCTGCCACACTGGCTCATGGCTCATGGCTCATGGCCCATGACTGACGGCTCATGACTCGATGTTCGACTGCTGCCGTTTTTCTTTCGTTTCTTTTTTTTTTTTTGTTGCTTGCGGCTGTTTTTGCTGTGCGTTTGCTCGCTATACGTGTGGCTGCTTACCCTTTTGCCCCACCTCGCACCTCACATCGCGCATCACGCAGCAAAGCCGCCACCACCGAAGCTACTGGGCTGGGAAATATTTTTGATAAGCAAATAAATGAAATACACAACATTTTGACGTTTGCCGAAATGAAAACATGCACGAACGCGCGTTGCCCACTAAACCAATTCATTTTGCTATTCAGTTTTCAGTTTTCATTGTCCTTGCTGCGTTGCAGCGAATGCGAGTGAATGACTGAATGAATGAGTAGCTAAGTTGGTGTTTGCTGTTTATTTATTTTAATTAAATTGGTCACGTGCACTTGTTTTCATTTATTTATTTTCTGTTAGACATTATTTTTTATTTGCAGCAAGTGTAATTGAAACCCGTTGCTTATTTGTTGGTTTTACTGTGCATTCGTCAGCGCGCATATTCGCATCAAGGAGATGCGTTTAGAAAAAACGAGAATCCTTCGCTGCATGGCAACTCCAGTTCAATGGCAGAACAATGTGAAAAGCGACCGCAAACACTTCCAAATTTATGAAAATCGAAAATGATTGATTGTTCGAATGCTTGAAAACTTAGGCATGGCGCAACTTCGTGCAATAAGCCTAAACGCAGGCGACAAAAAAAAAATGTATCTATCGACACAGATGTCAAAGGAATCATCAGCGGCAGCAACAAATAATGACAGAAACAAAATAAAAAAAAAAAATATAAAAACCCCAATGTAAAGCAGAGAAAATAAGCACAGAGCAGAGCAGAGTAGTGCGGAAAAAAGAAAACAGAAAAAAGAAAAAAGAAAATGTTTGTCACGCAAGGCGCGTTGTAATCAGTTCCGCCTAAGCGCAAAAGTCAAAAAGTTCGAGCTTGGCATCCAGGCGGCTAGGCAAGCATCCACTTCCAGCTGCCAGCAGCAAGACGTGCAGAGCGGCGCAAGTGTGTCTGTGCGGGCTGCAGACATTGCCAGTGGCAGCTCTTAGACTCTTGGACCATTTGAGCGCGCGGCTGATGCTGACAACTTTGTATGCGGCACTCGAGCCTAGAGCGGCCGCGCGATAATGATGATGACAGCGCGTGTCGCGCATGTGATTGACAAGGATTTATGATTGTCCCACAAAATGCGAGTATTTCATTTCATTTTATGCCATTTTCTTTTATTCCATCTCATATGGCAAACTGACTTTAAATTTCGTAACATTTACGTTATTACGCTAATGACAAATTTTATTTGTATTACGCGTCACCAGTCCACAGTTCAGAGTCACCAACCGGCAACCGCCAACCGTCAGCGAACTGTGCGAGCACTCCCACAGAGTGAATGACCTCATTTTTATTTTATGTCGCATGTGTTTACATAGACAAGCCAAAAAAAAAAAAAAGAAAAAAAATAATATAGAAATTTAAAACATGCCGCACACACAAAATGCATTTGTGCCCATTGAAAATGATTAAACGAAAAACAAAAAAAGGAAAAATGAAAGTCTACAGAAATATGAAGAGAGCGTCTAAAGACAGCAGACAAACATCCAAATGCTAAAGTGTCGACATCAGCACTTTACGGCTATTCGATTTGTTTGTTTGCAGTCGCAGCAATGCAAGAAACCAAAAGCCAGGCCAAGTGCCGGCAACACGTATACGAATGCGCGTCGTGCAGTAGCAACAGCAGCAGCAGTAAAAGCCAAATAAAAAACAACAGATACACGAAGAAAAAAAGGCAGTGCATACTTATAGGGGTCAGCCACCTTAATGCAGGCGATGTGCCGCAGCCTCCCGCTGCTGTGCCTGCCCGGCAGCCGTGTGTTGACACAAGCGAGTGCGCACTAAACACAGCTCGGCAAACATCGAAATGAAAGAAACAAGAAAACCTACAAGCGAGCAAAAAGTGAAGTGTGTAAAAAATTCATACGAATTGCATTTCATCTCGAAGCGAGATTGCATGCGCAAATATTCTTTTGAAAAGGCGTGTTGTGATGTGGCTGGGGGATGAGATGTGGTTGCGTGCGTGGGTTGGCTGCCTAAGCCTAAGCGAGTCGCACTCACTCGCACTCATGTTCGTGCTCGCAGTCTTCGCTGTCTTGTGCGTACGAGTGTGCACATGAATATTCATGTCTATTTATGCACATTTGCGTGTCAAGTGATTTGTCGTTGATTCGTTTTTATTTTTGCTTTTTTCTCGCCTTTCTGTTTTTGCATTTTTCGCTTTTCATGCCCGGCTGCCTGCTTTTACCAAAGCAATTGGCCAAGTTGTGTGACTGTTGAGCTCCGGCTTCCACACTTCACAGCCGTATGCGTTCTTTTGGACTCGTGATTGTACAAGAAATTGCTGTGAAAATGTTTGTTTGCTTTTGCAGTTGCTTTTCAATTGCGATCAAAGCATTGCTGCATTCGGGAGAGAGAAACAGAAAAACAGACAAAGATAGAATGAAGTGAAATCAAATAAGATATATACACTTTAAGATTTAAAGCAAAGCAATGCCAGAAATGAGTTACTGTGGCTAATAAAAGAGTCTCCCGAGCCAGGCAATTGAAAAGTCTATCTGCCTTCATTAACAATTATTAAGTGAGGTACAAATTCCCATAGAAATGTTTAGAAGAATGAGCACTCATCTTAAAAGTTCTTGTAGTCCCCGTTCCAGTTTTTTCAAATCAGATACTCTGGCAGAGTCTATCCAAATTCGTGCTCTGCGTACACTGCTACAACACCTGAGTTGAGGAGCTGCACAACCAATACAAGTCATACAAGTAGATCACGAAACTTCTGTTAAGTAGAAAAGAAGCTGCTGCCGAGTAAAAAAGATGGCATCAGTTGTTGTTGTTGGAATTCGTTGGCGAATTCCCAAGTCGGAGTTGAGTTCAATGTCAAAGCAACAACTGGCAACAATTTCCATTCGATTCAATCGATTCTCGCTGCTGCGCTTCTTAAACATACTAATTCAGCAGTAAACAAAAAGTGGGCGTTGAATTGCAGCCACAGGAGCAACAGCAGCCACAGCAGCAACAGCAGCAACGTCAGCAACAGCAGCAGCCATCTTCTATCAGCATGGCATGAGCTACTTTGGCTGTTGCGGCTGCTGAAGTGCATAATTTCATAGCTGAAGTGCAGAAATATCTCAGACGAATTCCGCAACTGAATTGCAGTTGACGTGCTAGCAAATCCTTCACGGCCAAGCATTCGCTACATGACCAACAACAACGCTGATGATGACAACAACAACAATTTGCAATGACTACAACTAAATATATTGGCAACAACAACATCTGTCGAATCGTGGACCGCGGCCGCGACCCCGACCGAGACCGAGGCCCTCTGAGCCAAAGTCAGAGCCAAAGCAGTTAGTGCAAGTAACCGAGCATGCCCTTGAGTGATTTATGCAGCATGGCAGCAGCCACAGCAGCAGCAACAGCAGCAGCAGTGTGATCGTGTTCAATAGGTGGATACGACTTTTAATGATCAGCAGCCCAGCATAGAGCCGGGCGCAGGCAATGCGATGTCAGGCGAAGCAAAGCGAATGCCAATGCAGTAGCGAGTAAAAGCCATTTCCAGAATGGAAGCTGCCGCAACGATACTCCTTGAAAATTAGCATATACCATTGGCTGCCGTTTTGCATATTCTTCACAAATCTTGCACTGTATCGTCATCGTCGTCATCGTCGTCCTCGTCGTCATCATCGTGCTCACTATCGTTATCAACATCATTATTATCACAGCTATCGTCATCATCTGCATCATCGTCGTCATGAGCGTAATATGCGTAGAGAATCATGTAAATGCATTTGGCCTTTTGCTGGTAGCCAATCGCAAGCACAAGAAATTAAATTCATTTCTATGCGTAAAGGCCCGCCTGCCAGTTGAGTAGACTTGGCCATCAGGAGTCTTTCAATGTGTTACAGCAACAACAACAATAACAATAGCATCACTGTACGCCTTTAATGCCACACAATTAAATCGAAATTACATGAAATTATGTGAGAGAGAAAAAAAAAAGAAAAACACCAAAGGCAAACAGCAAACCGAGTCGCTGCGCAATCAGAGTGAAGGCAAGTTGTGAAAATTCCTTTTGTACTCATAAATGAACTGAACTGAATTGAAATTAAATGAAATCACCAGGACAACAGCTCAACCGGCCGAAATGTAACGAAATTAAATTTCGTCTGTTAATTGAAACATTAGCCAAAACATTTTATCTCTTCATTTACATTCAAATTAACTCGTAATGAAAATGAAAATGAAAGTGAAAGCGAAAATTAAACCAAAAACGAGAACAAGAGAACTATGAACTTTACATCTCCTCGCCTTCTTCGCTTCCTTCCACCCCTCACACTACTGTTGCCTCTTGCTTTATGTGCCATCCCTGCGCCATGAGCCATGTGCCATGTGCCATCCGTCGTGCTTTGCGTTGTAGGCATTTAATTAGACGCTGCTAAAATTCTTCAAATGCCAAAATGTGCTTTTCTCGGGATTTTTTGTGTTCTCGTTTGATTCTCACAAAGCAGTCGGCACAGCCTTTGCAATTAATGTAACGCTGCCGAGTCCGGCTCGGCTCAGCTCAGGTTAGTTTTTCACACTTTTCTCCGGCGTTTTCCCACTGTGGCTGCGCTTGGGACAACATGTTGCGTCACTTTGCTTTTGTTTTGCCGTGCTTTGCCTCGCTATGCTTTGGCTTGCCTTGGTTTATGCTGAGTTTATTGCTGTCTCTTCTTCATGGTCATTAACTAGTCTGGCTGTCGATTTTTGTTGTTCATTATGTGTCCATTAATTTAAGCCAATAGCCATGGTTAATGGCTCTGTGCAGATTTGGGGTTGCTTTACGGCATTTTAAGCTGCGCGGAGGAACGGAGATTTATACAGAATACAACTTAAATGGGCATAGCTGCATACTGTGAGATGTCTTGTGGCTCTTCACCGAGGAGGCAACTTTTTAAATCAAAGATAATACAATATTGACGTATGCGCTAGCAAAAACCAATCATGGAGTAAGTGCGGGAATGATTAATCCAAATTCTTAAAAAATCACTTTCGAAATACTAGCAAAAACAATAAAAACTTTGGAGAAGAGCACCGATTCTATCATCCCAACTGATCATGGGCTTAAAATAATGAATGAAGAACTCTAGGAGTGGCCCACGTAACAAAACATTTCAAACTGATACTCGTACACATTGATCGGTTATAATTCTTTTCGTTTTGCTTTCGAACAATCAAATTTGCATAGGAAATTATATAGAAATTCTGCATAACGAACTAATCCCAAACAAATCTCTCGCATAATTTCTCGTTTACCCTAAAAACCTGACGCCAAAGGCGAAAACTGCATAATTTAAGATTTACGCCACTTAGGAACATTTAAGCGTGCAGCAGTTTTTACACTTCTAAGCTGCCAAATGCGAAAGCGAAACAAGCCAGCGAGAACACGCCAACATTTGCGTATAGAGTATCTGTGGCATGTCCCAGCGTATTCGGACTCATAAAAAACTCTCTGCTCTGGCAGCATGCGATGCGTTGCTTGCGTGCAGACGTTTCCGTTTTGCTGCAGCCGCAGAATGATTTTGTGGCGATTTTTTCTTGTTCCTACAATTGCTTGCCTAATGCAAAATGCCAGAGCCGAAGCTGATACGCACAGGACGCAGTTCCCATGCGCGAGCACTGGCCTAGGAGGCGCATTTGCCGAAAATCGAAAGCGCTGACTTGAGCTCGAGAGTCTTCCTCTTCGCCGTCGTTGGAGGACAGTTTACATGATTTTATCGTGTTTCGACAACATTAATTTGTATCGCAACTCGCCTGCCGCCGACCCGACCGTCAAAATTTCAATTTTAATCTTTTGTGTTTAAAGCCAGACGCCGACCCAGCAACATGTTGCTGGCAACAATAAAGCACGCCAAAACACTTTCTGATGTTGCCGTCGGTCTCGGCGTTGCAGCTCAGGGAACTTTTCTTGTTTAATATTTTTTGCGTTTTGCTTGTTTTATTTTTTTCTGTTTTGTTGGCTGTCAACGCTTTGAAGATTTAGAACCGGCCCATACACATTTCGAAATGACATGAAATGGTTGCTGCACATACACATCACATTCTTGGTGTTGACGTTGTTTGTTTTTTTTCTTGGATACTCATATGCACAATGTTGCACAACATGTGAGATTATGCTTCGTATGCACATTGGCCTGTGGCCATGCTAAGCCTTGGCAAGCATTTGCAAGTTGGCTTTTATTGTTTTGCGGTTTCTGATTTTGGGTTTCGGCCGTTTGCCCTTTGCAGTTGGGCGTTTAGCGTTTGTCGTTTGACGTTTGTGCCGCAAACCAATCGGTAGCACTTTTTGAAGTGCATTTAAACTCATCGGCAACCACACTGCATCGTCTGTGGCCTGTTGCAATAACGAAATTGTTTAATTTGCTGCCAATCGCTGCAACATTTCAATGCCACCGCCACCGACAGCAACAATAACAACAACACTGACACTGACACCGCCATCGCCAGTGCCATGCAACGCCAAAGGCTGCAGCAGCAGGAGCAGCAGCGGCAGCAAACCGCAAATGAGGTGGCAGCCTAACAATGTCGAGGTGCAAAGTTCTTCGGTTTGAGCGACGACTTAAATCATTTTTAACGATCAATAAAGTGTCTTTCTTTCTTTCTTGCGTGCTTTCCATGGAAGTCGCACATACTCTTGTTGTTGTTGCTGCTCTTTGTGTCGCTTTGTTGCCCAGCGCTGAGCGTGTAAATAATTAAATCTACTTCAAAGCGTGAAATGCCGCCGCCATATGACAAACCGTAGCCTGCCCTCACGCGCTAGGCTCGTCCTGCCAAGACTGAAATCAATAAACTTTTATCTCACGGCAGCATTGACTCTTTTCATAGGAAGGCAACACGGTTCGGGCTGTGTGTGAGAAACGAATTCGGCATTTCGACAATTGTTATTAGTTTTTGTTTAGCTCAGAATACAAATGCCGAACGCATCGCAATACGCGGAATGTGCTCAAACTGATAAAGGGCTTTGTGCGCACACATGTTCTAACAACAACTGCAACAATAACAGCAACAACAACAACATTTACAATATTACTTGGCAATAAGTCTCCATTATCAGGCGAGAAATTCAATGTTTGCCAAACGCTTCAACTGACAGTTGTACAAAGCCAATGGGGACATGTGTGCTGGCGCATGGCTGGAACGACTGTGGCCGGCGAGCCACATAATCAATAGAATTTTAATAATTCCCGATAACATGGCAAATCAAATGCCAAACACACAAACGTGCTGCAGGAAAACACGCTCGACTAGACGAAAACTGTTTAAACACTTGTGCAGACCGACACTTGGCGCGAGTATTGCTCGTGCACTGCGCAGCCAATGCATCACATTAAATTGCCATTGTGTAATGACCAAAACAGCTGCGCCATCCGCCGCTGCCCGGGCCAAGCCCAATTCCAATGCCAAGCACAATTAGAGCCAGCGACGCCCACGAGGCCGTTTTTTAAACGGATATTTATATGGAAACAATTTCCGCTTGCTTTGCTTCTTTTGAATATTAAAAGGCAAAAAGAAAGAATAAATAAAAAATAAAGAAAACAACAAGAAAATAAAAAGCAAAAAAGAAAAGTATTTGCTAATGAAAATTCAAAAGACAAACACAAATCAAAGCAATGAGGCAGGCGAGCGCAGGAAAATAATATGCCAGCATTTGCCATTTGGGGTAATTTCTGTCGAAAAATTTGTAAAAAAAGGAATACGACTAAGTAGACAAAGGGAAAAGCAAAGAAATCGGCGGAGGCAGAGGGTGGGATCTCCTTGCGATTGATATGACAATGCCAGTTGGCGTTTGGCTTATTAAAGCTTCCATGGCCAGCACGTGCGCCGCTTACATAAAACATTTCTTGGGTGGCATAAGTCGCGGTGAATTTGTAACCGAATCCATGCGCAATCCTGTTAGCAGCATTAAAGGACTCCATCGCTGCCGCGCGTATGCAGTTCGCGAGTTTGAGTTTCGTTGTGTTGTGTTTTGTTTGCTTAAAGTTGTTTGCCTATGAACGTATATGCTGTGCTAAGGTAACCAAGTTTCGCGCAGAGCAATTCAAGTCTGAAGCCTGCACAATGTTGCCAGGTCAGTGCACTCTGTATGGTGGCTTTTACGCGCAGACGGCCGCCAACTGTTTTTCCATGTACGAATTCAGCAGAAAACAAGAAAATTCTCTTAAGCGGAATTATGACTTAAAAAATATAGAGAACACAGCTTGATGCGAAAAGCAGCAACAAGAAATCAAAAAGGAAAAATGGTTAAAAAATAATAACAATATGCCAGGCTGAGGGCATTCGATGGAAATCGCCACCACAACAAGACACACACACACACATAGGAGCAATCCATAACACCGAGAAGTATGCAATGCAAATGCTGCGCTGTGCTGAGCTGTGCCATGCTCTGCTGTATGGTCGTCATAAAAACGAAATGAAGACGACGCGACTGACGACTGTTGGACTCTGTGGCATATGGGGGGTGTTTCACTTAGACGTTGTTGCTGTTTTACTGTTATGCTGTTATGGATTATTGTGGTGTCTGGGGCGCTGCCTTTGATCGCTCAGGTTGCCAGTCGCTTATCGTGCTAATAAAAAGGATTTTCCACGAAATCTGTGCCCGCCTTTTGTCATGTTTTCTTATGCATTGTGTACTCGTCTTGTTTATTTACTTTTTGCTTTCTATTTTCATTTTAATTTTTCTTTTATTTTTTTTTTACTATATTTCATTTGGTGTCGTTTTCTTTTCTTTGCAGGCCTGCCCGCCTCAGTTCGGTTGCAATTCTTGTCGCTTGCCTAATGCGCCTGCGGTCATGTTACCCATTGTACAAAAAAATTGTAACGTTATAAATGGATTATTGCAATTAGAGTCATACGCCGTCGCCCCCACTGTCTGCACTGCGTTGCTTGCTCGGCAAAAACAAAAAAAAAAGAAATTGAAAAAATATGAAAAAGTTGAAATCACAAAATACAAACGAAGACGAAAAAAAAAAAACAAAAAGCAAGAAAAAAAGTAGAGAAAGAAACAGACGTAATCGTAAAAATGTATTAAAAAAACATTTGCTCGGCGTCGCTGAACCCCAGCTGATGATTTCCTTTTTTTACATATTTTCTTTCTGCCTGGCGTCGATTATGCTTTTTTATTAGCTTTTGCAAAATGGAAAATTATGTTGATACGGCACTAAATGGCTTTTCATCTGCAGTCGTAGGTGTGGTGGACGTGACTGTCGGTAAATACTTGTCAGATATGCATTGAGGGTAAGGCAACCTAGATGGGTTGCCACGAATTGCCTGACTTAGTGGTTGGTTTTGACAAAAGCTGATTCTGACATCTGCCAATGATCCATGGATCTCTGTAGCAGAACGTTTCCTAACCGTTTCCAAACATAGTCAAGCCAGTTTGCCTGTATCATGCAGTTGTTCAATATGCTGATGATCGAATATGCTGCATCAGCTAAATTTTACTGATTTTTATAAAATTTAAAAGCAAATTGTTACAAAATATTTAACTCTTATTGTTATTTCAGAGTTTTCTAATACGTGTTCAAGTGAACCATACAGATGTGTAAATACTTTTTAATAAATTTATTATTGTGAAGTTGCTTGGGCTTCTAATAGGCCGTTGCTTGTTAGTTACTTTCTCAAAAACAAAAAAAAAAAAAACAAAAAAAAAGCAAGACAAAAATACCTAAGTAGAAAAAGCTAAAAACATAAAAATTAGACGCTAAACTGTTAAACCAATTTGAAAACTAATTAAAGCCGAACAATCATTTTTCATTTCATGAAATTCGTTCGTAGCCAATAAAAAATTGAAGAGAAAAGTGTTGGATTGAGCCAAGAGTCATTATGCGATGACTACTGGAAATTGTACAACAATATAACAGCAACAGCAACAACAACAGCATCAGCAGCAACAATAATGATAAAAACAACGACGGCAGACAAAAATTGTAATACGTATATTTATCGATCAGTTCATCTACGAGTAATTCGTGTCTGCGAGTCTGCATGAGTAGCAAAACTAATTTGTATCGATGAATTTAAAATCGTAAAAATTTGACAGCAGAAAAATTGAAAAATTCACACCGTGAAATTGAACAAATAATCAGTAGAAAGAGCACAAAAAATCATGGCAATAGTAAAATAAAATAACACAAAATCCAAAATCAAAAACAGAAAAACGGACGAAGAAAACAAAAACTCTAAAATAAAAAAATAACAAAAAAAATAAGAAATTTTAAAAGTAAGATCTGGTAATGAAAAAGGCGGCGCTCGACGTGGCGATAATTAATGATCGTGATGGTTCAATCAGCAGCAGAAGCAGAAGCACTTACAGACACAGTCACAGATCCATTTACGGACTCGGATACCGATTCGAATACAGATGCCGATTCGAATGCAGTCACAACTAAATACTTCGCATATGTGTAAGTGGATCAAAGTAAACGCAGAAGGTAAGGCAGGAATCCGTGCTGCTCAGTTATTTGCCAAATTGCTGCAAAATAGTGAATAAATATTTGAGTTATGCGGCTGTTAAAATACTTTGCGCAACTCGGAGAGAAATGCCAAACTAGAACTTCGACTTAGAAGGCAAAATGCACACAAATTCAGATGCCTTGTGAGTAAAGAGTGGAGTGTGAGCTGAGGGATGTGCTGAAGGGTGAGTGACGATAGTAATGCTGCTGCTGCTGTTGTTCCTGCTGCTGATGGGCGTGGCACTCATGTCAATATTTGTTACCGCTGCTGCCGACGTTGTCTCTTGCGATCAAAGCAGCAAAAACGACATTTAAACATTTTGCGGTTAACGCTGCCGTCTCGGCTTGGCCTGCCCTGCCCTGCCATGTTCTGACTTGTTCTGGGTTGGCTTAGGTTGCCGCAGCTTAATATCCTTAAGCAGGACAGCATGGCAGCCTGTTGTGCTGAGCGAACACGTACATTCGATTGCCAGACACACACGAGTGCGCAAGTGGCATTTATGAAATTATGTGTGGCATGTCGGCAATTGCGCTGCCAATGTGGCTACAACAAACGAGGTAAGTTTTCCATTGAAACAAAAAGCAGAAAACTAAAAACGAAAAATAAAAACAAAAAACAGAAACAAAATCAAGAAACAAGAAATGAAAATGATAAAGAAATAATGAAAAACTACGCTTTGTGGCCTGTGTAGCATAAATTCATGTTGGCTGTGTTATGCTGTTGTTGTTGTTGTTGTAACTATTTTTAGACTGCCTAAGTTTTAATTTATATGCAAATTAGTTGCATTTTCTACTCAAGTGCCATACGCCAAAAAATATGCTACCATTTTTCCTCAATGTCCTTACGGCCGCAGCCAAATAGCAAAATAATGATTGCAGTGATTGCATTTTGATGACGGTATAGCAGCATATAACTTATTGGCATTGAGCTAACGATTTAAAGTAGAAGAAGAAGAAAAAAAAATGAACTGCCACAAACCATAATCGGAATAAAAAAAAACAATAAATAATATTTATAAAACTTATTAAGCAAATATGCAGCACATAAAAGGAAACAAAAATAGTAAAAATAATTAGACAAAACAAAAATCAAGACAAACTTTAACCATGCGTATCGACGTTTTCTGCGGTTTCAAACTAATTTTCTCACAGTCTTAGTTTAAATCACTTCAGGCGACTGATTTTTTAATACAATAACAACAAGAAGAGCAGCAACGACAACAGCAACATTAGCAGCAGCAGCAGCAACAGCAACAGCAACAACAAACAATGAAAGAGCGGTAGCGCATTATTTAAACATTAATTAAACTTCAACTTGATTGTAAGCAAACACAACAACAATGGCAACAATGCTAATACCGGCAACAAGATCAACAGCAAAAGCAACAACAACAACACTAGCAGCAATGCCAAGCAGAAGCTAAAGTGGCAATAGCAAAACAGAAGAAAAAACAAAAACAACAACACGTACAACAACAGCAACAAGGAAAAGACAAAAGGCGTCATACCTATAAAATGAGTTCAAGAGCCACAATAACAACACGCACCAACAAATACAACAAAAACAACAACAAAAAAACGACCACACGGCGCTTTTGGCCAAGAGAAGTTTAACGTCCGCGATTAGCGTTTAATCTGATTGGCATTTTTTATAAATATTTTCTATTTTGTTTTTTTCCTCTTTTAAATTTTTGTTTTGTCTAAATTATTTATTAATTGCTTAATCGCTCTTTTAGTAAACATTTCATTGCTGTCTGCTCTTAGAGCATCCCCGAGTGCATGTGAAAATTCCAAAAGGTCCCACGTTCATTACTTAAGCAGCCCATCGGAGGTGCATCAGCAAATAAAAATCTCTACGTCTTGTCACTTGTGTTTGCCAGGTATATTGTAAAAGTAGCGTATTCACATGCAAGTGACATTAGGGCATCGAACAGAACGGAAAGCAACTGTTTTGCAAAAGTCTAGTCTTGCTTTGGCAGATATCTTTATATGGAGTCACTACTGTGGAAATTCTACATGTTGCTGGCACTGCAAAACAACTGTTGTGACTTCCACGCACACCTCCGTCACGTGGCCCCCCTGATATCGAATGAATTGTTTATGACATATGCAAAGCGGGCAACCCAACCGAGAGTCGGCATTATCAGCAGAAACAAATGTAATCGTCGACAAACGAACAAACGAACAAACCGACTAAAGCAAATAAGCAACTACCGATAATTTAGAAGCCACAAACAGACAGAAGGACAAACCAGCCACGGACAGGCGGACAGGCGGACTGACGAACGGACAGAGTTCTGTGAGTGTTATGAGAAGCCACAAGCAACAAAGTGTGCAATCGAATGGTTAAGTGGTGCAGTGCAGTGCGGGACTAGCTGGCAGCGGAGGGGGGCTGTATTGGTAAGATTGGCGAGTATGGGATGCACACACATACTCACACAGTTGCACAGGTATGCGAAGCAGCTGCCAACGTTCACACGTCATTTAATTTCGATTAGAGCGAGTAGCGACAGTTAACCACTCGGCGGCAATCGAACTGCCGAAGTGTCCGCACTTTATACATATGTAAGTGAATGAACAACAAATGCGCGGCATGCCAATACATGTGTACACTCGAGTCAGCGAGGGGGAGACGGAGACGGAAGGAGCTGTGTACAACAATTTTGAATGCCTTACCAATAAGCACAAAAACATAAATAAAAACAAACAGCAAAACAGAAAAAGAGAAAAAAGAAAAGAAAATATTTAATAATGCAGAGTAGCCAAATGCGCAAATGCGCAAATACGCGAGTGCCTGTGTGCAATTTGGCAATTACATTGGAATATGGGACCGCAACTTGTCTTGTATGCCTTGCAGTCTCCTCGCATCCCTTTTGGCCGCATGGCCTGTGTGCATGCACAAAATGCATAATTGGCACTTGCGCAGACGCATGCCCGGCTCAGCAAATATTTTAACTGTCTTCTGCCATACGCAATTGGAAATTGCCAATTGGCAATTGGCACTAAGCGAAATTCGCTTGGCCCGTTTTAATTGCTGCGCCGCGTCTCTGGGCCATGTGTCATCGGAGCAGAGCACGGCTGGCTTTGGCTGCAGTGCCAACCATTTACACCTGACGCATGCCGCCACTTGCCTGCCACTTGCATTCTTTCTCTGCTGCGCTGCGCTGCGCTGCTGCGTTGCATTCGAAAAGTATTTACGCCACATTTGAGTCGAAGACGTTTTTGATTGATTGTTCTTTCAGAATCGAAATCGTTTATTTGCCATGTTGTGCGTTTGTTGTGTTTCCGCAGCTCTTTTCTTTATTCTACGGTTTTCGTTTGGTTTTTTATGCGCGTCATTTATGGTACAACTCTCGGATTGCATGAGAATTGTTTGAGTGGACAGACAATCGTACAGGGCAGACAGATGCAGTGATAGAGTGATAGGTGGACAGACGCACAACTGGACAGACAATCGGACACACAATCAACAAGAGTCAATCAGACGGATTTCGATTGTGTAGATCGGCAAAGTCATTGTCCATTTGCTGGCATGCCGGCGTCTAAGAGTGAAGGGTGCGGAGTGCACCGCTGCCAAGATCAAAGCGTTTGCTGCGTTTTTGCGCCGGCGCATAGCATGCCAGGTTCCCAGTGCCGCAGTGCTTGGCGTTAATGAACTTGGTGCCCAGCATTTGAGCCACTGCAGGCCGACAACTGCCGATGGGCCAAGGTAGGCGAATAACCGTGCCAACGAACTGCCCACGTGTAATTAATTCCGTTGCGTATAAAAAATCACCGACCCACTCGTAGCAGGACATTTGGCCTTTAAGTTCGGCGTAGCCAGTAAATTTTGAAATAAATTTGTAACAACAAGCCTCTGAACACTTGCTTTTATTTTGTTGTATATTCTGCTGTTGTTGCTGTTGTGGTTGTACGCACAAAAGCAAAAAAGACGAAAACGATACAGAAAAAAAGGGTTAAAAAGATTTTCCAGGCGGTTAAAGCAGCACACAGCAGCTCAGAGCAACTCAGAGCAGCATAAAGGATAAAGGCGCATCAGCAGGCAGCATCAGTTGTGAGTTGTAACAGATGCGAGGCTTTGGCTGTGGCTTCGGCTGTGACCATGGCTATGGCGGCGACTGCTGCCCGATGCCGTTTTTGAAAATGATTATTAGGTCAGTTGCTGACAGGTGACGATGGGGAAGCGTGCTCTGGCAGCTGCTGGCTGGCATGGAGAATACCAATGCCTTGCAGGAGTCTACGCACACGCAAATAGCTGACATTCCTTTTGAAGTTTACGTTTAACTATGCCTGAGAGCGCCTCCGCATTGGGTGGCAGGGGTGCCATGGGTGGCCTGCCGTGGGACTGGGACGGCGGCTCTTTTGCTTATGCGTTTGCTTATGCGTTTGCTTGGCTGATTGGTTGCGCTTGGCTTGGAGCTGAGGGCCATGCTCATGCATAGGCGTAGGCGGCCTTATAATTAACACAATAATCATCATTGATGAATGCGCGTGGGCAGGTTGTGGTGGGTGGCTTGGGTGACTTGGGTGCTTGGCATGCATGGAGCTGTCGGCGCTGTGTGACGACGTGTGTGCGTTGGCATTATTAAGGATTTCGACTCATTTAATACGCATTCAGAGTGCGCTGCCCTGGCAATGCGGTGCGCCAAGCGAATGCACATGTTGGCATTTGCGCAGCTGCCCATGTGTGCTGTCCACGACTGACTGGCGAATTTGCGAATGGGCGAGCGTGCGGCCGAGTGTCCTGTGGCTATTTAAGTATGCGCATTTCACATAATTCGCACACAAAGGTGTTGGCGCTGGTGTTGAGGAATTTGATTTCAACACGTGCACTGATTATTTTATGCCAATGGCTGCCCATGTTAACTCGACAAGGTGCGAATGGGTCGATATCGGACGCAACGAGAGAGGATGGCATGGTTGGGAAACCTGGGATGTGTGCCGCGTAGGAATGTTTTTTTTTTTTGTGTTCTTATTAAATTAAAGTACTTACAGCGCGCAGTTGGTTAACCTTGTGTGCGCCCTATTGCACGGCTGTCGCGTGTGAGGAGAGACAGACGAGGCTGGAGACGGAGATGCGGAGGAGCGGAGACACTCTACGTGCAAAACTGCAATTACCGCCCAAAACAATTACCGCGAATTACCGCGTCTGCTTGCGATCTTATGCCGCTGACGTTGCCGCTGCCCCCACCTCAGTCGTTCTGCGTCTTCACTCACTTTGACCCAAGCGCACAAACTTTAATCATTTTTGCTGAATTATGAATTGGCAAGCAAAAGTCAAAAGCGTTTGCATTGTGCAGTCAGCATCGATTGTCTGTGTCTCGGTCTCGGTCTGGGTCTGGGTCTGGGTCTCGGTTTCAGTCTCAATCGCGTCAGTGTCTGTCGCACTGTCAATTGCCTAGTCAGTCCCGCGCATTGCCTGTGCGTCTGTGTGCCTGTGCGCCTGTCGCTGGTGCAACCCACACGGAAATGCTGGCGAAAGATCGCCAGAGTCAGGCTTCAACGTCGCTGGCAGGCGGCGAACGTGTTTGGCGCAAATGTGTGGCTTTTCGCTGGGGAACTGGGGAGCAGCTGGGGAATTGGCAATAATAATTTTCATGCCGTGTCGTACAATAGTAACGAATCAACACAAAAACGAATAAAGAATCAAGAAAGCAACAACAACAACAATAACAACGACAGAGTAATAACAATAATAATGGAAAATATGTTGACAACAACAATTTCGCCAGTTGAAAACTGATGCGCATGTTGATAGCATCAGCAACAACCACCACCACAACAACAACAACAACAACAACAACAATGGCAACAATGATCAAGACCAGTTACAACCAAATAAGAAACGTTGCAATGTGGATTTAAATCAAAAATGGTTGTACCTAGCAGACAGACAGACACACAGAGCGCATAGGCAGAAAAAAAAAAAGAAAAAAAAAACAAAAAGGAGTGCAACAAATTACAGAGCAGCAGATTTAAAAGCAAAGCAAAGCGAAACGAAACGAGGCAATAACAGAACCATAACCATAACCACAACCAGAACCAGCCGATCCGAGCAGCATGAGCATCAGCAGCAGATGGGAGTAGGAACGAAGAATGCGCTGCTAGGGCGCTGCGCTGGGCATGCGTTTGCGCATTGGGCCAAGCCAAGCCAAGTCAAGCCAAACCAATCCAAGTTGGTGCATCCGAGCTAAGTACGATGAATAAACCAAGTGTTGACGTGTGCAATGGCCGCTCGAACGAGCGCGAGGGGCTGCCGGGGTGCCAGCCATTGCTGGTCTCATGATGATTACCTATTAGAAGGGGGGAACGCGCAGGCGGGACTGTGCAGGCCAATTTGCGAATACGTACGTGAGCGGCGATAACGGCCGCCAGTGCGCGGCTCAGGGTTGCCTTTCGGAAAATATGTTCTCTTAATTACAACATTAAATGTTGACATTTTAATCAGTTCGCCTTGGCTTTGTTTCGCATTCAAACGAAATTATTTACCTCAAAGACATTAAAAAGCACGCAATGCGTCTGCCACCAGTCATGGCTTTTCTTATTAAATTGCTTTCTCCATGCCGATAAGCATCGCTAGCAACTTCATTTGCTTAACTTGGCCTGGCCAGGCACGGCCCGGCTTGGCTTGGCTTGGCGTGTGAAAAGTCATTTATCAATGCTTGTTCGTACACGGATGCTTTGCATAGGTTGCGGCGTCCGTACATGACCTTAGGATACTTCTGCTAGTCCATGCTGTAAGGGGCATGTGGCTACTGATGACACACGGTGTCTGTTGAGTGTTTAGCACACTGCCTTGCTTGCAGTCGTTCAGTCTGAGCAGGAGTTGGCACGTATGGAAGTTGCGATGCACCTCTGTTTACTAATTGGACCACATTAACGTTACTCATGTTGATCCAAAGAATAAAAAATTGAACAAAATGAATAATAAGGTGTATATAGATCGTCTAAACATATAAACTTTGTTGTTTTTTTTATAGTACTATAATAAGTAAATTTCGCTTGAAAATAAGGTCACAATTGTGCAACGAAAGATAATCAAAACTTATCACAATTTAAGCTATCTATCACAACTATTGGACTCAGCGATCGTAGATTTCCAATGGATTCTCATTAAGGTCTGTCGTTATAACAACAAATACTGGAATGGAAATTTAGGAAAAAATTGTTGCCAAAAAAGTTTTATTTTTTATTTAGAAAGGCAATCGTTCTTCAGACGTGATTTGGTGAGTTTAATGATTAATTTGCAACTCATAGAGACTTCAGATTCAAAATGTGTTAGTTTGGAGGAGATAACCTTGACATCTTACCGTTGCGTTGCCTATTCATTTAGGATACGTAATCTTAGTTGGATCATCATTATTGGATATTAATTTGTCTTCGCTTGATTTACATGATTGATTTATTGATTACATAATTGTGCTATAAACACAAAGCTTTGCCAAAAGTCAGTCACATTTCACATAGCAAGGAAGATTGCAGCTGAGTTTTGCCATATTTAAATTCTACCAAATTGTCAAATTATCCGTTGGAAAAAACGCATGTCGCGTGTTCTACGTGCTTTACGTACAAACTTCAGTTTCCCGACGGCATTCGCTGTAAGCAACAGTAACATCTGATGTTAGTCATTTGGACGAAATCGTGACATTAAAGAAACAAAAATAAACTAATTACGCAGCAAAAGTGTAAAATGTATACAGAAAGTCGTCACGTGTAATTAAAACAACAAAATTGCGAAATTTCGCTATTAAAAAAATGAACATTAAATGGAAAAGAGAGAAAAAAATAATGTGTGTGGAAAATGGCTAAGGTAGCAAAACTGAAACATGAAAAATGTATCTTGTAGTTTTTAATGTCGCTGTCGTTGTCGATGTTGTTGTTGTTGCTTTGGTTGTTTAATTTTGTGCATAATTATGCGCGAAACAATCTCGATATGCAGATACAATAACAACTGCAACAGCAACAACAACTATTAAAACAAGAACACGTATTTTAACAACAACGACAGAAAACGTACTCTGCTGCATTTATTAGAAAACATTTCCATTTTGTTGTACAATTTTCTGAATTTTTATTTTTTGATTTTTTTCTATCCAACCGGATTTGTTTGTATGACTTTTTTCTCACTCAATCAAATAAGAAAAGGCATAAAAACAAAACAATAAAAATACAAAACGTACACACACACACTCTCGATACTACAGCCAACTGTAGCAGTCGCCGTCAGTATCGGCAGCTACGTCGACGTCGTCGCCGCCGCCCCGAGCTCAGTCGACTGCGCAGCGGCTGCAGCTGTTGCTGTCGACTGCCAGCAAAGGTATTTGTCATTAAATTCCATTTTATTCTCATTTCGACTGCGACTCCGACTACGACTTCGATTTCAATTCCATTTCATTTCAACTAACTATTCATTTTAAATCCGTCTGTCTCGCTTACACTTTGTCATGTGCCCACTCACTCAAAAGCCTCTCTCTCGCTGGCATACTTACTCTGCTGATTGCTCCTGTTTCAATGCCATGTGGCATGATTTGTGTTTCGCTCTCAGCGTTCATATTGGTACTCGTGAGTACGTAGCTCCGCCCCATGCGCTGTTCCATATTCATTTCGTTTTTATGTATTTGCCTTGAAGCAAATGCACATGGCTTTTACGTAGGTACACGTATATAGGGGAACATCCTTACATACTGACATACGTACGAACTACAGCGGCGGATAAGTCCATAAGTGCGAGCATGAGTGCGAGTATGAAATATATTCCGTGCATTGTCTTTGATTTTTGTTTTTGCTTTTTAAGAGCAAGCAAAAATATTTCATTATTTGCTTAAGAGTTGCTTTTGTGTAAGTGCCCCTGTGTGTGTCTCTAATTGTGATTGTATGTGGGTGTAGGGGTGAACGAGTATGTGTGTGTTAGTTGACTCGGTTCTGCTCCGTGTGGCGCTTGTGTATTTGTTTATGCGTCTCGTTTTACAATTTTGAAGGCAGTTCCTTTGAGGCATTTGGGAAAATATTCCAAAATATATTAAATAAATATTTTACTTCCAAGGCAGAAATAATATTATGTTTTAGTCTGTTTTCTGTTGTTGTTGCCTGCGTACTGTTGACGTTGATATTCTGGTTGTTGTTATTGTGTTTATTATTGTTCACGTTGTTGTTACGTTGGTGGCTAAGCTGACCTCGATTTCAGCGGTTAACAAATTTAATTGTATTTTGCGAAACATGTCACAATCAATTGGCACTTTGTTTTGATTTAATTTAAAACAAATAAAAAAAAAAAATGAAAAAACAGGAAAAACAACACATAATTCGTATTTATTTTTAAGCTTAGTTGGCTACGATTAATAATCAGCAACAGTAACATTATCATGACACAGCAAAATTAATATTTAATTTCTAAAGTGACTTTCACAGAGGTCGCGCTCTTTCAGCTGTCAAAGTCTTTAATTACTAATTTTAGCTGCTTGTAAAAAAAAATTACAATTCATATTGTATATATGTACATATTTATATGCTTATATACATTCATTTATGTGTATGATATTGAACCTAAAATTAGATACCCACGGCTTCTTTAAATAAATAATTCCCAATAAATTATAATTCAATTAATTGAGCCACTTCGCCTAATATTAACTCATGACGACATTTAAGACAATAGTTCCCATTATATCTTTTTTGCGCTTTATATAGAAAATACCAATAAACCTTGAGCCATTAATTCAAACCAATTTGATTAAAAATCTCTTTTTCTGATCCAATATTTGCCAAAAGTCTTTGGAAAGTCGTTCAATAAATCCTTTATTCGGTATTATTTTTTACTATACGAATGCATCTCTGCGAGGCATATCATATGAGACCAATATGGATTGAAAAACTGATTCGACTGATATCTGATGATAAGAAACTGAGGAAGACTTCTATAACTAAAATATGCTTTTCTGTGCATTGGATGTACTAATTTTGCTTCTTTATTATCCTTAAAACCAACGAATAACTTTTTTCTCTGAGTGCTCAGAGGTGGGCCGTTCTATTTCCCATCATCTAATTTTTGCATATCGATTAGCTACATAGGCTTCAAACAATTTTTTGTTCAATGATTCAATTCAATTGATTGATTAATTTTGTTTTCGAAATTATCGTACAAAATGTAAAGAAATGGCTAGAAATCTAACAATTAGACTCCTTTGATGTAATTTAATTTAATTTAGAAAAAACATAACGCTTTAGTATTTGTTTAAAAATTATTGCGTATTTGTTTCAAAATGCGACAATTGTACATGCTGATATATATTTTTATTATAGTACCTATATATACCTGGAAATAAATCCACTCAAGCCATATGTAAGAATTTTTCATGTTGGGCAACATTTTTGAAAAAAGCAGTGTAAATGATTTGCAGTAGCAAATTCAACATTTTATGCGCACAAAAGAAATGAAAGTTCGTTTGGCTAAGTTTCAATATCCTTAGTCACAAGGATCGCGTACTCCCAGCGCGTTTTGTACGAAGTTTACTTTTCCATTGCAGCTGCAGTCCTTTCCCAATTATGGTGCTTCTGCCGCTTAGCCGTCATTGCAGTTGTGTCGTTGCTGATGTGTACATAAGCGGAGCACGCAGTTTTATATATGTATTATAGACATATACATATACATGTATGTTTATATGGGTATCTACATACGTGTATATGCCATTGTGTGGGGCGGAGGCTGGGGACAGGTGGCTGCAGAATTCGACTGCGCTTGCCTCTGTTGACTTTTTCTTTAATTTTTGGAAAAAGAAGGATGCAATTTTTTGCGTATTTTATCACATTTTGCTGCGGCGTCTGCTGCTGCACTCCTTGGGCCATTGTTGTAACGACCTTTGACGTTGTTGTTGTTCCTGTGTTTTATTCTTGTTATTGTTGTTGTTGTTGTGGCGTTGTCGTTGTCTGCAATTGGCAACATCTGCAAAATGCAATTTTCTCCGTGCTTAGCATTTTCCTTTAGTTTTCTCACGACGGCGACTTTCTTTGCTTGTGTTCGTCCGCTGTTCGTGTATTTTTTCTTACATTTTCAGTTGCTTCGTTTGTTTTTTATCCTTTTGCTGTTGTTTTCGTTGTCGTTGTTGTGTTTGTACATTGGCAAGGGTAGCAGCATTGGCATTGCGGTTCAGTTCAGTGTTTTTGCGCAGGATTTATGTTGCCATTTATAAGGATATTAAGCAGAATTATGCGACCACGCCTTAATTACATTTTTGCGAAAGGCTGCTGCCATCTTTTTTTTATTGTTCTTTCTTTACCATGTTGTTTTTGTTGTTGTTGCTGCCGTCGTATGTATTTTGGTAGTTTTTTGTTGTTAAATGACATCTTCTTTGTTGCTCTCCTGTTGTTTTTATTTTTGTTGTAGATGTTGCTGTTATTGTTTTTGCCAATGTGGTCTTGCAGCTGTCACTGTTAGACGGCCGTAAGACACAAGGCGGCGCTTGTCTGGTGTCAATGAGCAAAATTGAAAATAAATTTTAAAAAATATGAAACTCGCTAATTATACATTAGCATGCTCGCTTACACACATTTTTATCGCTAGCGGCTTTGCTTTGTGCCCCTTGGCAGTCATCGGCTCATGCGACGCCTATGCGTATGCTACACTTTTTGTATTAGGCCATCGCCACACTCCCCATGTCCCATCCACACCATAGACCGCACGCACTTTATGCCCGTATGGGTATGCGATAAACGCACCGGATGGCAAAACGATTGCCTTGGTTCGCCGTTACCCAGCTACGCCTACGCGAGGTTGCTTTCACGCCCCTTCACATAGGCCAATAATGTGTTGGCGCTTCTTTCTCTTGCCGTTGTTAAAGGCAGAAGTCATTTGTGTGGCTTTTATGCGCAGGATAAGTGTAATTTAGATATGAAAAATCCAAAATCCTAAACGTATTTTCTATTTTTTATTAGCCTCTGCCGCTTCACAACAAACGTTCGACATGATCAAGGATAACGCGTTGCTTTCCTGCCATGGCAGTTCAAGTATGCTGTACAGTGACTTCTGATGTTGTCACACTCCAACTTGGCCTATGCTGTGTGCCTATGCTGATGTCAGGCCATAGCTTTTCTTTTTGCTGCCGCACACATGCCATTGTTGCGATTTTTATGTGGCTGACTTCGGCTATGTCCTGCGTTCTGAGCGACAGAGGACAGGATAGGATAGGACAGCAGAGAACAAGAAAATAAAAAAAAACATTAAAAAAATTCAAACAAAATGAACAAAAAAAAAAAACAACGTGATAATAATTCACCTGCAGACAAAAGATGTAGAAAACTTAAAAATTTATGCCCAACATGCGCAAGCAATAACAACAACAACCACAATGACAAAAATGTATGCGGTGTCTATTGTTGATGTCAGTTTTGTTGTTGTTGTTGTTGTTGTCCAACTACTATTTGGCCAATCCTCGTTGAAAGTTTATAGCGGATGCTGAGTAGCATTTTTACAAAGGACAATCTGCCGACTTGCTCGTAAATATCCTAGCAAACTCATATATGTACCAACAACAACGGCAACAAAATCATGGCACTAAGGCAACAAGCATATTAGAATGCTCGTCTATATGTTACTCTGCCTTCCCAACAACCTCGCTTCACTAGTGCTGTCCACTCCTTTACAGTTGCTGCTGCTGCTGCATCATCCTGCGGTCAACATTTTTTATGCGTCTTTCGTCGGCTTGAGTTATGCTTTCCAACTTTGCCTTTGCACTGCTTACACTTTCCTTTCGCTTTATAGTTTCCTGTGTCATTTCTTTACTCCTTTGCCGCGCCATACCAGCTTCAGCCGTCGCCTGGCCATGATTATCATATTTGCTTAATATATTAAATTCTTTTTGCTGCCATCTTTCGCTGGCTGAGCCCCGTGCAGTCGTCCGCCCATTCACCCATTCACCCGTTTCTCTTTCGCTGTTTCTTTGTTTCTTTTTTTTATCAGTCAAGTCAGCCTCAGAACTTTTGGTTTAGCTCAGCAGTTTTTGACATTTTCTATGATGGATTGCATTTTATGCTAATTGAGTTTAAACACTTTTTTTTTTGGGAAATCCATTCCTTCGTTTTCCCTGTGCATATATGGGCAACCCACGAATGATTGCTTTTCGTTTGTTTCTTTTTATGGTTTTTCAAATAATATTCGTACAAGTGATTCCTTTATTTCGAAAGCATTTTCACTGGCTTTACAAATTTTTGTTTGTTTGTTTAAACTTCGAGGTCGGCACATGCGTAGGATCTGAATCAGCAGAACTCTGCTTATACTTGATAAGGTGAGACTGCACAGTCGAAGTGTCTTAGCATGACTTGTATCGGATGTTGTCTGATAGTCGAAGCTTGAACAGAGACTGGAATGCTGCCTTAATGGCTGAGTATTTTTCATGTGAGTTCACCATCCGTGTTCCAATATTCTTCCAATGCTGCGTAGAATTGAGCTAACTAGAGCGGAACTTGCATATATCGCATGCAAAAGATTTTGCTTTTCAATTGGACGCGAACGAAGTCGACGGTGGCTGCCTTTCTCTGTGTTATCTGGATTCGTCCGTAAAAGTCAGCAATATATCGCGCCCTAACCACGGCAATCAGTCATTCAGCCGTTCACCGCCTTCCATGCATACACTCTGCTGCTCTGCCATTGATTGTTCATTAAACAAATTACATTCAAATGTGCGCAAATCCTTTTGTGCAACCCAAAGCGAACCGAGAAGCCGAATTGGAAACAAACGCCACAGCGCATGTAAAATAAATAAAAATTAAAAAATTTCAAATGCCTCGAATGATGAATTATGATTGATCGGCGTCTTAATTACTCAGCAAACAAAGCAAGAATGCTAGAAGAAAGGAAGCAGAAGCAGAAACAGAAGCGAGAAAAACAAACTGAACAAACAAAGCAACCAACCGAGTGTCCTTTTGCATAATCAAAATGGAAAGCTGCAGGGCCGAACGTGCGAATGCGGCTCATTTCATTGTGTGAGCCTGCAATGCGGCAGCCAAGCGTATCGGCTTGGTGTTTTGTGACATTTGTACAAATTGCAAAGGACACGCGTTTGTTTATTCATATACAGAGCAGCGAGCAGCGAGCAGTCAGCCGGTAGCCGCAGGACACGAGTAGCCGAGAGGCGTGTCTCCATGCGTTAAGCCAACTAATCTATGCCACAAAGCGTACAGGCAGGAAGAGTGCTATGAGAGGCGGCAGTCATTGAGTGAGAGCGAGATCGAGAGCGAAAGTGTGGCTTTGCATCGTGCATGGTAATGTGATAAGGACAATGCGACACTAATGGTTATCCACACGCACACTCAAGTAGGTGTCTGTGTTAGTTTCTATTGTTCGTTTTTATTGTTTATTTGACTGCTGTTGTTGTTATTGTTTGAGAAGCGTTAACGACTTATTTAATAGGGCATATCTGCGTATCTTACCGCAGCATCTTCGGCGCTTAATTAAAATCTTCGATGTCAGGCGTACCCGCAATTAAAAGCAAAATCCTGGCAAACTCCTCGGCGCTCAAAGCTCATTATTAAACAAGCGAATTACTCGCATTCACTCGCTCATTCGCTCAGTCGCTCGCTCGCTTGGCGAGACCTGAAATTACAGCCAAATAGAAAACCGCCACATAATTACACTATCACATATCCTTGCATATCCTTGCCCGCTTAATAAGCGTTACGTCGTAAATTAGAATGTTTTTGCTTTCGCACACAATTAAAGTCAACAAAGACGGACGGCATGGCACGACAGCTCGACACAGCGACACACGGACACACGGACAGACAGCATCAGACACCCAACAAGGGACGCAATTAAAATATTCTTTTCACTGGCGCAACGGCAAATGTGGCACAACTTTTCATTGCTGCATATTTGGCTTTGCCTCCGGTTTTAGTTTTGCTGCGTTGGCTTGACTTGGCTTGGCTCGGCGCTGATGATGTGTTGCTGCTCTGTAGTTTAGTGTAATGCTGATATGTTTTCCTTTTGCCACAGAGCAAAGTGCACACATTCGCGTTTATTTTTCCTATCTCATATCCGCACGCTCACTTAGATACGTACAGCACTCACGCGTGCCGTGCCGTGCCGTGTCTATGCCGCATGGCGATCCGCTCACGATGACTTCATTAATTAATGTCAGTTGGCTGAGGCACACAATACAAATGCGCCGACTATACGACTTCCGGTGCCACTTCACTAAAATCTGCTCAATCACTCAACTAATTGACTGCTTAGGCATAGCATCGCAGCTAGCCACCCGACACCCGCCACCCCACCTGACTAACAACCCAGAGTCAACGCATCCCCAATAGCCATCTGCGCCATTTGCCCTGGCATGGCTCATCTCTCGCCTCTGTGCGCCTTCTGCCCGTGCTATGTCCATTAGCTATGGTTCATCAATTTCAAACAGAACCAATGCCCAGTGCCCAGTGCCCAATGTCCAATGCCGAGTGCAAAGTGACTGCAGTCGCTTTCACGAAATATGTTCATCTGCAGTCCGCGAAAGTCTGCACAAATGCGCAGAATTATTCTTGATATTGATTTTGTGTTAGCGATAAACCCGATAAGCCCACAATGAAAAATTTAAATTCATTTCTCAGCAAATGCCCGACTTTGACTTTGACGTCGACTCGGACTTCGTCTTGTCTTACAATTTCAATAACTTTCGACGTCATATGTTTCTCCTCATACGCGTTGTTGGCCGCCTGCCTGCCTCCGCACTGTGGTGGTTTGCCGATGCGTTGTGGCTTTAATGGCACCAATTAAAAATTTGAGTACGTGACGCGAATCCCATGCTAGGCATCACATCTCATCAGAACTGCACAAAACGACGCATCGGAATTATAAAATGTTGAAGCGTAAAATTAAAAACCGATAAAAAAAAAACAAGAAAAAACAAAACAACAACCGAACTCAAACGAAGAAGAGTGTGCAAAGGAATTGTAGGTGTTGCCCGAAGTTTGCACCGATAGCGTTAGTTGGTCAGGCCACATCAGACCACATCAGGCCAGATCAGGCCAGGCCAGTCCGTTGATTGCGCTTTGGCTCGTCACTGCGCTTAACTTGACCTGTTGCCTGTCCGTTCCGTTCCGTTCCGTTGCGCTTGCACTGGCTTGGCAGTCAGAAGTATTTAGTTTTTTAGTTTATTGACTGATTATTAATGATCCGTTGCGTAAATGTCCGAAACTGATATTGAGTCAACATAAAAAAAGTTCAAGTCTCAGCTTGTCTAATAAAAGCTGTGATGCGGAGCTAATAGTTTTGACAACTCGTAATTAGTATTCGTAAAGCAGATTAAGCAGGCACGTTAGTGATCTCATTGCCGCAGACAACCTCTTCCATGGGGCAATCAAAAGCCCGAACTACAAACCCCATTTTATGCTATAACACGTTAACAGGCATGCGATGCAGGCAGGTGCCACTTGATTTAACTGAGATTAGTTGACTATCAAGCGATGGGGAAGTAGCAGCTAAACGCGCAATAACTGTTAGACTAAAAAAAAAAAACAAAAAACGAAATATATATATATATATATATATATATATATAAAGAAAATGAATACTTTTTCTAAAGTAATTCCATTATATGTTTTAATTAATCGTCATTTTTGGAGAAACATACAAAATGGTCACACAATATGCTCTTGAAGAGTGCTGAAGAGTGCTGGATTGGAAATGTTAGTAATTTGTTAAGTCACAAGCGATCATTGCTCGATCAGTTCTAGACTGGAATCCCTAAGGCACAAGTAGGGCAGGCCAGCCAACATTTGAAGGTGATCAGTGAAAGTTGCATTCTGAATACGGACCGATTTCTTTGTAAAGTTGAAAGTCTGGAGTTGAACAGAAATCTAATTGAGTTGTTTTTAAGGTTCTGTTTTACAACAAAGTATAAATATTGCAGTTCACAATCCACACTTATATTTTAATATTGGTGAGGCTGAGGCTACTTTCTGTCGCTATTCTTGCCTCTATTTTGGCCTACGTAAGAAATGTAATAAGATTGCAATAGGATTATCCAATCAGCATGTTAATGTCGGCATCAATTTAGCCGCACTACTCCTGCATACTCACACTCACACTCTCACACACATACCCATACACATACACTCTGGCAGCTGTCGCTGACTGCGATCGTGCGCATCCGCACATTGAGCCATTCGCCGTGTATGCCACAATTCCTCTCTGGCCGAATGCTAAGCTCAAACAAATAAATAAATTGCTGGCAATTACTCCGTTAACAAGTTTTATTGACTACTAAATGTTATATGCCTTTTTTTCTGCCATGCAGGATTTGCACCCACAGACGCTTGGGCGGCCGTCCCCTCTGACAGAATTTCTATTAACGCAGTCGAAAAATATCAAATAAAGCATTTTTTTCCCTATGTCGCTTTGACTTCATGACAGGCATAACAACAACAACAAGAAAAGAAAGAACAGCAACGAGCACAGCAACAAAGGATACAATGAAGTGTGCACAAGGACAACAAGCGGCATGTACAAACGTTTAACTCAAACTCATACTCAGCCTCCACTCACTGACCAGGGTCCCTGCACGTTCTATGTACGTACGTCCTGTGCCCATTCGCCCCAAAAGCGGTTTTCGCTTGTCTGGACACTTTTCGTACATGCGAATGGACACAAAGCGCGTTCAGCCCGCGACCGCACGTCCACATGCACACACACACACACACCCATTCATATTCACATTCACGCCGCCAACTGGCAACGCCAGCTCCGCTGCCCAACTCCACCCTCGCTTTGCTTTGATTTTCCGTGCTCCGTGCAGCGTCCGTGATTTTTTTTTTATTCTTTTTTGTTGTATTGTTTTTGTTTTGTTTGGTTTTGGTTTTTTTGTTCGCGACCGGCTTTGTGGGCTTTGACCACGCGGCGGCTTTGCCGTGCAGCATCCTCGCGCCGGCTTGCCTGGGTGGTGGACGAATGGTCGAGTGAATGAATGGAGTGTGAAAAAACAATGAATAATGTTTTTAGGCAATCTACCGAAATCACTTGTATCCCCATTTGGATTTTCTCTTTTTCGCTTGTGCTTTGCTTTGTTTTGCCAGATTTTCCGCTAGATCAATCTTTGTTCCAGTTTGTGTGGAGATTGGGCAGCAGAGTGTTAGCTAGTCAGCTGAACTAGCCGGCGCTGCCAGCACACGAGAACCATGACACTTTGTTGCATTTGAAATTTATTAGTTGTTGGCTTTAGTTGTGCACGAATCATATTTTGGCAAATGCCTTTGGCATAAAAGACTGTCAAACTTTAACTGATTAAAGCAGAAAAAATGAACCAAAATCAAATAAACACGATGCTGGCAGGGGAAGGAAAAGCAGAAGCCAAAACGCAAACACAATTCCACCAATAAGAATAAGTATAAAAAGAGGAGCAACCGCAGCAACGCTTAACCCAAAGGAGACAAGGTTACAGTACATCTGAGCTCGCCTCATCTCATCTGTGCTGTATCTGAGCTGCACACGTGCCGAACATATTTCGCACATTATAAATGTCAACGCATCACGAATTATGGCTGCCGTGTGGTTCCGTGCCTGCATGTCATGCATGGTTGGGAGTGTGTGTGTTCGATTTGGCAGCAAGGTGTCCCATAAAAAAGCACACAGAAATAATGTAAAAAGATAAAAAATATGTGACTTCACATACTCCGCGCCTTTGCGCTCCTTTTTCTGCAATTTATCAATAAGCAACATTCAAATGAACGTAGACGCAGACGCAAACGTGTATAAATCCATAAAGATAAATTTCGGCACATGTTGAAGTCACAAGGGAGCAAATGCGATATACACGGAGCATATGTTTAGGTTGAATACGTTTTCTGCTCGATTGAGCAATATTGCAATGAAATACTCATACGTTAATTATTTGAATCGAATTTCTGTGTAACTTGATAAGAATTCTTCAGAAATTGGTTTCGAACCTCAATCTTTGGCTAAGCTAGGCGCGCCGTGCTATTGTCTACTACTACAACTAACTGCGAATTTCAAGTTTAATTAATCCAAATGGGTTTTTACAAACATTGCAATAATAATTAATAAAAAAAAAAAAAAATAAACAATAAAAACTCAAACAGCATTAAGCAATTTTGTAACAATTGGTTGCACTTTGAAAAGCAAAACACAAAGCAAAGCAAAGTGGAAAATGGAAAATACTAACAGAAAAATAGAAAATTAAACAAAATTGAATCAAATATACAACAACCATAGAATCAACAAGAGCAACTGCAGCAACAACAAATATTAAATAAACTGTTGGAAAAACACAGAAATAATTGTATTTAATGAAATTTGTTAAAAGCGCTTTTTTTTAATAACCAACAAACATGCAAATCAGTCATTTATTTTTGTAGTTTCTTATATATAAAAAAATATAAAATATCAAAAAAAAACAAAAACAAAAACGAACTGAGCAAGTTGAAAATCAAGAAACGCTGAAACTAAATTATTATGATTTTCTTTAAAGTATTTCAGCTGCAATTTAATTTGTTGATTTTTTATTTTAAAATTACGCGCGCTAATTGCTGCTGCTGCTGCTGCTGCGTCCACAGGTTGGGGCTACTTCAAAAGAAAACGAAGTACAGTAAAAGCTGCCTGAGTTCACGCTTCCCAGTACATAGTCGTACACATGTACACTTTAAGTGTCCCGACTCAGCAAGTGCTGCCTGTGCTTGCGTTATTTGTTGTTATTAAAATATTTATGGAAACGTTCTTATTAAAAAAAAAAAAAATTAAATATAATAAAAATTGGCAAAATATGCAAAATACGCTAATTTATTTTCATTTTCTTTTTCTCTTTGTCCCATGAAAATTGCTAAAAATGTGCGCCCTATGCTGCCAAGGCAAGGCAAGACAAAGTGAGGCGAGAGGCAGGCAAGAGGTAGGCAAGCCAAAGGATCGAGTGAAATAAGCAACATAGTATTTATTTATGTGTTGAACAACGATACCAGTTACAACAACTACGATAGTAATAATAATAATAATAGCAGCAACAACAACAACGATTGCAATAAATGTGCTGTTGGTAAATAGCAACAAGTGCGGCTGTTCTGTGTGTTTGTTGTAGTTGGTGTTGCTATTGTTGTGTTTTTAGTTTTACACTGCCAAAGCGCTTCATGTCAAAAAGACATTTCAATTCAATTAAAGTTTCTTGGCCGAAAGGTGTGTGGAACATCATTTTAATTTGCCCAACTGCAACTGAAAGTTGTTCCAATCGCTGTAGCTGCCGCTGTTGCCATTCCGTTCCCACTGCTGCTGAGTCTTGTTGTTGTGATGGTTTTTTTGCTGTAAGTGTTTTAGGTTTTTTTTCTGTGGAAGAAAATAAAATATGAAATATTTTTTACCAAGTGCATTATTGCAATGTACATGGGAAAAGTTTATTGCTCTTGATATGAAGGACAAATTTCGCTGAAATCAGCTAAGGGAAATAAAAACATTTTAAATGCTAAAATCACACCACATAGATGGATGCAGAGACAGACACACACCCACATCCACACCCACACCCATACTCTGCCACAGCGTAAATTGTCGCCGACAATCTGTTAAAATCGCAACAAAACAAAGCATAAATCGATTAAATTTGCTGTCATTTTAAATTTGACACAAGGCAATGGCGACATGGGGGACCTGGCTAGGCAGGCTGCTGTACGCTTGGCTTGTAGCCCTCACATGAGTATGCATATGCATCTACGCGTGAAGCTGTACGCGAATGTTCACATCTACATATCTAGATACGCGCAGAAGAACGAGCGCGCAGCCACTCGCGTGAAAACAAAAACAAGTGCCAAATGCTTGTCAGCAAGCGAACACCCGCCCCCTGCCCCGCAAACGAAGGAACCAGCCACCCATGAGCGAATCACCCACCCCAGGCCGGCAGAGGCCAATACAGGGCACCCCTTTTGACTGCTGCGACGGGTGTGGGTGGCAGAGTGGCGGCTTGGCGGCGTGGCTTTGTAAATGTTGCGGGTGTTTATGCAAATGTTGCCAACGAAAATAACGTGCAAGGCAGCGCAGCAAGGTGAGCTCGGTAGGCGATGGCGGCGATGGTGGGTACTTATGTAAACGGAAAATTTTTGACATGCTGCGGTGCGGCAAACGTTTTGTCACAGCACTCAGTCGGCAATTGGAGTTGGGCGGCACAGCACCAAAGTGCCAAAGCACCACAGCATCACAGCACCAAATTACTGAGCACCCAACCACCATTCGCCGCCGCAAACGATTGATGAGCATTTTTATTGCAATTTAATATTTTTAAACGATTTTCGTTGCGTAAAAAGTAATTTTGGTTATTTTTGGAACGTTTTGTTTTGCTTTGTCGCGTTTTGAATACTAAGCAGCTGGCAAACTGACTGCTTGGCAGCAGAAGACCAGCGAACATCCTGACAGCAATACACATTTAGCACCCGGCACCATCGACGAACCTTTCTTCGTGGATGTGATAATTAAGTGATTAATTACATTTGCAAAGCATACTTGGACTCCGCCTGCTGATTCGCTGCACAGGACTCCTCAGCAGAGAAGGAGCATAAGTCAAACTTGTAACACTTCTGCCCCACAATTTCGAAACGATGAAGCAGCGCAAGTTGGGAAATTACAATTGGATCTAGGACGCGCTTCCGACTGGCAAACCATACTTTTCACAAATTGCAAGAACTGATACAAGCTGAGCATAGCTGAGCTAGTAAAGATATACATATGCCAACCACGACTAACTGACCGCGTGGGTGATTTAAAAAGTTCATTTATTTCATATTTAGCATAGAAATCAAAACCATTGCAATCCTCATTGTTCGGTCAGCTTTAGCAAAAATTAGAATATGTATAATCATAACTCTGCATAGACCCATCCCCACTTCCTAGTATCGGCACACAATGTTTTGTGCAGCTTCGGTTACACTTCAATATTTTTGATTTTTTATCGCAGTAATTAAAATCTTGCCAAAGTGCTTCAAGGTAATGGCAGCTAAGCAAAGGCCGATTTATAAATAATCAGCGCTAAAACAAGCCGCTATTGGATCGAATGGATTTGAATGGACACATGAGCGTTTATAGAAACTAACATGCAATAACGGCAGGAACGTTTTGGTTAACCCTATTTGTCCGCATCTGGGTGTAGCATTCGAGTGTAGTGCATACACGAATGAGTTGGTGTTGCTTCTGCATAAAAGGAAAACGAGTGGAGCCACACTTGAACAACTTAATTTCGCGTTAACATGCAAAAGTGAAGTCGAGCAACCCGAGCCGCACACCTTCACCGTGCATGCCAAAAACCCCATTTGTCTTGACGCAATTGCAGCTGAATGGAGACGCGTTTCCAATGCGTTATGGCACACGGCAGAGGGTTGAGTGAATCAGATCAAACAGCAGTCGCACTGAACGTACTTTGCAGGCTGCAGCAAAGGGTTAATTGCAGCCGAACCTTATGTAAGCCAAACTGAATCAAACTCAACGGTTAATCGATCAATCGCTTGCAACTTCAGATGCGGCGCTGAGCTGTGCGTGGATTTGCTAGTCTCTGCGTGCTTACCTGAACCTTACAATTAAATGTTTAATCAACAGCTGAGCCGCCACTTGGCTGCGTTTAGGCACTCGCACGCAGTTCATCGCCAGTCGGCAGTTGGCTGTCGTCAGCTGGCAGTCGTCAGTCGGCAGTCTTCGCATGCATTTGAATGCTAATTGAAAAAATGTTACAATTTGAATACAAAATTGAAGAGGCAGCGCGAAAGGCGTGCATGCCTACACTTCGGATACATGCACTACACAGAGCGAGCAGAGAGAGTGAGAGAGCGCCTGAGAGAGGGAGGCAGAGAAGGGGAAGGGAATGGCAGAGCAGCTTGTACTCGTGCGAGTTTGTGCGTGCTTGTGTGTTTAATTTATGGCGCTTGGCAAAAATGCGCAATTAATGCGTATAAATTATCGGCAAGGCAGCAATTAAAAATACTCAGCCGACAGTTCGGGCTCTTACAAGCGCAGAAGACAGTTGCGTTGAGTTACTGGCGTACACGCAGACAGTTATGCCGATATTACACATACGCCCCGTTGGCGGTGTGTGCGAGCGAGTGTGTGTGCCAGTGTGTGGGCGTGTGTGGCAGTGTGTGGGCGCCAGCGTGCAGTCGACGACTCGCGACGCTCGACCCGCTGCTCATTGTAATAGCGGCCTGTTGACGTCGCGTGCTTAACGCCTTGATTTATTTTGTGAAAAATCTACCGGCGATGCGCCAAGTCAGGCCAAGTCAAGTCAAGTGAAAAGCCCAGAAAATGCGCGCCATGCGCGAGATGCAGGCAGCAGACATCATGAAAATTCAAAAATTAAAAACCGACAATTCACTGGAAAAGCAAAATTAGAGAAAAAGAAAAGACCGAATAAAGAAAAAAACAAAAAAATAAATAAGCAGATAAAACAAATGCACGCCATCTGTGCATAAATTCAGAAAATCTACTTACAAGCTACAAACGTCTAATTACAAACCACCAAGTCAACCCAGCCAACCTAACCAACCTAGCCAACCTAGCCAGCCATGCAGTGGGAGCAGCAGGTGAATTACGTGAAAAGGCAAACGCCATGAAGTATGCAATGCAGATTGCAATATGAACTCCAAATTGAGTTGTACAGCAACTGCACAAAAACTACATTTTTGGCAAACAAGCAGCGGCTGCGGGTGGATGGGCATGTGCACTGGTGTGGTGCAGTGAGGAGGGTTTGTGCCGTTATGCCGTTCTGCTGTTGTGCGGCAGATACAATTCATAAATTTCAGCAATGATAATCGAATATGCGCTCGCCGTGTGGGCAGGTGGCGGTGGCTGCATGTGACAAACATGAATAGATCGCCATGCAAGATATGCCAAGTCGCCAGCCGCCCAACCCGACCGTCCGTCGGGTCGACCTGCCTGACGGCTTCATGTAGCATATGCAGCGGCGCAAATGTGCAGCAATCGCATGCTGCACAAACTCACTGGCTGGCACTCTGTGGACCAGCGTGCGGACACACTTGTGTCCTTGTTTACTTGTTTTGGCGCTTCATGGTCCCTGCCCCATGTCACGAGCCCAGTCCCCCTTTTGCATTGCGTTAGTTGCACACGCGCCTATTGTTCTTGCTGATGGAATTATTTGTTCACACATTGTCAACTTGCAGTTGACTTCAGTCTCTTTGTCGCTGGCTTTGGTGCTTGTGTCTGTGTCGGTGTCTGTGCCTCAGCATGCAACCCGGACCCATTTGCACGCCCTGCAGAATGCATTCGCATGCACGTTTGCCCTTCAGCCTTCAGCCTTTTCCAATGCCATCGTCATTCCCGCGCCATTGCCGTTGCTGTTGCCGTAGGCATCATTGCCAGCTTGTGTGTGATTTTTTTTGTTGTGGCTCTTATCTTTGGCTTTCATTTCATGCAGCGACGGCAGCATTGATGACGCGGGGGTCGCTGCTGGGGACACTGTAGAGTCATTCGTTCGTTGGTTGGTGGGTTCGCTTTGCATTCGAGTTCACTTTTCGGCCACAAAACGAAAGTCAATTTAAACAATGGCAGTACAACAAAGCGACGCTTAGTTTCGGGGTGCGGCCACAAATTGTGAATGCAATTGCAGTCGAACTCTAGTGTTGTTGTTGTGATTGATGTTATGTGTTGCAGTTGCGACAATGTATCATCACTTGTATGACTTTTGTTTTGCTGTCAGCAACAGAAATTGCATGTGGCACCAGCAATACAAACAACAACAACAATTACAACAACAATAGTACTTTGCTGCAACAATGGTCAACTTGATTTGCAACTCAATTTTCCTGAGATTTATTTCGATTGTGCGCAGATAAAGCCAACACAATTTCACATATGTATAGCCCAAGTGGATTAGTCAAGTTAACATCCGTTTCCAGGGTTCCCTTATATTCCGTTAAGGGTGCATCAAAGTGACATGTTCTAAGGGTCTTGAGTTATTACTTAAAAGCATATAAAAAATGCATTTGTCGTTTTTTTTTGAGACATCTTTCAGTTGCTCCATGAAGACATTTTTGCTCGTGAACCTCAAGATATGATTCTTTAATTATGAAAACTGAGATTATTATTATTATGAAATTATTAAAGAGAGATATAAGCACATGTAAAAATTGACAGCAATCGGCATTTTCCAAAGGAAATCTGACAATGGTTGAAAATTTGAAGACGTACAAGTTTTTATGTGAGAGTGGAAGGGGCGCTTAATTGGCGAGACATACTTGATTATAAGAGAGGAAAATAACGTCGAGGTACTAGCGTTTGATTTAATGTTGACACAGATTGGCTGCATCAAAGTTGAAGCACTCAGCAGGCCAAGCTAACGGGATTTAGCCATTGCATTCGAACGGCTTTTGCATGGCATATTAATTAAGTTTGCAAAAATCAATGAATTAATGGCGACACATCGCGAAAAGTAAAGAAATCTTAATGGCAGCAACATTGTAATCGACGTCACTGCCAGTCACAGCTCAGACAGTGGAACCCAACGACACGTACGAGTAGATCAGCCATTTGCCTATTGGACACATTGTGCTGGCCAATTCCGTTGCTGGTGGCCACTCACATGCCAGCATGCGCCAAACTGACGACCAAATACGACGTGGACGGGCGAAGCCATTTTGCCAAACGTATTTTGTATGACCTAACATTGCAACATTTTTCAGCATGCCAACAGAAAATTTGCATATAAATGCGAAAACGCATTTAAACTAAAACGAAACGGACCCGAAAAGGCGAAATAAATAAAATTTGTAATGCGGGCTGGCCACGGCCTCGTCGGGCAAATATGTGCGTGCGAGCAGGACAGCAGCTGAGTGAGAAAGCCGAAGCCAAAGCGAAACGAACCAAACCGGACTGGTTCAAAGCGAATAAAAAACCAAAAAAAAAAACAAAAAAATCGAAACAAGAGAAAAAGAACGAAATTGTGCTGCAATATTACGAAAAAGTAATTAACTTATGGAAAAGTGCAACAACACCAGCAACAATAAAAGCAAAAACAAAAACAACACCACCAAAGACCAGCCACAGCAATAGCAACAGCAGCACAGACGACGACGAGAGGCGGTGGGGGTGACGGTGGCGGCGATAGTGATGTTGGCCGAAAGCTCGTCGCACTTTTTGGTGGCACTAACACAAACTGATGCATGTGAATGAGCTGTTGGCTTTGTTGTTGTTGTGGTTGTTGTAATTGGTATTTGGTGGTGCGCGCACCCTCCGCCCCTTTGCGAGTCAGCACAGTCGTCGCTTATGCGTCGCTTGTATGCAAATGAAATGCAATGCACTTTCATCCGACTAATGGTGGCCAACATGGGACGGCCCGACTCGAGCCGAGCCGACTCGACTAGAGTGGAGTGGAGTGGACTGGACTGAACTGTGTTGCGGCCATTGTGACCATCATTGAGCTGACATTGCCTTGTCGTCGCTGCACTGCCCCGCTGCCCAGGCCTGTTCGTGACGCAGCGCGTGCTGCACTTTGAAATAATATCATTTGCGATCAAAGTAATTATTTTGCCCTGGTCTACGGCATAATTGTGGGTTCGCTGCACACTCGCACACACAGGCGCATACGAGCCGAGCATTGGTCCGTCGAGTCCGCGCTCTCCAAATACATTCAGACACGCACATGGCCCGAGCTCTGCTTGCTGTTGGCTTAGTGTTCCGCGTTCAGCGCCGAGTTGGTCGTTTGGTTGGCGGCGTTTGCTTGCATGCCAAATGTTGGCTTCCATTGCGGCCGTTGTGCACTTGCCATGGTTGACAATTTCGCGCACTGCGGCCATTTTGTTGCGCTGCGTTGGCCATTTTCAGTTGAAGTTTTAGTTTCAGTTGGTCGCATTGGGAGCTGCTCTGCTCTGGGTCTTTGGCTCTTGACTCTTGGCTGTTGGCTGTTGGGTGTTGGATGTTGGGTGTTTGCCGCATTCCAATAATGATCGCTAGTTTGGCTTGACATGGCTTAGCGTTGTCGCCTGGCATTGCAAATGGATGTCGTGCAAATTCGCGAAATATGCAAATGCGTACTTTAGCTGAAATCGTGGATGCGGCTGCTGCTGTTGACTTGGCTGAGCCCCCCGTGCCATAAATAAATCGTGCGTATGTGGTGCAGTGTGCGATGGGCAATGGCCGCCATTTTGTTTACGCCAAGCGGCACCATTAGTGGCACGTTAACATTTTACAATCATTTGCAACAACAACAACAACAAAAACAACAGCAGCAGCAGCCACTACAGATGCAAAAGTGCCCATGTACCTAAAAATAAATAAAAAGTTATATATGTACATATACTTTTATATATTTATATACAAAATGCCACTAAACCAATTTATGTTATTTAATAAAAATTGCAAATTGCATTTCGACTTTTTTTGCAGCTCAAAAAAGGCGCGCATAAAAACAAAATGGCGTTGCGTTAGCTGTAATTTTTCCGTTTTTTTTTTCTTCTTCTTTTTGCTTCTTAGCAGTAAAAGGATATTTGTTTATTTATTCATTTTTTGTTTACCATTTCAATGTCTGCAAAAGTTACGCAAAGTTCGCTTAAATTTTCAAACATCGGCTTCCATCCTCCATCCTCCACACTCCTCTCGCATAATTGAAGTAAAAAGCTCGACAGCCATTAAAAAGTTATGCGAGCTCATTTCAATGCTAAAAGCGCCATATTAGTGGATTTTCCGTCCCAATAAAATTGTGGCGATTGTTTAAGGAACGCTGTCGCAGACTTTGATGTAGATTTATCAGCTTAAGTGGGATGTCAGGGGTCGTGACGCAGCTACTTAGTGACTACAACACAAGTTTGAATTTCTTCTGACTCCTGTCGTTTCTTTTCTCCAATAGGCTGCCATTTCATAGGGTCATCTCTTGAATAGACCAACTTGTCATGAGTTCAACTTTGTTGCATGTTTAAGCCATTCTCAGACTACTGATGTACTTCAACGGGAAAATGTATATACGAGAAAGAATATGAGATTTCCCTGAATGAAATCAGTAAGTAATGCATCTTTCGCTTTTCACCAATCGCAAATGGGTTTCTCACAGAACAGGCAAATGCACAAGACACAAAACTAGACAAACAGCTTACCACATCGCGAACAGAAGCTGTCAGTCGCAATGATTCCGCTTGGCATGGAGTGGCAAAGAATAGAATAATAGTATAAACGCATATTCCAGTTGCCAATTGCCTTTGAGCAACTTCAGCTACAACAACACCTCAACCCAACAACAGTAACAGTATACACCACAACAACACAAGAAAAAAAAAAAGAACAGAAAAAAGTACGAACATGGAAGACACTTATTACCCACCAAACAACTTCCAAAGCAAACGTAATGAACTCAAAGTCGAAGTCAACTCTAAGCGAAGAATCTGACTCTGAATCTGACGCAGATGATGACGGAGTCGCTGGCAGAGACGCAGGCGGAGACGGTGACGGTAATGGTGACGGTGGTAGAGACGAAGATGAAGACGCAGACGCAAAAGAGGCAAAAGTTTTTGATTGACTGCCATGCCACAGACAAACGAGTGCGAGGCAACTCCTCAGCCATGTTTGCAAAGAAAAATCGCGGCAATGAATGAATGATAAAAGCTTGAAAAGATGCGCGTTGTGATGGTGGGACGTATGGAATGTCTGATGCGCAGACGGGCGGACAGACGTGATTGCAGTTGGTTGTTGCTTGTTTGGTTGGTTTGTTGCTTGGCTGCTTGGTTGGCTGCTTACAAGCGGCGAAGTCGAATTTGATTGCGCGCGCGAGATTGAATGGAATTGCCAACATGGAAGCTACAACAATAACAACAGCAAGAATACCACAACAACAATAACAATAATAACAACATCGACAGACAATCGTATATACTCGTGCAAATGCGCATTTTATACAAGTAAGAAGAAAAGTAATAAAAATATACACGAACACTCACACATACACATACACATACACATGCATGTATGTATAAGATTTACACAATATATAATAATAAAAATATGATGGGCACAAGTTGGGCATGCATAAGGCGAAGGTAACGAAATACATTTAGATATTTATGTAGCTGGGTCGATGTATGTACCTACATGTCTACAAATATACACACTCGTACATATATATATATATATATCTTGTATATATTATAAAAAAAGAAGCAACGCTTTAGGCGCGGCAACGCTTTTCAACAGCAGCAGCAGCCACATCAACTTCAATTTTGCCACAGCCACAACTTCGACTTCAATTTTAACTGCGACTTTGACTTGGGCAGATGGCAGTAAAACGATAGACAGACAAACAGACCGACGGACAGACAGACAGACTGACAAGCAGATAGACCGAACGAATGAAAGGCAGTCTGACAGAGGGACAAGAGTGCAACTGCAAACAGCAGCTAACTGCTGGGCGAGAGATAAAGAGGACTTGATGTAGAGAGAAAGTGGATGAAAGAGAGAGAGAGAGAGAGAGGTGGCGCAAGAGATCGAGGCGCGCGCAGACAGTGAGATGCAAAAAGATGCGATTGCGAATGCAAAAAGGCCAAAAGGCAAAAGAAGACACGCGGAATCTTGTATGTGGCTGCTGGAGTATAGGATACCATGCCGTGGGTTGTGGAAAGGGTGAGGGGGAGTGGGGAGGGGACTGCGTTAGACATTGCGCATAATTTCGCGTACGTTTTGTGAATTTGTAATTTTGAAATTATTGTTGCGGCAGCGACTTAGTGATGACGGCGATGACTTGGCGAGCGTGCGGATATGACGAGGATGTGGCCCCGGCGAGGTCTGTGCTGAACATCGTGGCTGATTGGATGGAAGTTGCAGTTGTTTGATTTGATACGCCGTGAAAGACATTATCGAAAGCACTTTTGGGTTGCTCCGTCTGCCATTTGCCGCTTGCCGTTGCTCATTTGAGCCGCTTAAATTGCTTATGAATTTATGATTATTTTCTCTTTTCACAAGTGGCATGCCTGGGAATATATTTTCTGTATACGATTTGGCACTTTTTTCCCAGAAAGAAAAAATACCCGAAACTCAACTACAACCTCCACTTGAACGCTTGACCAATTCGCTTGCGGTTATTTACATCAGCATCCGCAACCACACACACACACACACACACACGCACACGCACACACGCGCACAAGCACACGCGTCTATGTCCTTTGTGTGCACACATCCTTTCAGCTTGTTGGACGCGTTGATTTGCACGCAGCTGCCCTGCGCAGCACGGTTCAAGCTCTCGGGCAGTCAGTCATGTAAATAATTAAGCAAAATAATGGCACAACAAAAAAGTGTTGGCGTTTTTTCTTCTTTCGCTTTTTGTTGTCGCTTTGTCTGCAAATAGCGAAAAAATCTGTGCAGAAAGGACACAACAGGCTTTGTTTGGCGCCCAACGAGGCGATCCGTGCCATCCACCCAGCCACTGCGCCGAGGTGCCCGGGGCCTGTGTCCACACACAACTGACATGTGAAAAAATGGTCAATTGCATGGCATTTTTTTGTTTTTTCGTCTTCTGGTTTTTGTGTTTTCCATTGTCGTTTTTTCTTGATTATCGTTGTGTGTTTTAATGCATTTTTCAACAAATTTATTGAGTGTAAAAATTATATTTAATTGTCCGTACAAGGCTTCGGGCATGAAAGCATACTCACAGAGCATAGAGTATAGGGTAGAGTGGGGCTTGAACATCAGTTGGCAGAACCAGGAGATGCATTCAAAATAAAAGACGCATTCAGCACTCAGCAAGATTCAAAATCAATGGCAAAGATTTCGAAAACATTTTCAAAGCAACCAAGCAAGAATATTAAATTACAAATTAAGTTTAAGCAGAGCGCCTTGACAACGGCTCGACTTGTCTCGTCTCGTGCCTCTCAGCTGCTCAACTCCTTCGCTAGGTATATACTTCAAACAGAGACTGGGTACTGGATACCTGAATGACTCTGTAGCTGCCGAGCATAATCCCATTTTGGCAGCACAACATTTGCAAGTCTTAGTAAATTGAAATGAATTATTGGATCCATTAGCAAATCCACTTAAAAATTACTTACAGTTGCCGAAAATCTCGCCACAGAAAGCAAAAGAAAACTTTACACACTTCGTTAGACTCACAACTCCCAACTCACGACTCGCAGATCGCAACTCGCAGCTCGCAACTCTCGTGTGGCAGCAGCAGCAGCAGCAGAAGCAGCAAATCAAAGGCAAAGCTTAGGAAAACAAAGAAAAGGAAACCCCGTTTGGGGTAGCAAATAAAAACTTAACAATTAAAACAAAGTTGTACACATTCCGCATTAGAACTCATTACGAATGTCGCAGAAGGGTTGCACAGGCTGAGCCCTCACGGTTGCCAGGCGACTTGGTCTGGATGCGGAGACTGAGTTTGCCAGGGATTTGCATAGAAAAATAATAGCAAAGTGCTCAAGGCTTGTGCAGCTAGGCAAGGCACACCGTGGACTTACTTCTGTACTCATCCCACTCTGTGTCTTTCTGCTCCTTCACTTGAGAGCAATGAAATCTTCGGCATGCCTCGCAGTTTGTTTGGCAGTTGCCCATGAAAATATTATTCTAGCTTTGCGTGCATTTAACAAATGCTTGGAAAATCTGCTTTTGGCTCATTCCCTTTTAGATACGCTATTTGTCAGCAGTTGCCTGGGAGTGTGAACAGGTTTTGTGGAAACGATATTGCATATAGTATTTTACAATTCTTACCATATTAACATTGAAGCACAATTGTACAAGTTACAATCGAACTAAAGGTTCATCAATATTCGTAATTTTTTGTCGATCTCATGTTCTGATTAGTGTGACTTTTATATCCCCTGAGATCAATTCATAGGAGACTCAGAATAATTTTAACAAGGATAAAAGTCACTGTTGCTCACCTACCCTAATCACTTGGCTAGAAACTTTTTTAATGTTGACAAAAAATACACAAAATTGTATTTAATCAAAAATAAAAATTAATAAAAAAGAGCCACGCGCTACCAAAGGCAATCGGAAATATTTGTAATTTATTTACAAACCACTTAATTTGTTTTTATTTAATCAGATTGTACGTTAATTATATTTTTATGCGTGTTAAATACAAAATTAAAAATGCATATGGTTTTCATCGGCGTTTTTTGTTAATTTTTATTTTTTATTTTCATTTCATTTATTTTATTTTAATGTGTCGATTTTTTATAATTTATTTCTTGGTGTATGCAAGCGCCATTTTAATATAATTAAAAAACAATTGTTTTACATTAAAAATTCATAGGCTGCGTATTTTGTTGGTCTCTGTTGCGCTTTTCGCCGCCGCACATGCCAGACTCCTATGTACTCACATGCGAGTAGTTGATGGTTTTTTATTTTTGTTTGTAAGCCTATATATGTATATATTTATTTTTTAAATGATGGTCACTCGACTTTATGCTATTTTTATTTTTTTGTATTGCATTTTTTATTTTTTGTGCACAATTCGTTATTTTTATTTTTTCTGTTAATTTTTGTTGTTGCTTCTGTGTTTTTGCTTCTGCCGCTCGTGTTGTTGTCTTTTGTGTATTAATGAAATGCGGTTTCCTACGGCATTAATTATTATTTATGGCCAGTTTTTTTCGTTCTTCATACATAAATGGATGTACTTACTTACATATAAATGCACGAATATTTCTTTGTTTGTGTATATTCTTACATATAAAAACGTTGAAGTATAAAAATGTTTACATTAAATATAAAAATTAATTAATAATTTAAAATGCAATATTTCAAACCAAACAAAAGCAAAGTGCACAAATTTTCTTTTCTTTTCGTTGTTGTTTGCTTTATTATTTTTATTGTTGCACGTTTTTGATTATAGGTTTTCATTCAATACAGCAGGCATTAACAAAAAATAATAAAAAAAAATTAATAAATATTAATAAAAAAAAAAAAAACTTGTATAGTGAAAAGTCCATTGAGAAAAACGAAATCAAATATAATTAACATAATAATCAGTTAAGTAATACATACTCGTACAGCTGACTGCCGCCAACAAAGCCAATAAAGTAAATTACTAAGCCAACAACAATGAGAAGAACAACAACAACAATAAAAATATCAACGAGAACAACATTAGCAAACTACGATGCAGCAATATAAGATACTCGCCAGGCTATAGGTAAATGTGACCACAGACAGAAAATATTGATTTTCATGTAAATCAAAGTGGCAACAACTACAACAACGACAATAACGGCAAAAACAAAAATAATAATAACAACAAAAAGACAACCTCTGTGACGGACTGGGTGAGTGAGAGAGTGAATGACATCTAAGGTTTCGCTGCATTGTTCTTTTTGTTTGTCCGTTCGATTGATTGGCGCTGTTGTAGTTGCTCTGCCTTAACCACAAACTTTGGCTACTTCGACTACCGTGCATTGTGTCCTACTGCAAAGGTGCGACAGTGTCTGACAGCCAAAGGACATGCAAAAGAATGACACTTGAAAATCGGTTACCAATATGAATAAAAACTAAACAAAAAACACTGAAACAATGAAACAAGCAAAAAAACCGACAAGTTGCAAATCATTTGGTTTCGTTTGGTCTGGTTTCTTTGCGATTCGAATTGGTAACCGGAGCTTGACACAAATTGAGCAGAAAACCATGGGGGCGCCAGTACTCGGATGACACTGGCGACGTTTCAAGGCGCTTCATGTCGCATCCCACAGTCACATCAGTCAGTCGCCTTGAAGTGTGTTCCAGTTTGAACTGCTGATTGGCTTCGGTGGCCTGTTGCTGGAACACGCACAAGCCGCAAACCGCGCCAGCCTGCCGTGCTCGTCCTCTGACGTATCCTATGTCCTCGATGGCTCACATGTTATTGTGTATTTTGACACTTGCCACTTGCCACTTGCCTTGCTGGCTGGCTGGCTGCATGGTTCGTTGGTTGGTCGGCTTGCCAGCCGCAGAACTACAGTTATTTCTGTGGCTAATGAATATGAGTATACGCTTGAAGGTCAACTGTTGTTGGAAGCATATAACGGCCTATTTGGCGCCATAAAGCTAAGCACTTCCGGTTTAGGCGACATGGATTAAAATAAAATGAAAACAACAACAGCAATAACAGCAACAACAGCAAAATGGCCAAGTCAGGAATGTATTTATTTAACAAACGCTGATTGAAGTCGACTGAGACGCAAAAGTAAAATTAAATGCAAATAAAAAAATAGAAAATAAACGCAGATTATGTCAACTTTTCTAAATTAATTTGTTCTAAAAGAAAACATTTCACTTTGATGCCTACGACGTGCGCAAACGAAGAAGCATAAAAAAGCTGCATGCCTCCGCTGCTGTGCTTAATTTTAATGAACAAAAAATATTTTGCTTTGTTAATAGACTTAATGAATAAAAGGAAAGCAAAGCAAAGCCAAGCAAAGCAACGCAGAGCGAAGTCAAGTCAAGCCGACACCAACAGACGACGACAAACGACGACTGCCTGCCAGACAGCCTCTCATCTCCATGTGGACCAGCGCTGCTATCGAGAATCTTTTAATTCTATTTCTTCGCATTTTTTTCAACACCCACATACACACACAAGTTTTGCATTTCTTTTTTTATAATTTTTTGTTTGGTTTTGTTTTTGCGCTTTGATACCTGCAAAGTACTTGTCTAGTGCTCGCATTTCATTCATTGAGTGCCAACTCAATCTGCAGCTGCCGCAGCACCCGCGCAGCAGCAGTGGCCAGGGCGGGGGCAGGCAGAGCTCATATAACGCATTAACGCCCACCCCGGACGTAGGTCGCTTTTAGCTTAGTTTGCTTTTAGCTGCCCAAAAGTGACATCGTCCTTTTTGCGTCTTGCCAATACGCTTCATCACTCATTTGAAGCCTCTGAAGCTGTCCGTCTACACTCAGTCGCAGTCGCAGTCGCCGTTGCCGTCGCAGCCGCAGCCTTGCCCAGCCCACAGTTGATAATTTGATATTCTCGCACATTTTTGACTGTTGTCCTTAATTTTTTGTTTGCATTGTGTTGTGCGTTCGTTTGTTCTCTCACTCCCTCTCTCTCTTCGTGTGTTGTTGTTGTTGTCGGATAATTTTATTTGCACAAAAATGCGCTACTGTCAATATTGTTTGATATTTCTTTTATTATTATTATTTTCTTTTTTCCATCTTCTTTTCTTGCTTTTGCTGCGTTTATTCGCGTTGAATTTTTGTGGTAAAAGTAAATAAAATTCATTATGAATTTCTAATTATGTTGGCCAGAAAAGAAAAGAAGCAAAAACAGAAAAAACAAAACAATTTTTTCTTCTGCCATGACTTAAGGTAAGGGAAAATTCTACCTTTTCACACCACTGTCCGAAATGATTCAACAGAACTTCGTTGGGCGTTCGGGATTTTATTTGAAAACTAAAAACACAAAACAAAAAATGCTACAGTAAAAAAATTCAACATTTTGCCTTAAATTCATAGCCACTTCGACCCTCCAACGCATTCACCAGGCACGCGTATTAAAAAATGTCAACCAACATTTGACAGTGATGAATTTTGTCTGCCACACAGCCCATCCCAATGCCTGAGCCCACAACACAAACCGAGTCTGAGTCCGAACACAAACCCATCCTTGTGGCGACCCACTTCAATTTCGCTAAACTGATTAAGAACATCAATTGAAAACTCTTAATTTTTTTTCAAGTTAAAACACAAAACATTGAAAAGCAGACAAGTAAAATACACAAAAGAGAAAGAAAAAAAAAAAATAATAACACAAATGCTTTATGCAGGACATCTTTGCCTGCGCGATACGCGGCGAAGGAAGTGTGTGCCCGGCGCAATGCTTTTATACTGCGGCCGCTGACGCAGCCTTGCGGGGTAATGACGCGTGTGCCGCAATTGTTTTTGAAATTGGTGAAAATTGAAAATTGTATTTAGCGCAAAAGGAGATGCAAGAAGAAGACGCAATCGCTTACGAGAAAGAAAAACTAATTAGAACGGAAAGTACGAAAGTCGCAGAGCGGGGCAGTGGGATGCAGCATGGAGCTGAGAGGCAGCCGCGATGGCAATTCATTTGCACCTGTGGCACACCGCAGATAATAATTTTCAAAAGAGGCGGAGCAGCGTTTGTTTAAATTATGATTGGACTTAATTATGCTAGACAGGCACAGGCACATGCTCAGGCAGAGGAAGCGGCGGTGGCGGTGCGCATGGTGGTGGCAGCAAAACGACAGCGCGAGGACGCCCCCCACAGCCATGTGCAACTTAAAAGGACTTTGGCTTCGCCCCGCAAGGAGCAGCTTAATTGAACTTATTTATTTGGCCACGCAATGGCACACGACTGACGCGACCATTGAGCAAATGGACTGTCGCTTGGTCAGCGGTAACCTGAGACTTCTCGGCATATTTGCCCAATATTGCCTGCACTCGAACCGCAATTGCTGCTGACTGTTGACGGAGTTGCTGATGCCGACGACGAAGTCGATGGCGATGGTGGTGCTGATGCTGATGCTGATGCTGATGAAGCGCGTTGAGTCACACATGACCGAGATGGAAGATACCAGCCGCTTTGGTTTGTTTGTTGTGCAAACAATGGCGAAACGGATTCTTGGCATTAATTCATATTTGTTTGGCCCATTTCCACGCAGACCTGCCGCTTGCCTCGGCTCCTTTTGTCCTATTCTGTCCTGGTCTGTCCTGTCTTGTCTTCTCTTGGCTTGGCTTGCCTTGCCTTGCCGCTTCCTTTGTTGTGGCACTACTTAAGCGGCGTAGAGACAGCGCGCACTAATCTGTTGTTGTTTAGTTGCTAACTGGGGCGACCAGCTTGGCCGTTGATATAAATCAAATACGCACAAGCATAACCGAGCCAAGGATGTGTGAGCGTGTGACTGTGTGAGTATGTGAGTGTGTGAGTGCGATTACACGCCTCGTCGCGGCTCGAATGCTATCAGCGTGCGAGTATCTCGCATGTAATCCGCCTTTCAGCTACTGAGTGCCACTCGCATTGAAGTAGGCCTCCGTCTGCGTGACAATAGTATCCTTTTTTCTTTTTCTTTTTTTGTTTTTGTTTTCTGTTTTATTATGTGGTGTTGGCGTGAGGATTACTTTTTCATTTGACTTTTTTTTATTTATATTCATTTGGTTTTTTTTTTTTGTTTTGTTTGTGCTTCTGCATGTCCCTTAGCCATAATTGCTTGTGTCATACATTTCATTGTCTGAGCATTGTTCGGTGTAAGGACATTGTGAAATAACGAGGCGCACAATTCGGCTGCTGAGTGCCTGAACAGTTGCCTCATGTGCCCAATTTATTGCAAGGCACTTATATACAATAAGGACTCCATTCACCTTCTTGCAAGGATTTGCCGCTTCGTTTGGTTTGTGAGTTGCGCAAGTCTTTAGCGTCGTCTTTGCCTTGGCTGATTAGTTGCTTTTAAAGCATTTTGGGCGTCTACACCCGCAGCTGGTTTCATGTGAATGCATAAGCGATCGCTCAGCAGGTTCGTCTTAGCTTGGCTCCCGCTGACAGCTTTGGCAGCTGCTGCGACTCCTTATCCATCGATGGAGCTCCTACTTACGTGAGTGGTTTCTCAAAACGGTCTCGATCAGTTTGTGCGACCTGCAGCTCCTGCTGCGCGGCTGAGCTGCTGCTCGCCATTAAACGTGTTTAGCGTGTGGAAGATTTATTTGGCTTTAAAATTCGGATGTCGGTTTGTATAAATCTTTTCTTAATGAACTTTAACGCGTCTCTAAATCAATTTGAATTTTTTAATTGATAAACCTTTTGCTTCGAAAACTTTAACCAGAAGTAAACAGCAGCTATGCTTGGTGGGAGGAAACAGAGAGAGTAAGAGAGAGAGAGAGAGAGAGAAAGATTTTTTCTCTCTTCTCAAGAGCTCTGAAATTGTGGATTAACTGATCAGCAAAACATTATCTGTGAAGAGTTCGCAAACACTTCCAGCGAATTTTAGCAACTTATGTAAATAAATTTGTCATTTGTTTTTGTTTTCACTTTGTAGTTCTGAGTGAAGGCCCTGCAAACATAATAAGTCAATATTTATTACGACTTGTTCGTCACTCCGCTTATTAAAAATGAAAATATTATTAAAATAAAAACAAATGCCGTGACGGGAACCTGATTACGATTGCTGAGCCTTAGCAGTGCGATAAGCTACAAAAACAAAGCGTGAGCTGTTCGCCTCGAGCTCAGATGCGAACATGCCAAGTCAGTTGCGAATATCATTTGGGTTCGATTGGTTGTTGGCATAAGTGTAAATAATTGGCAGAACAAAGCATACATAACTGAACATATTCTAGAAATGAGATTTGTAGCTGCTCTACTCGTGGCCCTGTGTGGCCTGCACATGAGCCAGGCGGCGTCACACTTGGTCTGCTACTATGACTCGGCGGCGTATCTGCGTGCGGGCCTTGCGAAGCTGAATCCGAGTGACCTTGAGATGGCGTTGCAGTTCTGTACACATCTTGTGTATGGCTATGCAGGCCTTAAGGCCAACACGCATGAAGTGCACAGCCTGAATGTCGACTTGGATATGTTCCACTACAGTGAGATCACGCTGCTGAAGACCAAGTATCCGCATCTGCAGGTGCTCCTCAGCGTCGGCGGTGATCGCGATTATGACGAGGCGCATCCGAACAAGTACATTGAGCTGCTCGAGAGTAGTCGGGAGGCGCAGCAGAACTTCTTCGACAGTGCCATGATACTGTTGCGTCGCAATGGCTTCGACGGCCTCGACTTGGCCTTCCAGTTGCCGCGGAATAAGCCGCGTAAGGTGCATGGTACCATCGGCGGCTATTGGAAGCAGTTCAAGAAACTCTTCACCGGCAACTTCATTGTCGATCCATTGGCGGAGACGCATCAGCAACAGTACACGGAGTTTGTGCGCAACCTGAAGGGTGCCTTCAATGGTGCGAATCTCTCGCTCACAATGACGGTGCTGCCAAATGTGAATTCCACATGTAAGTACTAAGCTCTCATGCTCTACGGGCCTCAAACTCAACTCACCGTCATTCATACAGGGTATTTCGACGTGCCTAAGCTGCATCCGTACTTCGAGTTCATCAATCTGGCTGCCTTCGACTTCCTGACTCCCGAACGCAACCCCGAGGAGGCGGACTACTCTGCGCCCATCTACCTGCTCGACGAAGGCAACCGTCTGCCACACTACAACATCGAATATCAGGTGAACTACTGGCTGAACAATCGCTGTCCAGCGCATAAGCTGAATTTGGGCATTGCCAGCTACGGGCGCACTTGGGTGATGAGCAAAGACTCGGGTCTGAGTGGTTTGCCCATTGTGCCGGCAACAAATGGACCTGGTGCAGCATCCGAGCAAACAAAGATGCTGGGCCTGCTAAGCTGGCCGGAGATCTGTTCGAAGCTGGCCAATTCAGTCAACGCGAATTACCGTGGTGCCAATGCACCACTGCGCAAAGTCTCTGATCTGCAGCACAAGTATGGCAACTATGCACTGCGGCCGGCCGACGAAGCGGGCGAGCATGGCTTGTGGGTCAGCTATGACGATCCCGACTTCGCGGGTTACAAAGCTGCCTATGCAAAGGGCAGGGGGCTGGGCGGCGTCGCACTCTTCGACCTAGGCTACGATGACTTCCGCGGACAGTGCGCGGGTCAACGCTATCCTATACTTAGATCGATTAAGTATAATTTGTAAATTAATTCACAATTACAGTTTTAAAATTCAGTTATTTATGGAATAAAGATATGACATAACAACCCATAAAGTGAAAATCGTTTCATTGTAAACGCTTGACGTCGTGAACTTGAACCCGGTTCGCAACGTGTTTTGTTTTGCGACGTCTTTGTTTTTGTTGTCTGTTGTCTGTTTTATTTTTTTGCTTATTTCAAAAACAAACAAATTCCATTAACAATTCGAGTCCGTACGTCGATGCTGTTTACTACTGACTTCCCGGCGCCGCAGCCCACCGCTTGACCAGCGAGCTCCAGTTCGAGTGATAAAAGTTGCTCAACGTCAAGCGACAAGTCTCACGGCTCGACACACACGCGCAAGCTTTGCTCTGAGACCGAAGTGAAGCTTTGCATGTGATTCCGCCGATGAAGCGCCGCAGCCAGCTGCGTGGCTGCGTTCGCACTTGGATTTCAGTTTCATTTCAACTCGTGTTCAGTGCTGTAGTCATTGTGAGCATACTCATCTGGAGCAATAACATGCAAGTGTTGATTTTACTTTCGTTTGTCGTGGGCCTGCTTTCGGCACAGACCAATGCCGCGTCGAATTTGGTCTGCTTCTACGACTCGGCGAGCTACATACGTGAAGGTAATACATCCATATAGCTTAGCTAAGTAAACAGAGAACTTAGGGGAAAGGTGTTAAAGAGCACTTAATGTAAACTGCTGGGGGTAACTCGCAGTTTCAGTCACAGTATGCAGTGACCGAGGGTTAGGATCTCCCATTTAGTTGACGCCTAACAACCCGCTTCCGATCATAAATACTTTCCCGCCGTTTTATGCGCCCAATTGCAACTTAAAATATGCTAGCCATGATGTGACGACATTTTTTCAAAATATTATGTATTTATAGTCGTTTGCTTATCTCAACTGTTAAGCCAGCACAAGTTTCTGCTTGGAGGTCATTAGTTTATCACGCAAGCCGACTTTGTCTCTATGAGACACACAAACGCAGCTCATTGCTATGCCAAGTGACAAGACGCGAGACGCGACTTGAATAATGTATGAAATCTGAAAACAAATAAACAAATGTATAAAAATAATAAAAAAGGCAAATAATAATAAACAAGGCAATTTACAATAATTCCACGAAGTGCTAAATTCACTTAAAGCATTTAAATTAACCGCAAGCCACGCCAAAACCCCCGAAACGAGCTTAAAACTCCCATGGCTAAGCCTACGACGAGTTGAAGCAAGTGATTCAAGTGACTCACTGCGCACAAAACTATAACACAGTATAACCAGTCTATGACGGCCTTCCTTCCCCGCGCCCCCTACACTGTTAGTGCCCAACACCACGGCACTGGCTCTTGCGACGAGCAGCTCAATTAAGTCACACAACGGTGACAGCTGCCCGCCTACTCTCTGACCCATTAGCTTGGGCTCTCAGCGCGACTGCGCTCAGCTACTGAATGAGGTCAGCGTACTGAGATAATGTGGAGCGCGCATTCAGCTAGATCGGCAGCTCATATGTACATATATGTACATATGCAATATTATACTCCGAGTGCTATTTGTCGGAGTCGTCATTTGTTAGTAGACAATTAAATTTTTATTAATGTGTCTCGTAAACAGGTTTGGGCAAGCTGTTGAATCCCGACCTGGAGATCGCTTTGCAGTTCTGTTCGCATCTAATCTACGGCTATGCTGGCATCAAGGCGGAGAACTTTCAGGCGTACAGTCTTAACGAGAATCTGGACATCTACAAACATCAATACTCTGAGGTAACGGCGCTCAAGCGTAAGTATCCGCATCTTAAGATCTTGCTGAGCGTGGGTGGTGATCGTGATATCGATCCGGATCATCCGAACAAGTACATTGAGCTGCTCGAGGGCGAGAAGGTCAGGCAGACGGCGTTTATCAATTCAGCCTATGCCTTGGTTAAGTCTTACGGCTTCGATGGCCTGGACTTGTCGTACCAGTTCCCCCGCAATAAGCCACGCAAGGTGCACTCGGATGCGGGCTTGATCTGGAAGAAATTCAAGAAGCTTTTCACTGGCGACTTCATTGTCGATGAGCAAGCCGAACTGCACAAGGAGCAGTTTGTGGCATTTGTGCGCGATGTGAAGGATTCACTGCGAGCAGATGGCTTCCTACTCAGCTTGACTGTGCTGCCCAATGTGAACTCCACCTGTAAGCGAACTCATGTTATGCAATCTTCTCAAAGATATTATAAAGTTTGCTCATAACGCAGGGTACTTCGATATCCCCGCCTTGAACAATTACTTGGATTTTGTCAACTTGGCTGCCTTTGATTTTGTAACGCCCGAACGCAATCCGGAGGAGGCGGACTACACGGCACCAATTTATGGTTTGGATGAAAGCAATCGCTTGACGCACTACAATGTTGACTACCAGGTTAAGCATTGGCTGAATAACCGGTTCCCCTCCAATAAGCTTAATGTCGGCCTGGCCACATATGGACGTGCTTGGAAGTTAACCAAGGACTCGGGAGTAGCGGGTACACCTGTAGTGCCCGAGACTGTAGGTCCAGCGGCAGCAGGTCTGCAGACTCAACGAGAAGGTTTACTCAGCTGGCCTGAAATTTGCGCCAAGTTGCCCAACCCCGCGAACACCTATCTCAAGGGCGCCGATGCGCCTCTCAGACGCGTCTCGGACCCCACCAAGCGTTATGGAACCTATGCATTCCGAGCGGCCGACGACAATGGCGATCATGGCATCTGGGTAAGCTATGAAGATCCCGATTCCGCCTCCAACAAAGCAGCCTACGTGCGCGCCAATAATCTTGGTGGCATAGCGCTCTTCGATCTAGGCTACGACGACTTCCGCGGCCTCTGCACTGGCGATAAGTACCCCTTGCTGCGCGCCGTCAAGTATCGCTTGTGAAAACCATAAAGTGCCTGAGCTTGCTATTTGCTTTCCCTATATATTTTGATGAATAAATATTTATTTGCAGTACGTCTAATCGTCACTTGTTTTTTGTTTGGAGGCTGACTATTAGTCAGATACACAGATACGTAGGCTGCGGTTCCGAGAAAGCGAAAAAGCTGTTACAATATTTAGTATTCGACAATTGTAGAGATAAAAATCAGAAAAAGAAAAAACAAACTACAAACAATAAAAGTCAAGTCTATTATTCGTCTCTGAACAATTCGAAACGTTTGAGCTGGGTTCGTGTTGATGTCGTTTCAGTTTGGTTTAGTTTCGATTTGATTGTCGCCGCGTAAAGTTGTGCTCTTTTGAAAAATATGCGTTGGCTGCTCTTATCTTGCGTCGCTCTGGCGCTGGCGGCGCCGTTCAGTGAGGCGCTGGGGCCGAACATGGTGTGCTACTACGACTCGAGTGCTTATGAGAAAGACGGTGATTACGAGTAACATTTTCAATAGCTGTCATTGTCGCTAATCGATTTCTTTGCGTGTGTGTGTGCGTTTGTGGGATTTTTGTTTCTCTTAGGTCTCGCCAAATTCAATTTGCCGGACCTCGAGATCGCCTTGCAGTTCTGTACATACGTCATCTACGGCTATGCGGGCATACGCCCCGACACCTATGAACTGACAAGCATCAACGCGAAGCTTGACTTCGAGCAACGTCACTTTGCACAGATCACGGCGTTTAAAGAGCGCTATCCGCATATTAAATTTCTGCTCAGTGTCGGCGGCGATCGTGACTTGGCAGAGCCCGAGAAGTATATGAATTTGTTGGAAGCGGGGCGACAGAAGCAGAACGTGTTCATTGAATCGGCGCGTGATCTCTTACGTCGTTTCAATTTCGATGGCTTGGATCTGGCATTCCAATTTCCGAAAAATAAACCCCGCAAGGTGCACTCGGATGCCGGCTTGGCCTGGAAGAGTTTTAAGAAGCTTTTCACTGGTGACTATATCGTTGACAAGAAATCCGACGAACATAAAGAACAGTTCACAGATCTAGTCAATGACATACGCAACGCATTCAGACCCAATGAACTGATGTTGACACTCACCGTTTTGCCCAATGTTAACTCTACCTGTAAGTAGTCTCTCTCTTAAATATATATGTATGTGTGTTCCTGATATGCCTTCTAACCGTACCACTTTCAGGGTATTTCAATGTGCCTGCCATCATTAACAGTCTGGATTTTGTGAACCTCGGCACCTATGACTTCCTTACGCCCGAACGCAATCCCGAAGAGGCCGACTTCACCGCGCCACTGTATGAGCTTTTCTCGCAGAATCGTTTGTCACATCTTAATGTCAATTTCCAAATGGAACACTGGCTGACGCAACGTGTGCCCGCCAACAAGCTGAACATCGGCGTCGCTGGTTATGGCCGTGCATGGAAGATGACTCCCGATTCGGGGGATACCGGTTTGCCCGTTGTGCCGGGCACCGATGGTCCCGCCCCAGCAGGTCCGCAGACAAAAAAACCTGGTCTACTTAACTGGGCTGAGATCTGCCTCAAGTTGCCCAATCCCAGCAATCTAAATGCCAAGGGCGAGCGGGCGCCGCTGCGACGTGTCGCCGATCCCACGAAGCGTTATGGCACTTACGCCTTCCACCCGGCCGACAGCGACGGCGAAAATGGCATCTGGATTAGCTATGAAGACCCCGACACTGCTTCCAGCAAGGCCGCCTATGTGCGTGCCAAGAATCTCGGCGGTGTGGCGCTTTTCGATCTCACGCACGATGACTTCCGCGGTCAGTGCACCGGCGACAAGTTCCCCATGCTGCGTGCCATCAAATATCGCTTACTCTAATTAAGTCATCGTCTTGTGGCCAACACTCCTCCTCACCCCTTCCCACTAACAACTCGTAACTGTTACAAATATTTGCATGCGAGACTCGCTCGCGAGAATGTCAAATGAATAAAGTTTTTTTTGTTGCATGTCTCGAACGCTTTGACTGGGCCGCTTAGCGCAAATTAATTACAGAGCACTAAACTAAAATGCGCGCAAATTAATTTCAATCTGTGCACAAATCGAAATGCACGACCAGGCAGAGCTCGCATTGAAATCGGCCACCGTGGATGCAAGGGGCGGTGTGTGCGGCGAGGCGCACCTTTGGAGTCGCAGTTGGAGTCGGTGGCATTGCATAATTAAAGGCGCTGCCGCCTGCCAGCAACGCCGAATGTTTGTGCGCCAACTCCACTGCTGGAGTTTAAATTTAATTGCCTGCATTGAATTATTGGCGCCCACGTTCGCAGCTACCGCAAATCGAAAGCGAATGCCAGGCAGTGCCACCGCCTAGGCTACCTCGCTACCTTGCCACCTCACCACATTCGTGCCGCATTTTGGCCGCTGCACGCTGCCAAGTCAGTCGGCGTACACGCCGCATTATCAGCATCGCCCAATCTTTGTCAAATGGTATTTTTTGTGCTCAGATGTTAGCCTGCTGATTTTCAGCTGACTTTGCCCTCACCCCCTTGAGTCATTGAGCGTCTGCTGCGTCGTCGCTTGCTGTTGCATTTCAGTTGGGTTTCAGTTGGGTTTCAACTTTTTTGCGCATATGTAATTGGCGCGTTCCTATTTGCGTCTCTCCTTGGCCACTTGCTTCGCTCTGCTGCCTGCTGCCTGCTGCTATGTGTCGTACCCGTCGTCGTCTCCGTCAGTCGCTGCAGCATCGACATTGCTGACATACCACCAGGCTTTGCTTTGCCTGCTTACTGCTGCTCACTGCGGCTCACTGATGCTTGCTGACTTGCTGGGTCGCCAGTTTAGTCGCTCTGCGCAGGCGCAGAAGGCTCAAACGACACTTGAACACGTTGTGAGACAACTAAATTAAGTTATTGTTAAGCATTGGCTTGGCCACTGCTGCTGCAGTTCCTGTTCTGGCCGATGCTCCCGCTACTGCTCTTCCTCCGCCTCCTACTGCTGCTGCTGCTGCTGTTCCTGCTTCTTATTTTCATGTTTTGTCTTGTTTAGTTGAACACAAATGAGATTGCCTACAGCGATACTGGCATCGAGTGCGCTATTGTTTCCGTATTTAGGCTTTGTTTCAGGCCGTGCCAGCTTCAGCCACAGCCACAGGCACAGGCACTTATCACAGTTTACCTACATATGTATCGCATATGCATACTCGCAGATGCTGCTGAAGTTTTTGCGAGCATTATGAGCTTCTTGGCCAATACAGCTGTTGGCTGGCACATCTCTGGCTCTGACGACCACCTAAGCGTGCATCAATCATGCTCCAAGTGCAACAATAACAATAATAAAAACACGGAACTCTGCTTTGAGGTAATTAAAAGTGAAACCGTATCAGAAAAACCAATTGGCAATAAATGCAAAACTCTCTTCAACTGGGCGCATGTAATATAAAATTGGTCTGTTTACAAATACAACACGCACCGACAGCGATAACGAGAATGAAGACAACAACAACAATAGCGACAACATGAGCGACGCATACATTGCTCGTGTCTCGTTTTATGGGCAAAATCGCATGAGATAAATTCAAGCAGCGCACAAATGTCTCACAAGGTTTGTTTATTTGTGCTGCTAAACAATTTTAATGGCAATCAAAAAGAGTAAAAACAACAACAAAGACAACAACAAAGACACAGACGCTGGCGATGAAACCGTTGCCATAGCAGCTCATGCTGCTGTAGCTGTTGTGTAGCCATGGCCGAAGAAGACGTTAGAGCAAATGTCGCAGCAGCGGACGAGGGGCAGCGGCGCGGCAACGAGGCAGAGGCGCATTAATTTCACCCACGCTGGGTGGCAAATGTACCAATTGGAAGAACACACAAACAAACGGCAGAAAGAAAGAATGTTATGCTGCTGCGTGTGTGTGCCGCAGCGAACAAGTGTAAATAGACTCAACTATGTAGAACCGATGGCTCATTTTGATTTTAATGATACTATTTTGAGTTATTGCATGGCTTTGTTATTGTTATTGTTGTTGTTGTCGCTGTCGACGACACTGTAAGTTGGCACACTGAGCGTAAAACTATCTAATCTGCTCGGCAACAAGGGTCACTCTAGTTTGTTTGAACGAGAACTTCGGCTTCGAGTCTGTGACCGATAAGCAAGCAAGAAGGCAAGAAGAGGCGTGCAAGAGCGTGTGCCAGTTTCGCTCAGTGTACGCAGTCGTTGTGTGTTGCTGTGTGTCTGACAAATGTAATAAAAAGAAAAAATACAATCTCTCGTTCTGATTTTTATTGTTTTGTCGATTTAATTAAAAATGATTAGAAAAGCGTGCCGCTCGCATTAAAACTTGTTAGTGCGACCCGCTGTCTCCTGGCCCAGCACATGCCAGCCGCATGCCCCCTTCGCGGCCAACAAGTGGATTATTGTTGTTATTTAGTTTTTTATTTGTTTGTTTAAGGCGCGTCGTCATCCTCAGCATCAGCATCAGCATAAGCATCAGCATCGGAATCGGCATCGGCATCGGCATCGGCAACGGCGTCAGCATCAGGCTGGGCATCGTGCATACGTCAATCTGTGAGCGACATGGGCCTGCCCCACCTGCGCCAACTGGTGGCTGCCAGCTGTTTACATTCATCGCTGACCACAAGCCAGGGAAAATGTTACATGCGCCATAATAACAAATCCGTGCGCTGAAACCGTTTGGTGGTCCTCGCAGCGTTTTACGCTGCCATTTCACTTAAATTTTCTAAATCCCAAATGGAAAATGCGCGACCGCCGTACTGTTTATTTGTGTGCTTTAACCCTTTATGAGGGAAATCTTTGCATTTACTGTAGCGTGTGCGACAGTCGGCAGTCGGCAGTCGGCAGTTGGTCGGCAGCGTCGATGAACTCACTTCAAATGCACTCATAGTGTTTTGCGTACGCTGGCGACTAATACACTTTAATTGCCACGAAAATGTGAAAAATCTGTGAAATACAACAACAACAACATCAAATTAAAAATTAACAACAAAAACGCTAAACAGAAACAAAAGCTCAGGCAAAGGCAAAGGCAACGGCAAAGGCAAAGGCAACACCACACACAAAAATGTGTTCAGCGCGTTTATGAGTTGTTTATTTCGTCAGCATTTTGTTTTTTTTTTATTTTCTTTTTTTTTATTATTGTTCTTTTTTTTTCTTGTTGCTGTTGTTGGTGCTGCTGCTGTTTTATGAAAAATGAGAGAGAAAGAAGCAACGGAACGTGTTTGTTAAATAATTGTGGTCGACAGTTTTGCGCCAAGAGTCGGACGGCAATAAAAAGGTATTTAGACAAGTTCGGTTAATCTTGGCGCCAGCCGTGTGTGTGAGCGTGGCGGGGATCGAGGCCTGCAGGGAAGCGGGCATTGAGCAATGTTTGTAAGTTGTGTGCATGGATGTAAATGGCAAATGTGACAACCCGCTGACAGCTGAACGCCAACATGGTTCTCACGCGCTTAGCTGCCTCCGTCAGCGCAAAGCCGCGGCTGTGGATCGATCCATTGCTGATCCACTGCTGATCGGTTCGTTGCCGGCTCGCTTGCTCAGTTGGTCGAATGTGAGCCAGCGCCGTCAATGCTCGCGTGTCGCTTGTTCTGCGGCTTAATGATTGGTGATGCTTTCGGTTTGTTTTGGCATTTTACGAGCGCACATAAATCGCCAGTTTCGTCTTGAACTGAGACAGGAACAAGCGAAAATAATCAATTGGCATTGGCATTGTTGGGTTTTGCGTCAGCGGCAGGACCGACGATTGGCGGATGCAAGTGCCTGAGATTGAAACTGCTCTCACCGTGGTGGGCATGTGTATGGCCCACTGTATAACTCATAAAAATTCATTAATAACATTCCAGCGTACTTTTACTTGAACTTCGCACAGCTCGGTGCGGCATTTAAAATTAAAAGTCCAATAAAAATTCAAATCCTTGTGCAAAAGCGCTGAGGGAAGAAGATGCCAACACAAGCATTCTGAAAGGAAATATGAGTGCATGGAGAGTAAAAGTTACAACGTAATACAAAAAAAGAAAAGAAAAAATAAATGCGGAAAATAAAAGAATGGAAAAGCAAAAACGTGAGAGAAGAAACAAGAAAAATGGCAAAGTGGAAAATTCTGAAAAATAAAGTTTCATTGTATTGCGCCAGGAGGATATTTGAATTAGGCGAGCAACAACAACAACAAAAGCTATAACAATCATAACCACAATAGCAAAAGCTGCAAGAAGCAAGACAAGCGTCAAGGCGAGGTGCAGGCCAAGGAACAAAGCAAGAAACAAGACGAGGAGCACAACAAGGAGCACCACAAGGAGCTAGACAAGGCAAGCCAGCACAAAAAGAGATTATAATATTCTATTGTGTGTGCGCGCAGATATTCTTTAGATACACACGCACACATACACGTATACTTTGTACACACAATATGAATATTTATGTACATATACTATATATATATAGTATATATGCGAGTTTGTACATATGTATAGCATGTGTAAGCATACACTCGTACATGCAGATTGGCATTGTCTGCCGACTTGCCAGTCAAAGTTCACACAGGCGCAGAGGAGGGGCGCCACTTCCATTACTTTTGCATATGCAATGCATTTGCAATTGGCGAAAAACAAGACAGAGATAAAGTATCCCGTTCTTTGTCATCTCATGGTCTGTCGGCTGGTCGGGTCAGTGGCTGTTATCATATCGCACCAGCAATGCACCGAATGTTGTCCAGCAGTCGCGGTGCGCTGTGGCCGACGTTTCTGCTGCATCTGTATATTAAAACAATGCAAAGAGTGTGCGCCATAAGTCGTCTGCCGTCCGTCGTCTGTCGTCCGTCGTTTGTCGTTGTCTTATCGGTGCGATCGTTTGTCCGTCTGGTGCGCCTGCGACTCCAATGAGTGCGACTATTATCGATCGCCGACCACTGTGCCGTCTCGTTGCGAAACAATGCAACGCAATCAGCGACACTTCATCTGCTGCGCCTTGGCCCAACTCAGACCGAGTCAGCGTCGTAATGAGGGCGAAATATCTTATTTAAAAAATGCTGCGGCTAGCGCACGTAGACAGTGCACAGTCCGTGCTGGGCTCGCACAGCCTTCCAGAGAAGCAGCCAACATATTTGTCATTCGCAATGCGCAGGAGAGTCGGCGCAGTCTCCTCCGAGCCGGCAGCGCCATCCAATCATGCTGATCATGCTATGCTGCAGCACACATGTAGCTTAAATACATATGTTTATTTGTTCACTCTGTCGTTTGTCCTGCGCTGATCTTGCATGCGAACAAGCATTTTGTTGCGCTTAATTAGATGAGGCGACAAGCAGCCCCAGCTCCAGCCCCAGCCCCAACCCCAGTCAAAGCCGCAGCCACAGCCACAGAAGTTGCAGCAGACGTTGCAGCAGACATTGCAGCAGTCTGGCAAAGCCACGTGAAAGCGACTGCGCAGCCGAGTACACGATCGCAGATAGTCATACTGTCGCACAGTGCTAGGCGCACGAGGATTGCATCGCATCTCATCGCATATGCTGAGCATCCTGCAAGTGTAGCATTGCCACGCAACAGAGCAGACGATAGTCGAAGCAAGATGGGAAGGAGGGAAGGAGGGAAGACAGGCGCAGTACTGTGCTACATCGTGTTTACATGATGTTCGCTATGCCAGGCATGAACTCCTCTCCAACCCAGTGTCTGCATGTGATCTCGCCACTAAGGACTCCAGCTACAAATGCAACTCCGACTCCGACTCCAACTACGATTCCCAGTTTAGACACAATGTGTCTGCTAATGGCATATTTAGCATTCCGCTGCACAGTGCTTCATGCCAATTGCTGCAGTCACTCGGGTCTTCCTTGGCTCCTCGGTTCATCGGTTTCTCGTCTGTGGTTTGCGTTCAGTTAGCAACTTAATTTGATTTTTGCTTAACAAGATCACGATTTTCCGATAAGTTGGCGATATTGTCTGCACTGCTTAGTGAGCTTGACTATCATATGTTCGTTGTTGGGTACGTGTATGAGATGGAAAGTTATGCCAGATGAATGCCTGTCTAATTAGCCCAAGTACACTACTGGCAGCATACTGCCTCAATGGAGATCGCTGAAGTTGATTTCGTTGCCAGCAGCATGGAATACCAGTTCAGTTACTCCAGTAAAAAGCGTTCCCATCTCTAAGATGCTGCAATGCGAAATGCTTTTCTTTTCTATGCAAAACATGAGATTGGTGTGCAACCCTTTCTCATCTGCCCTCCCCTGCTCGCCGTTTTTTATCGCTTTCAGTAGTCAAACCAAACCGAACCGTGCCAAACCGAGCTGTCAGTTAGGAACGATACGTCATCATGATTTGCAGATTTACCCATAACCAGTCCCCTCCCTGCAAATGCTACTGCCAATGCTGCCTCTGCTGCTTCTGCTCTGTGCGCAAACACAAACCCTTTGCATAAATTTAACTGTTACTCATTTTTAAGTTAGATTCATTCACTCACCGACTCAGTCAGTCAATCCTCCAGAATTGACAGCAGCTGAGATTACACGATGATTTGCCAAAAATAATACTGAATGCGGAATGATAAAAAAAACTTGCGTCATACGCACTTTGACAATGTGCCACATATGAGTCGCTCACTAATTCCCATCTCCCTTCCTCTCTATCCCCCTCTGTACAGCATCCTTAAGGCTGTCTTTCTTTCTTTCCTTATGTTCGCAATGCTTTTTTAGTATTATGCCGCTTAGCGTGCGTGCCGCAGTCGAAGTGTTATAGACTCCGACCTTTGCGTGTCTGACGGAGATTCTTCATGCGCAATTCAACAAAATTTAACTGCCAAATTGTATTTGCTCTGGATTTGTTCCTCCTCTCTGCGTTGCCATCCGTCCCCGTTGTAAGAGCCTCTGCCGACTGAAATGATAAAATGCCAAATTGTTATTGATGTGCCAGCTACGCTCGCACGGTTCGCATTTGCTCAGTCCACTTTGGATGGGAATGGGTTGAATTCGATTGGATTGGATTGGATTGGTTTGGTTTGCTATGGAATGGCTTTTGTTGTGCGTGCTGTGGTCATGTTTACAAATTCAATTTGCTGTTACAAGCAAACAAAAGCAAAATTAAATTATCAGTTGTGCGTATTTCAGCTTTAATTCGTTCTGATGCTGCACGCGTGCGCACGCAGCCCCTCGCAAGCGCGGCAGCGAAATGGGCACACCTGCTGTGCGACATAACGCTGACATAATCGTGAAATATTGACACGTAACTTGGACATGCAAAGCGTCGTCATGTAAGCCACAACAACCTGAACCTCAACCCGAACCTGAAGCTGAAGCTGAACCGGAATGCATCCTCTCGTATGTGTTGTGTTCGCTCACTTTTTGCTTCGACTGTGAGACTGTCTGCGCTTGCAGAGAAATAAAAATTTAATTGGCCGTTAGCAAATTTCATTTCGTTTGTGTGCAGCGCCCAACTCAGCCACTCAGCTGTCAGATGGAAATGTCATCGATCAGCTCACATGCTCATCGGCCGTCTCTGTCGCACACACGATGGTATAGAGTGGCATTTACTGCTGATGGCGCCCAATGATATGCAATACATTTTGCACGCTGACAAATTGAAATGCAAAAATAAACGACAAGGCAACAAAACAAGCGAACAACAAAGCGAGCCAAGGAAAAGGCAACACAATCGTATTTTTTATTTTCATTTGATTTTGTTGCTTTTTTTAAATTTTTTTTTGTTTATCCCAGCTTCCCTCTTTTCTTTTCTTTTCATCTCATTTAATTTCTTTGCCTTTTGTGCGATAAAAAAGAAATAGAAAAACTGCCGAATGTGTTGAAAGAATTAAGATGGATCACTTGGCATGACTTCTTAAAAAAGCGAACATTAAAAAATAAAGGATATACATAAGCGTATACCACGTAGGCAACAGCGCACGGCGCTGCAGGAAGGCAGCCAAATTGAATAATAAGCAAAACACGACTCTAAGCGCGCGTGTGTGTATTTGTAAATGACACAACAACAAAAATTGTAATAGCAACAACAAAAAAAAAAAACTAGAAAGGCAGGGCTATAGTCGGGCGTAACCGACTATAGAAAACCCTGTACCCAATCCAAAACTGAATTTATATTTTTTGTTGCATTAATATTTTATATTCATTTTGTAAGGATATCTCAGGAAAAAAAATTTTTTTTTTGTCAAAAACCCATTTTCAGCATATCGTTCCTATGGCAGCTATATGTTATAGTAAACCGATATTTATTATATTCGGGAATATGATTGGATATTACTTAAAACAATTAAATTCAACATTTGGAAACGATATCTTAATAAACAAAAAAGTTTTTCGCAGTAAATGTTGTTTTTCGGCCGATCGTTCCTATGACAGCTATATGATATAGTAAACCGATATATAATATATTGAGATATGTAATTGGGCATTAGCTAGAACTGTTAAATCCAAAATTTGGTGGAGATATCTTGAAAAACAAAAGGGTTTTTGTTACTAAATGTGGGTTTTCATCCGATCGTTCCTATGGCAGCTATATATTATAGATCGAATATCGAAAAAAAAAATAAACTCGTTATGCCTATGGATTGGGAGAGTCTCCGTGCAAAATTTGGTGGTTGTAGGTCTTACCGTTTCCGAGATCCGTTTGTTCATACAGACGGACAGACAGACGGACAGACGGACAGACGGACATGGCTATATCGACTCGCCTTTCGATGCTGATCAAGAATATATATACTTTGTGGGGTCTGCCACGCCTCCTTCTGCCTGTTACATACATTTGCACAACTTTAATATACCCTTTACCATTTTTTGGTACAGGGTATAAAAAAAAACAAGCAACGAGGCAGCAATAGGGCAAAGCACATTCCGAAATGGATGTTTCCAAAGACGCTGCTGCAACACGCACGGCAGGCAAAGGCGGTATGGTACATTGCCATTTACGCATGAAAGCGGCATGATGCAGCAATTTGGCTACCGTCATGTCACTCAATCCAGCGCTGAAAGCCAGTCAGCAACATCAGTCGCAGGCTGCCGCAAAAGAGTTTCAATTTCAAAATGAATTGATTGTTAAAAAGAAATGGAAAAGAATAAATTTATACAAAAAAATAATAAATAAAAAAAATCAAGAAATAAAAGAACAACAACAATCGAAACTGAAGGAAATTATAAAAGCAACAAAAACTACAAGAAGAGCGCTATGAGTAGTAAATGACGTTGAAAACTTCCATCCAAGCATTCACCATCCCGACAAAATACACTCCATACACACACACACATGTACATACACGCATTCGTCTGTCTGATAGACACTCTCTAGTTGCTTGTCGAGTCGTTGTTGTTGTTGTCGACGCATTAAGGCCTTAATGGTTAATATAGAAATCCATAGAGTCGAATTCTGAGCAAGAAACGCAGAGTCATGGCGCCACAAGCTGTCGTGACTTACGCGGGGAAGCACTTGGCGCATTTTGGTCTTAGGCAGCATCTCAATGAAATTGGCATTTGACGCAACGGCAAAATCATTTATTACGCTTAGTTTTGATACTGCTCAAAGCCTTAATGCGATAGGATGTCAATTCGAAAATTTCAAAATCGAATATACGTGAAGCATGTATCAACTGAGGCAACTTTTTGCTTTCAATCGTCGCTAAAGGAAAGACATGAATAAGAAGCGACGTTTCGTGCAGAATGAATACTTCTGCTTCATAAGGAGCGCAAGAGGCATACTTAAACAATTAAAGGAACTATTGCAAAACTTGCAAAATATTTTCTTATTGAAATTTTCTCTGCATCTCTTTTTTGCTGCTGCAGCTCTGACTCCACCTTCATTACTCAACTTCGTCGTATTCTGCAGCCACAGCTTGCTTCCTTTTGGGGAAAGCAGCTTCTTTTAATCAGCGGCGCAATCTGATACTTGTACAAAAGCTTTCCTTTGTAAACACTTCCTGAACTTTTGTGCCATGTGCATGTGAGCGCCTTCGCCTTGTACCCCAAACACCTTACACGGCCTCTCACCCCGCTACCCATCCTCGACCCCATGTATTTCATTTTGCGCTTATTTACACATATGAAATCATGTTAACCAGAAAATTAATTATAAAATTTTCAAAAACCTTAACAATGTGTAGACATGACGTTGATTTTGTGCAAACAAAAAACTATTGGAAAGCGTGCAAGTATTCATTTTCACATACAGGCTGCTGCAACAAAGATAGTCCTGGATTGGCACTGGCATTCAGTGCTCAAGCTTCATTTAGCAACAAATAAATTATCAATGAACGATAGAACACACCTGCCTATTATAATGGATGCCTGGCATAATGGAGTTTCAACTTCAAGCAAAGGCACCCTGTATGCGTGCCACAGCACTCAGGCAGCATGCAGTAGAATTTCGTTTGTGAAACACCAAACATATCCGTTTTCTTGTGCCATGAATGCAAAGGAGCAGTGAAAAGAAAACGCCACAAAAATCACACACAACTTCCTGCAAGAAATTAGCAATTTCTCAACTCACTTCCCCCGACTACCCGCCTGCCCGCCAGTCAGCCGGCCCGCGCCATTGTCAGAGGAAGTAAGTCTTCTTTGGTTACTTGGTTACTTGGTTTCTCGGCTCCTCTTGCCTGAGCGATTGTGTGTGCATTGCTGCAATCAAACTGCGAATAAGGCCGAAAACGTGCCCAAGTTGCGGTTTCTTGTGTGCTTATGCACGGATGCTTGCGCCGCAACATGCCAGCAGCAGACCCACAGCCAAGCCCGCATGCACAGGCCTACTTCGCTTATCTATGGAAAGTGGTGCGTCCTGTGTATGGAAAACATTGCCAAGTGTTCCTTTGTTGCCGCCACCCAAGTCCAGTGCTCAGCTTGGCTTGCCATTTGCCAATGCATGGCTCGCAGTGGCTCTTCGAATGCTGATTTCAATTATTAGGCTATGGACACCGCTTGCCTATGCTGCCTTGCCAGCTTAAGGACGCCTGCTGGCGCGATTTGGGCTGCCGGCACAGATCACCGTTGCAAAAAACGCATGCCCGAGAACGCATTCCCACGTTAATCATACTTATGCGCAACTGTTGCCACATGCACAAAGCACACGGTAAGCGTTTAAATCACTAGTGACAACAGCAGTCACCAGCTACCACAACAACAACAACAACAATGACAGCAGGACGACAATGTTGAGTGGCAGCTGTTGTCACCTGTCTGCGCCTTGAGGTCTTCGAGGCATGGCTCCAGACTCTTACTGCGCAGGGTAAATCACATGAGCATAATTTTTGCATAATGCGTGTGTGTGGCCGAGAGCACCCGCACCCACACCCGCACTCACAGCACAGGACAGCAGAAGGACAAGCGCAAAAGCAGAGCAGCGGCAGCCGCAGCAGCAGAAACGGCAGCCGTTGTCGCAGCCATAGCAGATTTAAATGTAACGGTGAAATATTATAATCACAGGCAGTAAATATCCATAGGCCTCAACAGACACACAGTGCCCGCAGCCATTGCATATTTTACCCGCTCAACGCTCGATGCGAGACAGAGACAGAAACAGCAACAGAAACAGAAAGTACGTCTCATAGATGCGACAGCGCCGAGCGAGAGATACACGCAGCCTCTGGCTAAATGCGAACGGGGCAAAGTGAAGGATAACGCAAATCCATAAATAACGGATCATATTGCATTCGCATAAAATTAATGCTTTATTTTTAGGAAATTATCATTATTATGAGCTGCGACAGAAGCAACGCAAGGGCAGCCTTCAGTAAAAATATAAAAAAAAGAAGAAAAAATAAAATAAAATAAGAAAGAACAGCGTACAATTATGAAAAATTATGCAAAGAAAGGGAAAAGGAGACAAAAAGGAACGGTGCTTACTTTTTTCGAGTTCGTCTGCGGAATACTCGTAAAAAGTATCGAATTAGCGAAATAATATCGAATGACGTATGCCACTTGATGCAGCATATTGAGTTGAGCTGTCGAATATTGGCAGTTTGTTGTTTTAGTTGTTGTTTACGCTATTGTTGTTCTTGCTGTGCGGCTTGTCCTGCTTAGGATCGCCCGGTGTACGAAGATCTGCTGGGTGTTCCGCCTGAGTTGTTCGCTGGCATGCTGGTCGCATGATTTGTGCACTCGGCTTGGGTTCGTTTCTTATGCATATCCTTGAGCATTGTATGCTAATTGGCGTCATCACTTTGTCAACGATTCAAGGAAGTTGTCTCAGTGGTGGGATCTGAGACAGTACACGGTCACACACAGACACACACAAACCTATTGCCTGTCTCCACACATAACCAACTCTCTGCCTGTTCCTTCCTCTCTCACTCCGTGCTTCTCTGTTTCTCTGTCTACCTTTAGGCTAACTAAAACAGCTGCCTTCCACTTCAATTGCCAAGCAGTATCCTTGTTAAACTGAAAGCAAACCGCAATTGGTCTTAAACATAACAAAAACAAATCCAAGCAGTTTTAAAATCCTTTCGCAGGAATTTCCTTTCATGCGTTTGCAATTAATATACAATTACAATAAAAAAAAAAAAAATATTATAATAAAAAGGCCTCCTTATAAAATATGTTTTGTGGCGAGAGCAGAAATATGCCAAAGCCAAAGCGTATATGTTGCTTTAAAAAAAGGGAATAACCGCTTAAGCAGCTATATAACAGTATAACAACAACAACAACAACCACAAGAACACAACAACCACAGCAACAATAAGCGAACTCAAACAGGACAACAGATTGCGCAACAATTGCCACATGAGCGCATTAGATGCAAACCGAAAGGAAAAAAAAACGAAAAAACATTAAACCATGCCAAAAGAAGTCGCATCGGCTGGGAGTAGGCATTACAAAAGCAAAATGGAAAAAAAAAAAAAGAAAAATCGATTCAAGTGCGCTGCCAAATGTTGCGGATTGGCATTGTATGGCAGGATTTGTGATTCTGTATCACAACAATAACTGCAACAGGAATTAAAGAAGAAGAAATTAACAATTGCACTACAATTCATTGTTGTGGAATTTGCGGCTGTCGGTACACTTAATCTGCACCATACAGGGTGCCTCAACTGCCGCCACACCAGCAGCGTCGTGTAGGTGAATGCACGCAGAGGCGCTGCACCTGCCCTCCTGAGCCATTCGACTGTCGTGTGTCAGCCTTCTTGAACATTTCCCAAATGTTTGTCTGTCCATCCGTCTGCGAGTCGGCCTGCACTGCCACCAGTTACACCCACCCAGGGGCAGCCGCCGCGCAGAAAGTGCAACAAGAAAAACTATTAACCATAAATAAATGCCTTGGCTTGTGTCGTCATGTGAGCGCACAGGCAAAGGCAAATACAACACCAAACTCAATTAAATTCAAAGGCGGCATTCCCCGTGGCCCAATGGCTCATGGCTCTCGGTGGTTGGTTGCGCGAGGGAGGGGTGGGTGTGCCCGTGTCTAACTACTTGCATCAATTAAAATCGCGATTTTTCATATTTCTCTGATTGCGTTTGCGTCGTCATCTTCGTGCACCTACCGGCATGCGAGTGTTCCTCTGTCTTAGCCATCCGGCCATTCGGCCATCCGTTTGTTAATTCGTATCTCTGCAATCGATCGCATTTGTGCGAGTGCATCGCGATGCAAGCGTCTACTGTACCCCTGCTGCACTCGTATCTGCGTATCTGTAAATGTGTGTATTTGTTATAGACAAATAGCAAACAGCAAACAACAAATGGCAAATGGCAAATAGCGAATAACGAACAGCGAACAGCGAACAACGGCAACAAAAGTTTCAATTACGCGTTTACGACAGCCGCCAACTGCAGATTCTTGGCCGCTCTGCCGCTTTGCCACTCCGCCAAAGCGAAGTGCTCGAGCTACCGCGGGAGGGGGGCGTGTCGCAAATCATCGTTATGAAATTAATTTTCGGAAAAATCGTACTTTTATATTTGCCTGACTTGGCTTGCGTGCTGCGCATCATTTGTGGCAAATATTGACTTTTCCAATGTAGCCAACAGAACAAGTCGCCATGAATCAGCCCCCCTCCCTGATCCGCTTTGTGCAGCTGCACTGGATGCAGTTGGGAGCTGGCGTGAAATATGTTTACTGCATTGCCGCATGCTAAGTACAATTTCCTGAAATTCCCATATTAAAATGCCAAAATTCTACACTCACTCGTGGACCGTTGCATTTATCTTTATAGTACAAACTGACAGTACGTATGACTTCGTATATGGCTTATCCCAATACGATATCTGTGCAAAATCTGTCAGAATTCATAGAGCTGCAGAGGATGGCTGACGTTTTTTGCTGCCTGTTTTATTGTTCCTGCAAATGGGAACATATGTTGTATTAATTGTTATTGTTGTTGTTATTGTTGTTATTATTAATGTGGTTATGCTCAGCAACGTATGCTCATGTACGCGACTTTTATTACTAAACAACATATACAAGAAAAAAAATCCAGAAAATCAAAGTAACAATAAAAAGAAATAAGAAACTGAAGCCACACAAATGAGGAATATATGGCAAAAAAAAAACCGAAACATTTTAAATTAAAAGAAGTAAAAAAAAAATAAGAAAATACTTTTTATTGGGCATATTTTTCATTACCTTAATACAAAGCATATTTTTTTTTTTTGTTGTTTTTTATATTATTATTTTTACTTCATTTTGTTATTGAGTTTTTGTAACAACTCACGTTGTTCGAGTGAACACAAATCGACAATTGCATCTTCTGCTGCACAGCAACAAACAACAAAAGAAGAACCAAAAACACTAAACACAATGAGGAACAACAACAAACACGAAAACGTTGCTGAAGTGGCGACAGCCGGCCAAGTGCCATGCACACATACTCGCACACTCGCACAAGACACAAGACGGTAAGCCACGAACCCAAGGAGCAACTGCGCAGAGCAGAACGCGGCTTCAGTAGACGAGTATGAGTTAGGATCGCTTAAATGCTTGAACTTGAGACAGCCTCAACGTGTTTCTACTTGTTGTTGTTGTTGTTGTCGTTGTTGCTGTCGTTGTTGTTATTGTTGTTGTTGTTGTTTTTGTTGGTGGTGGTGGTGTGCAATGCTTTAGCTGCATTCCCACACGCGATCGCATTCGCGATCAACCACAAAACGGGCAAACATTTGACCATAGCACACAACACAACACAACAAAAACCCAAACACAACTCAGCTCAGCATAGTGCAGCGCGGCGCAGCCGAGTGCAGCTTAGTGCAAACAAGCATAAGATACAAATGTATCTATGAATTACTCGCGAAGCGCGCGACTCAAGCAAACGAGCAAACGCGACTCAATTACAATTTATTAAAAGCCGCGTCTACTGATTTATAACTACCTGCGACTGCAGCCGACAATCGACAGTCGGCAGTCGATGGTCGATAGTCGACAGTCAACAGTCGACAATGTGCCGGCAGCCGAGTGGCCAAGCATCTGCGAGGGGGAAGCGGCCTGGCTGTGCTCTGCTGTGCGAGCCAAAGGTTGGCGGGCCTAGTGTGGATTAGCGTTGCTGCAGAACCCTTTTGGCAACTGTTCACTTGTTGGCCGGACGTGGAGGCTCTCTAAGGCGAAATTGCCGGCTTATTTGTGGCAATTGCGATTTGTTGTTGTGCTTGTTCGTTTATCATGTTGTTGTTGATGTTGTTGTTGCTGATGTTGTTGTTGACATGCCGTGTTATGTTGTTCTCATTTTGCGCTGTAAGCAAGTCTATGACTTGGCAGCTAAGTGGTGACAGTACGTTGTCAACAAGTCGAAGATGATCTATGGCAACGCTAAGGTGAGCTTCGAGCGCAAAAAAGAAACCGGCGCGCACACTACGAGTGGGTGAGCAAGGCTGGGCCAGACAACATGGACATGAAATGCAAAAAAAAAAAAAAAAAACACAAAAACGAGAAAGAAAAAACAAGAGGAAAAAGAAGAAATTGTAATGAAAAGCAAAAGATTTCAAAGGAACGCAGCGCTAAGGACGGTCGCATGGCATATGCGTAATTATCCTTGTGGCTTATTTATAGCGGCAAGGAAACCATTGACCCACTTAATGCCTGACTCGGTTTCTCACTCACTTAATGCGCAGAGCCGCGCAAACGCTTAGCGGGTAAATTAAATATTTAATTATTTGATTTATAACAAAGGCCAAAAACAACAGTTAACTCATGCGAACGCAGCCGCGCCTTTTCGCTTAATTCATGACATTAAACACAAAATATGATTGCCACATGTTTTTCTGATTTCTTTTTTATTTTCGAGTTGAAATCGTTTCAGTATGGAAACCCACAATCAGTTAAACGTTTGCAATTCAATTCATAAGGTAAAAATTAACTAGAATTATGCACGACTGCCACAAACAACAAATCGCAAATCACAGACCTTGCTGATACAGATACAGATACAGATGCATACAAATATACATACATATATATATACATATTGTATCTAATGCCATATACCCAATGCGCGACAAGTTTCTTTTCTTGCGCCTGCCTTGAATGTGATCACTCGGACATGTGCTCACTGCCAAACCGACTTGGCTGGCTGGCTGGCTGGCCAACCTGCAATCAACGGCATTCCTTTTAATTTCAAACTTTTTTCAGCTTTTTATTTTTCTCTCACAACTCACACGCAGCGTACGCCGCCAAGGGGATGGCGCAGAGCACTGAACACATATCAAAAAGTCCAAATCAAAACCAATAATAAAGTTAAATCGATAATTGAGGTCATTTTTGTGTGCGACGTCGTCATCTCTTACCATCCACCATTCCCGATCTACCATGCTCCATCTCTCAGCTTCTCGCGTTGAGACTCCCGTCATCTGCTTCGTCATCTCTTTTGCTAAAATGCCAAAAATTCGTAGCTGCGCGAGTTCCCCTGTTTTGGAGTCTTCGCTGCCCTTTGCGCTGGCAAACTTATGGCTTATTTTATTATTATTGTTGTTGTGTATGGCATCGCATCGTATCGTTTAACTTACGTGATCGTTTAACTGTAAATTAAATATAATTTACCAATAATCATAATCACAATAGTTTCTTTCGTTGCCAAACTTGATCGAATTGATCGCTAGCTTTTTTCTGGTTTTCGTTATATTTTACACTCATTTCGTTTTTCTTTTTTAATTTTTTATTTTGTCTTCTTTCGAAATTCCCAAATTTACCTTAGCACATGTCTCTCGTCTGCTAATCTCTTGGCTGGACGCGACGCCACATAAATCAACGGCAGCCACAGCCGCAGCCGCAGCCGCAGCCACGAATTTTGCACGTTGCGCCTCGTCAAATTGGATCGATAACTGTCTGCGCCCAGCTTCGGGCAGCTGTCGGTCTGCAACTTGATCGATTCGCAGTTAATCCAAACGATTAAAGATCGTTAAAAATGCGAAACAGTTCTTGTGTTTATTAAACCATAATTAAACATTCTGTAGCCATGTTCTGCGCAAACATTTTAGCATTTTAAATGTTTCCAAACAGATTCGTAATCTGTTGTTTCACAAAATGGTGTTGAACCGAAGTTGCTAGCACTCTAATTCGATTTCTACGGACTCGAAAGTTCTTTCTTTAATCTATTATATATGAAAGTCTGTCAAACCAATCACGCATTCCCTCAAATCAAAGTAGCGTGTCAATATGATGCCATTCAATGGATCACCCTGCGCATAAGGATGCTAAACCGCTACTTGGAGTTAGCTTTATCATTGGGACATCATGTGGTACTTGTCTATAACTTTAATGGGAAATCACGTCGCAGCAGTTGTAACTTTTTGTAAAGATTATAATGGGAAAGCGTGTGACGTATTCATAGATTAGTGTGTGACATCTAAGCGACCTTATTATTTGCAGCTAATAAGATAAATTAATAACATTGTGTCGTAATAACTCAATATAAAAGTTCCAAAATAGGTCAGCCCTCGTGTGTTTTGGTTTCTTGGGAAATCTGCGACATGACTAAACTACGTTTTAAGAGGAAAGAACTGTATTAAGAAAAACTACACATTATTCTAGTTATTTTAAAAATAACTCAACAGCACAATTAGAGAATTGCCATTGAAAATGAAATTGCTAGAAAGCTATCTGTAATTATTATCGTCGGGGAACTCATTTCGATGTATCTCACAGCCATCTGAATTCCAATTAAAACACTTCACCGCAAAACCAAATGCAAAGTCAAGTCGTAATTTTAAATGCAAACAAATTAAATGAAATCGTTTAACCAAGTTTATTAAAATTCAACACAGTTTGCTAACAACGCACACCCGACCCACCCTACACCCGGCCAACTCACCCGCAACCACTCTGTCATGGACAGACTAAGCGAGCTGCAAGTAAAACCCGTACGACTGCAAAAATAAAACACGGCTGTATAATTCTTCATTAGCAATAATTTATTTAATATGTATTTCTGTTTTCATTTTTTTTTTTTTTTGTTTTTTTGTTTTGTTTTTATTGTTATAATAATATTGTGTGTAGCGTATATTTCATAATAATATTATTATGCATTATTGTATTTGTTGTTGTCTGTTGCTGTTGCTGGTTTTTTGTATTTGCCATAATTTTTTATTCGTTTTTTGTTTTGTTTTTTTTTTTTTGTTTTTATTATGCAGTATTTGTTTTATGCTAAAAAGTTATGTGAAGCATTTAATTTGTTTTGGTTTTGTTTTTCTTTTTTACTTTTGTTTTTAATTATATTATGTGTGCAATACGTTTTTTTGTTTACAATTATTATTATTAATGACATTCAATCAAATTCAAATACGGCGTTCAATTTTAGCGATTTTTTTTAAACTTTTATTAGCAATTCGTAAATATTTTTTTAATATTATATAAATTTTATATGTGTTTGTTAATTAATTTAAATATAATATTTAAGTACAATTTTGTTAATTAAACTTACGCGATTCGCCTTATGCAGTACTAGTTAAAAACTTAAAACTTAGTAACTAATAAATATTGTATTATTTTTTAGTTTTTTATTTTATTTAAGCTATTAATACTTATTAATGACATTAAATATATATCTTTTAATATGCGAACGTTTTATTTAATGTTTATTGTAATTAAAAAGTAAATATATGCAGCAGTAAATTGTTTACTAAATGTAATTTGTTTGTTTTTGTTTTCGTATTTAATTGTTAATGCAATAATTTAAAATCAATTCAAGCTAAGCAATGTTTTAAATATAATATTAATATTTTTCTTTTAATAACTTCACGTCTGCCACTTTATGGTACTAAGCAGCTAAGCGACTTGTTTTGCCCATTGGCCAGCAGGCAGCTCGTGCCTTAAGTGCCTCTGCTGCCTGCTTGAAAAAGTCTTAAAAATTTATATTTACAATTTGTAGGTGTGGGTGTGAGTGTGTTTGAATTTTTTTTTTTCATTTTAATTTTTTTATAATTTATATTTTAGTTGTTAATGAAGTTCGTTTAACTGCACCTAAAATTATGCAATGACTAAGACTAAGAAAGCCTACAAGAAATGCTTCGAAATTCACTGGAGTTATCGCTCGCATATGCATGCTTGCATGTGTGTGTGTGTATTTGTGTGTGTAACTATGTACAAGTATGCCTACAGAATCTGCACGTGTTACGTGATAGGCAAGCGTCACGGTTTCTTTAAACTTTCATTTCATTTCTCATAAATTTACTCAAATCATTTTATTTACATAAATTTACCGAATTAACGCTTCCAAACGCATTTCATGAATTTTTCTTTTCTATATTTTTTTTCTCCCTTTTACTTTTAATTTAACTTGTGTATAATGTAGATGCTTTTTTCGTATACGCCTAAACACTTTGCTAAATAATAAATACATATGAAAAACAGCCAAACAAGCCAAAAATGTTCACTAACGGTTCGTTTTTCATTTTGCCAGGATCACTCGGTCGCACGCTGAGATCAAATATGCACTTCAACTCGCTTCAAGACATGGCTATGGCAGCCACAGTGACAGACCCGATGACAGTCATGGCGTCAGACACGATGACAGTGAAACATGTCCGAACTGCAGCGCGAGGGCGTGGAAGTTGTTTTGCCCTCGTTAAATCACAAGTCACAAGCGAACCGCCCCAAAGGGTCGTTCCAATCTCGAAGTCGCTTAGTTTGCGCTGCCAAAGAGCACCGAGTTCTTGTAGTAGGCTGGCTGGCGCTCGGCGAGTGGACTCTTGACATCGCGCTCGGCATTAGCGGCACGCGACTTGCGCTCCATCTCAAGCTCCTGCGCGAGCGATTCTGCGCAGTTGGGTGAAGCGACAGGGGAGGGAGAAATAGAAGAGGGAGGGCATTTGAGGCTTAGTGAGGAGGCACTTTCACCTAAAGGTGGCGCAGATTTAGGAAATCAAATTACCTGAGTAGTTTTGCCAGAAGGCACCGGTGGCCATCAAATCGATGCCCGGATAGGTCCAGGGAGCCTTGCCGTTGCTTGCAGCAGCAGCTGCTGCAGCCGCTGCCGCCGCAGCGGCCAAGCTGCCTTCGGCGACGGCAGCCGCAGCAACCGCGGCCGCTGTCTGAGATGTGGGTGGCGGCAGTGAGGCGGGAGAGTGACGCTCATTGCTGCGCTCACAGTGATCACGTTCGAGCGCGCGCTCAGCGCTGCGACGCTCCACGGAGCCCTCGTGGTCCGAGTGGGGTTCGCGCTTGAAGCTTGGACTCTCCGAGCGTGGTCGGTTCTGTTGTTGTTGCTGCTGTTGCGGTTGTTGTAGCTGCTGCTGCTGTTGTTGTTGCTGCTGCTTTTGGTGTTGTTGTTGCTGACTGTTGGCAGCATTCGCCGGCGATTGCGACGATGTGGACGATGCCGAAGAGACACACGAGACATTGGACTGCGAGGCGGAGGATTGTGCACCGCCGCAGCCATCATTCGAGGAGTTCAAGGACAACTTATCAGACTTCTCACTTGCACGGCAATCATTATCTAAGGGGGTAAAGGTAAAGCAGAGGGCGCTGTGTTCGTTAAAACGAGGAGAATTTGCGAATTAGACATGCGAGTCGAGAGTCGAGGCACGAGTTTGCTTGCATTTTCTTTCTGTTCTTGCACATTTCTCACATCCTTGATATTGTGTCTAAGGACTTGCTATGCAAAGTGGCGCAAGTGCTGAAAGTGCTGAAAGCTGGCCACAGCCACGACTTACCTTGCTCGTGCTTATGCACTGATTCGGCGCCGCTGCCGTTCTTCTCGCCAGCACCCGCAGCTCCGCTGCACTCTTCGCCGCCACTGCCGTTGCCGCTCGGTTTCCGCTTGCCGCCGTCGAGCTGCTGCTGGAAGCGTATGCGTATTTTGCGCTCACGTCTGTAGCGCTTCTGGTACAAGACTGCGCGGAGAGAAGGCCAACAAATGGGAAAATGAAAAAATGTTATTCGAGTACGATACGAATTTAGGCAACAATCGAAATGAGTCTAATTGCCAACATGCCGTCGCTTATGGGTAATTCGAGCCACACTTGCATGCCACCGCACAACGCTCCGCTCCTCGCCGCAACGCGCAGCAAAGCAGAGCACAAGGCAAGGTTCGATCAGTTTTCATTTGCCGCGCACTCAACTGCGAATCCGTTTTGCGTGTGGGCCCCACATCAATTCAATTATTATTAATCCTGACTTCAGTTGCTGTTGCTCATTTTTCTGGTTTTTTGTTTTTCTTCTTCGCTAGCAAATCGTAGAAACTCAAGTCGTGCCTTCGCTCGTCTAAGTCCCAGTCCCTCCGTTACTCCGGCTCTCCATCCGTCAGTTGAGCCAGTCAGTCAGCGATAGATCAATCGATCGCTTGTTCGTTCGATTGTTTGCTCGTTTGAGCGAATTCTGGGTTTGGTCTTGTGCTCATTTTAATGTTGGGTCGTTTATGCTGTGCTATGCTGTGCATTCAGTCTGTCTTACCCGCATCCACTTCATCCGCTGCATGTCTGCCTGCCTAGCTGTCTATGTAACTGTGTGTACGTCTGTCGTTCGTTTGTTCGTTTCGTTCGTTTGGTTTGTCTTCGAAATGATTTCGTTATGATTTTCTGCATTTGATCAGTCAATTTGTGCAGCGAAGCGTAGTGCAGCGCAAACATTTACGTAGGCGGTAAATGCTTGTGGCTTCGCATACGAGCGGGTGGCGTCAACCTCTCGCTGCCAGCCCTGTTGCCCCCTCCCTGCACACTCCTTCGCCGACAGAGCATGCATTACAGACTCGCACACAGCCCACCTCAGCGTATTATGTTTCCAATTGGCAAGTTTCTGATGCTAATACGCAATGACACACCTTTAAACGCTCCGAAACGTAGTCACTCGCTCGGCTTCGGCCTTAGCAGCTGTAAGAGCAAGATGCCACATTGCCAGCCAAGTGCATGCGAGTGCCCTCCTTCTCCGGCGTGCCATTGCCTGTGGCTGACATGACATCTTCCACATGCTAAATGCCAAACATTCGGTCTCCGTTGCGACCCGCTCAGCACCGCCCAGTGCCGCATACACGCATTCTCGCATACACCCCACCCCACCACAGCGAGTTGGCTGATTGCGAGGCAAATTTATGTTCTTGCGCTATTATTAGTTGCAATTAGTTGTTGCCCTTGCCTGTGCCTTGCACTGATACCCAGCCACCCCACGGAGGCGCTGGCTCCCTCCCAGCTGTGCCACACACATCGTTCCAAGTGTTCTGTTGTCATGGTTAGCTTATGGTTTCGGCTTGTTTTGAATAACGTGTGCGAATACGTTGTCAAACATCTAATTACGTGAGTTCTTCTAATACGGTGCAACTACATTGGACACATGTGGATATGTAAAACACGTCCTATTCGCACTTAAGAGGAATTCACATAGCTGCATGGCTAAGTATGAAACAAAAATGCGAGGTCCAGTTTCAATGTATATTCATTACTCTTAGACTCATTTCTTTGTATTGTACATTTCGAGGTATCACTCGATTTGTAAACATTTCAAACCCATTTAACTTATTTACTGTGACTGAAAACTCTTCAATTGCGCCAAAAGCGGGTTCGACAAAGTTATTACTTTGCTGGTAACGACCCAGCCACGGAGAATAACATTCAATTACAAGACCTTAATTGAGACCACAACAAACAGAAGTCAGTAATAAAGGAGAGAATAGACAACACAAAAAAACAAAAAGGAAAGAACTCGCTGAGCTACTCAAATTCCACAATGTCATGAAAAACATCGCACAGTGCTCCAACCCAGCTCTACTCTAATTAATAATCATAAACTTTATTATAAGGCCAATCGCAAGCATCCCCACACCCGCACATCCACACTCCGCCAAGCTCACCCCATCCTCATCCCCGTCACTTCCATGAGTCTCGGCCTTATGAGGTAACTGGCGCTTTTGTTGCTTGTTATTATTTTTGCGAGTCATTCGAGTGTAACTAAATAATGAAATGATATTAAATTCATTTGAATTGTGATTTCTGTTGAAAAACGAAGCGAACAGCAGCAACAGAAACAGACGAGCGGAGGACAGATGAACAGCAGACGGACAAAGACAAAGCCAAGCCAAAGGAACAGAGTTAAGAGAACAAAAGGGATGCACAATTCAAGCCTTTTTCTACATCTGACTTGAATGCCCCCCACCCCTGCACCGCAGCGCTCCACTGCAGCCGAAGAGGCATATCAGGTGTCATTGTCATTTGAGTCACTTTGCATTAAGCGCACTCGGATGGAACTTGGCAACTTTTGCTTTCGTCCTTTTGATTTGTTTGGCTACGCACAACGCCGGACCACATCGGCACGACCGGCATGAAGTGCTCTCCGACCATCGCAAGTGGCTCAAGTGGCAGTCGGGCGAGAAGACTTAAGAAGGGGAGTAGACGTGGGAGGCTACTTACCGCGCAGTTTGCGTTCATCGACTAATTGCCGTTCCAGCGAGTCTTTGACTTCACGTTCGCGCAGCACATCCATTTTCAGCTCAGCTAAAGCGAAAAAGCGAAAGAAGGGAACAGAAAGACAAACAGAGAAAGGTCATTAATGTCGATGCCTTATCGGGATATTTGCCCATGCTGCAACGTCTGATCGGCATATATTTGCACATAGAAGGCACACTCACCTTTCTCGTAGCTAATCTGGCGCTCCTGTTGACGTGCATTATCGGCTGCCACCTTCAGCAGACTTTGGATGTTGCGCAGCAGCGTCTCGGTAGAGGAGGGCGCCGCTCCGTGCGCTTCGATGCCCAGCGGACCCAATGCAAGGCCACCGGCTAGTGCGGCCGCAGCGCTGGCATCGTTGGCAGCGAGCAGCGCCTCATTTGGCGTTAGAGCACCACCCGAAACGGGTCCATTGGCGAGCGCAGGATTGGGCACACCGGCTGCAGCGCTGCCAGCGCCGTTAGCCACGGCGGCGGCTGCCGCTAGCGTGGAATAGTTGAGCGCGCGTTGATGCTGCAGCGCTGCGACGGCGACGGCGCTGTGCGACTGCACGGGTGACTGTTGCAGTGCGACGGCGGCAGCCTCGCGCTCGGCCACACCAACGTTGACGGCGGCCGATGGTGAGGCGCGCTGATGGTGGTGTGCGTGGTGCGTCGGCAGATGTGGATGATGTGGCAGATGTGGGTGGTGTGGGTGATGCGACGACGGCGGCGGCTGCTGATGCTGGTGCTGCGCGGAGCCAGTCGAGAGATTATCACGTTCCGTGTCACTTAGATCTGCCAAGAGTGATGCCGTGGCAAACATAAAGAGAAGCAAGAGCATAAGGAGGTTAAGGGGGAAAGAGGGAACGAGGGTGGAGGTTGGAGGAGGCGATGTTAATATTTGGCATTGCAAGTTAAGTTGCTTGTTTGATTTTGTCGCACACATTCTTTGCGTAACTGTCATTGTGATGTGTCGTGACGTGACGTGACGTGTCGTGTCGTGTTTGTGTCAGCGGCAGTTAGCAAAGTTTACTCACCTTCGTCGTCTTTGCCCATGCGATCATCGACTTCGGAGGCATTGTCATCGCTCAGATTCTCCTCGTCATCGTCTTCGACGCCAATGACACCGCGACTGCCTCCGTCCCCGATGCTGTGTGGGCGTGGCGAGGGCGCTGGCGAATGCATGTCACTGCGTTCGCTGCGCTCGTCGCAATTGCTGCCCTGATCCGTGTTACCGCCAGACTTCGAGAGATTCAGCACGGGACTCTGGCGGTTGGGTGAGCCTGAGAAGAGGTGGAAGAAGAAACGAGAGCATACATATAGGCACCGTAGGACGATGTTTGCCCTACGACTTGGCAGTTGCACTTACAATTCCGTGAGCTGAGATCACGTGGCTTGGGTTCGCCAACAGCGCTAATGCTCATCTGTTGACGCTCATCGGTGCGTTCCTCGCGCAGCCTATGAAACGTGTATGCAAAGGAGCTTAAGATTGAGATGTTGGTGCGTTGCGGCCTTGCCAGTGCTGCTTACCTCTCCAAATGCTTCACGATGTCCTCGTACGCCGCACGGCAGTTCTCCCAGATGCCCGAGCGTGCCAAGGCGTCCATATTCGCCGCTGACATGCCACTCTGTGCGGCCGCTTTCAGCATTTGGCTGTCAGGTCGCGCGTGTAGGCCATGCGGCGGCATGCCCGGCGACATGAGCGCCGATCCGGGATGGTGTGCGCTCATCTGCATGAAGGCCATGTGATTGATGGGCGGGGGGTTGTAGCCATTGGCGAGCAGCGGCGACTTCTCCAGGCGACTAATATCTACGCATAAGCAAGCAAGAGGGCACGGTTCGATGATTGGCCAAGGGAATAGTTAAGCACATTAATTTTCGCATTAGGAATTCAAATTTCGCTAAACTAAACTGCACACATGCATATTTATTTAATTTACTAAATTCATACGCCAGACGCTGTGCCGGCCATTGCACAATCCGCTGTGGCCATTACCCAGGCAGTGGCGGTCGGCTATTAGCACACTTGACCGCGCACTAAACGCACTCAACGTGGAGTGTATCTAGATACATATGTAGCGGGCTACACCTACGTACACGCACGCATACAAAATGCCCGCCATTTAACGAAAGGAAAACAACAATAACAACAACAACCCTAACAGCAACAAAATGCAAAAAACACCAGCAGCAGTAGCAGCAACAGAAACAGAAGCAAACCAAAATTGTAGCTTAGACTATAATGAAAAATTAATCGAAACTATGCCAGGCACCAGCGCGTGCAGACAGACAATTTGAAAATTATACACGAGTAAAGCAATAAGTGTATCTCGATATATTCGAAAGCTGAGCCAGTCGAAAATGATACTAAAAAATATAGAAAACGAAATCGATGCACACCACCACCGACGTCACACACCACCCTTGGCTCACATACACACACACATTGTCTACACGGACCGACTAACCAAGCGACCGAGCGACGAAGCGGCCAAGCGATCAAGCGACCGGCTCACCTGTGCTCTTGCCTGTCACGCCGTTGGGCCGTCTGTCCGTGAGTGTGCCTGCCCACGCCTGTAGTCCAAATACAACAGCGCACACAGCAAAAGATACAAAAGTATCTATGCCATGCCACCATCTACCGTTGCCATGTACGTATCGCCCCTCCCCACACTCTGTGTGTGGTTTTTGTGAGCTCTATATGCTCTAAGCATATAATCGAATGTGCATAAGCGCAAGTTTACCTACATTTATATATTTACCTTCAAATACCATACGTAGGTGCGAGCATAGGTTACTGTACTGTACTGTGCTGCATAGATATGTACTACATGTGTATCTTATGCGGTGACATTGCACTGATGCGTGTCAATAAACGTCATTTTATTAAATAGACACGTTTTAAATAAATTGAAAAATTAAATGACAATGGCTGCACGGTCTGTGTGGTGTGGAGCTATTAAATTTATTTGAAAACAAGCAACAAGGGGCAACTCCGCCAACGCGCGGCCTGCAGGGATAATTGTCGATACGGCAGAGCTGTAGGGTCTGTAGGGCGGTGTGCTGCGCTGTGCGCCTAGGAGCACAGCGGCAATTGCTTCTTTGCTTAGCTGTTTTCATTTTTGTTTATTTTTTCCAAAGCGCAGTTTAAGCCTTCGCGGGTTTAAGTTACTTCATTACAGATATTGCACCGAGTACGTGTATTTTGTCGATTACACGAAACCGCATATCAGCAGCCAAACATACACACGCCCATCGTACACTCGACTCAAGTGAAATGAACTGAACTGAATTGAATTGAACTGAACTGAACTGAACTGAAGTCGGCTGATCGTGGATCGATTCAACGCGACTCGACTCTAGGCTCAATGGGAATAAGCAATCAGTCTTGAGTCAACATCTCCGACGTGTGCGAGTGCGAGTGCGAGTACCACATCAGAGTTGCCGTCATGACTTGGCAAAAACGACGCAGGCCTAAGAGGCGCCTGCGTGACTTCTTAAGAAATACGCACAAATGTAGCGTAGGGCAAATGAGAGTAGAGCGAGAACGAGAGAGAAAGATACACGTTTTGTGCGTATTTTGAACAAATCATGAACACATTTACAGCAGACACATTAATAGAATGGGGCGTATCCGACTGTCAGCCGTTGCCGAGCGTATTTGAATCTCAGCACAATGGCCAGAAACGCGCAGCAGCCAACATAGAAAAATACAAACAGCAGCAGACACAACGAGGGGACGAGTGTGTGTAGTGTAGAGACATGTTCAAATCAATTAAAAATCATGTACGAATCGAAAAACGATGTGTAAGTATGCATGATAATTGCAAAGGCAAAGGGCCACCGGCTGCAGGGGAGAGGCAAGAGGCAAGCGACAGCAGATAAAGGCAGACAATACACAAAACTATCCGACACAAACAAAGCTATGCATCTGCGATTTCCTGTGCGCGCGCACACACAAATCATAACTTTGAATTTAAGCTGATTGCGCCTCTGTGGTCAGTTTCGTTTCGTGGCAGTTAGTTGGTTATCTTAAGACTTCCTCAACGTGAGCGACTGCCTGGCTGACTGGCAGACTGACAGACTGGCTGAGCGAGCGAGTGAGCGAGTGAGTGACCGGAGTGACCAGCGCGAGGCCGCCAAGCCAAAGCTTGAAATCGAATCGCAACTCAACGAATCGAATCGAAACGAAACGAAACAAAATAATAATACAGTTACAGATACTCAATCAATGATTCGTTTGCTCGACTTGACTTGGCTGGACTGGACTTGGCTTGGGTTTCCTGGGATCGCTATGGCTTGGGTTGGATTGGGCTGGCTGGGTTGGTTGGCCAGTTCGTGGCGCAAATCAAATGCCATACTCGCACTCGAAGTCGCTGAGGAGAAATCATCGCACGATCGCGTATTTCTGCGAGGCTTGCGATTAATTTCGCTGCCATTGTGCGCGAGAGCGGCTCGTTTGCATTTGTAACAGTACCGACAGCAGGCGCGAGTGGGCCAGAGCGGGCACTAGGGTGGGTAGGAATGGATAGGAGTGGGCAAGAGGAACAGTAGCTGCCAAAGAGCATTTAGCATTGCGAGCATTGTGAGCTTTGATTATAGCGTATCCGCTGGTGTTTGGCATTTGTTGAATTGCTGCGATTGATTTCATGCGCAGCCTCACGCCCCACCTCGCCCCTGCACACAACACCACACACCAATACACACCACAATACACTGCGCCATACCGGGCCACTCCGCAGCTGCCGCCATTGCCGCGTCGCTTGTTATTTGCCAATCAGTTGCATTGCCTTGGGACACGCGAGGCAATGAGATGCGAGTACGAAAGGGCTTTGCGGCGTGCTTGGCATAATTCGCTCGGAGTCGTCGAAGATGCAAACTAAATTTGATTGATATTTTCATACACTTCTTGTACAGCGTAAATTGCTTGGGAAGAAAACAGCAATAACAACAATCGCAGAAGGGAAATCTTCGCACAACAACAACAAAATACAACAGGGACAACAACAAGAACAACAACAGTGTAACGATAAACTTGGATTACTCACCACTAATATGGCCATTCTCGTACGCGTAGTCGCCATTGTCCAGGCGATGCTTCTTCAACTGCGGATGCTGTGAGAGATGTGTCGGCGGCAATGAAAGCCCAACTGGGCCGCGTTTCGGCGGTCTACCCGGTCTGGAACTGCGGAATTGCAGAGAGTTACTGTTGGTTTGAAACAATCGCAATGATGCATTAGTACAGCGCACATGCAGAGCACCTCCGCGCGCGTCCACACACTTCGCCGGCACCCATCACCGTCCGGCTGCGGCAGCCAGCAGCCAGCATCCGGTGCGCGGTAGTCGGCTTCAGTGCACGGCGGAGTTGCGTTGCATGGCGGCCTTTGGCTTTAAATATTTCAATTATTATTTATATTGCTAATGAAGTCACTTTTTAAATATCTTTCATGTCCAGATGCTCAGATACTTGAGAGTTTCTATAGCGCGAATCTTGTTTTAATTATCCTATAAATATGTTTTCGTATTTATTACTTTATTTATTTTTTTTTTTTTCTTTTTTATTTTTCTTCGCTTGGTTCATTGCTCATTACAGCACACGGTATATTGGAGAAACGTGCTGCCATTTATGGGCCCATAAAAAGCGAACAGCACAATTCCAGTAATTTATGCCTGCAATTGCTTTATTTGCATCTCAAATATTTAAACAAGTCTAAGCAAATACGCGACGCAGTTGAACAAAACTGACTATGAAGCTGCTACTGTGCTCAGTGGCGCAGGAAATGATGACAACGTGCGCACAAGATAAAATGTTAAATAAATAGTAGAAAACTAATAAAACAAAACTATAAACAAAAGATTGAGACGATTATTACTTTTTGAATTTTCTTATGCCCCGCCAAGAATATGCCAGGCACACTGAGAACCCCAACTACTTTGGCAGCCATGGGCTGAGTATCGACTCCAGCCACTTAGCATGTCCTAATCCTTTAAAGCCACAGTCAGTCGGGCAGCTGCAACCCCCTGCACCACCGTGCAAGCCACACTCGCCGTACATGGTGGCTAACACGGCACTGTTGGCCCTTATTCGTTCTTGGCATTTGCGCAAACAATTAACACGAAACCAAATAGCAGAAAAATTAAAAAAGAAGTCATTGGAAAGCAAATAAACACAGGTAGCAGTTCTCAAGTCGCTTATCGCCGACCAAAAACCGAAAGCGAGTACAAAAGCGAAAGCGAAAACAAAAAGCCAAAGAGCGAAGCCAGGCAACGGCAAATAAACAACTCAGAAATTGTTTGTGGCCAGATAAAAGAAGAAGCCTCGCTGCGAGTATGCAAAAGTCGCGATGCTGGAAAATTACAAAAAAGTACGAGTACAAACCTTTATCTGATTGTTGATTGTTGATTGTTTTATTGCTACGCATAAATATTTGCGCGCGCAGTTATTCAAATAGTAAATATTTGCTGAATTTACTACTGTGTGCTCAATGGACTTTCGTGGGGCACGAATGTTGAAACCCCATCCAAATCTAAATGGATGCGATACGCCGACGACAGCAGCAGCGCCAGCGGCAACATAAGCTAAGCAAACTTGGCCCATTAAGAATTAAAACTTCCAAGTGGGCTGCCACGCACGCAGCACCAGCTCAGCCAGCAGTGACTCATTCCCTACGCACACACGAAATTAGTACACGAATTAGAGCCAACCTCTGGAAGTGCGATTAGCAGGTTTCAGCGTAGGCGACGTGCAGCGCAGGCAAACAAAGTTAATCGCTTCCCTATTTGCTGTTGGCTGAAGAAATCAGCGAACTGAAGCGAAAGTCACTTGCTCGGGAGCGCAGTTGCCAAGGCATGGCTCTGCTGCTGGGGTGCTGCGCGGGTGTCATGGCTTCAACGTCAGCGCGACAACGCGTCATCGCGCAGTGTCAGTCCAAATGTCAGCAGAGTTAACGAATTTATTTGGCTAATTTCGCACAGTGATATGGCAACACTCGGCCTCAACTGATAAAAGACTTTCCCGGGATTTCGTACTTTGCGGCTCTTGATGGCCCAATGGATTCGACTATTTCGCACGAAAAATGCAAAATCAAATTGAATACTTTCTACTGATAACGCAAACTTCTACGAATTTGGCTTCGAATGTGGTTTTCTTGGTATCTGTCTATTCTTTCCTTTTTTTTTAGCATTTATTGACTTAATGAAAATCTGCTGTCTCCTTTATTAAAATTGTTTTTGAATTTACCGGGAACTTGTTTGGCGCTCGTCCATTGTTGTTTATTTGTTGTTCTTTTTTGTTTTTTTTTTTGTTGCCTGATTTGCCATTTAGGCATTCTCAAAGCTGGTCACACATTTCATTTAAATTTTGCGCACTGCTACCGTTTTGAATAACGTTTAAGCCAGAGAGCAGACAATTTGTCAAAATAGCCAACTTCTAGCTGCCAAAACACGAACAGCGACCGGTCGAAGACGTATGCACACAAGCAAGCGATCACACTGCCAAACAGGCAGACAGGCAGGCAGGCAGCCAAGCAGGCAGCGGACAATGGGCAATGGACAGTGGATAGTGCGGAGTGGAGAGTGGACAGCAGCATGCAGTTGGACAAAGTGCAGCTTTCGCGCCAGAAATTATTACAGCAGCAGCAGCAGCAGCCGCAGCCGCAGCAGACTGCAGACTGCAGAGCGATCGACAGCTCAGCGAAGCTGACTTAGCCGAAACCAGTTTGCAGCTGTGCTGTGAGCGAAGTGAAGTGTACTGCGACGAGTATTTCGAAGTGTGGCTGCTTGGTGCCAATTTGCGGCAGAGCTGGCCAAGACAATGCCAATTGCGAGACAGGCAAAGAAAATAGCTGAGTTGTTAATTATTGGGCGAATGAAGTGAACATAACAACGACGACCACAACAACAACACCAAACATAAAATAATTTTGCGACAACCTTTAGCAACAACAACAATTGTTTTTTTTTTTTTTTGTTTTTAGCTTTTTTCCTGCACGTTTATTCGTAACAGCAGCAGCAAACGGAAAATCATCAAGTGTCTGCAACATTTACAATACAAGTTCGCAAGGAAAAGAGGCGGACAAAGCTGTCAGCCGGCAAGAGGTTTTTATTTTTGTTTTTCTCGTATTTTAGTTTATTTTTAACTTTTGAATTTTGTTTTTATATTATTCTTCTACGAATTGACAATTAAAAGAAAATCGCCTGCGCATAAACAAAAAAAAGGAAGAAAAAAAGACAACAGAAATATTGCGTAAAATCATCGCAGAGCCTAGCCAGCTTGTAGCTAGGCGTGGCACACATTTGTCAGCGCCAGTCGCCAATTGGAATTGTTAACCCACAGCCCAAGGCGATTTTATTGCTAAGCTTGTTTTGTGGCATTTTTCCACATGCAGCGATTTTCATGTGTAATTGGAAAATCAATTAAAGAACTGGAAAAATAAATAAATTAAACTATTGGCAACAGGCCCCAGCGAATCTGGCAGGCAGCAGTTGGTCAATAACAGTTATTAATAAAACAACAACAACAACAACAATAACAACATTCAGAATATGATTATGTAATGGCTGGGCAACATACAGTCATACATACAATCATACATACATACATATGTGCACAGTAACTTATTTTTTAATACATTTTTAAACATTTTTCATTATCATTTCTGTTTTGGTTTTTGAGGGGTTCCCAGGCCGCAGCCAAGTAAACCCAACGCTGCGAGAACCACCTGCCGCCAAGTCAACGCATTAAGAAATGTTTTACCTTGTTTTCTGTTGTTTTCTGTTATTGTTGTTGTTGTCTTGTTGTTATTACAAAAACAAGTCATGTAACAATTTCTTTGCTTCGCTTCGCTTTGAACTTGTTAGCGGTCGAGTGGGCAACAATTACGCCGCACTACACTTGTAATGCCTAGGTCTGCCTCCCCTTCCGTCTGCCTTCCTGGCTACCTCGCTACCTGGCTACCTGTCTGGCTGTCTGCCACAAAACTTGCAGCCCTACGCCTATTTCAGTGGCCCATACTTAGCTAAGCCACACACAAAGCGTCCCGTCTCAGATTTCAATTAGTTACTTTGCTTAACTTGGCCAAGTTTTCACCTGACACGCCCTCGTCTCGCCCCGCCTCGCTTGTGCCGCCGCCAGCGTTTTCCCGCTTCGCCTTAGCTGCAGCTGCAGCAAAGCTTTTCCACGAAATCAACGTTTGCGTATTTATGATTTCTGCTGCATTTGCTTTGCTCACCTATGTATGTGTATGTGCACAGTCTATTGTGGTTTTTGCAATTGCAATTGCAATTGCATTGCCATTCCCATTTCCATTCAACATGCCACACCATTCATTGGCAAATGACATGCGAAATGTGGAAATGACACGCTGGGATTTATGCGATCATTGTTTCGCTAATTGTTGGTTCCATGCGCGGCCCGGCTCATGCCTCGCACTGCGGTTGCACGCTGCAAAGCTCCTAGCTGCTTTTTGGCTAAGCCGATCTGCGCCCCACACTTCACACCTCACACCGTAAAAACTGCTTAACATTGCCTCCACATAAGTTTCCTAAGTTACCAATACCCGATGAGTCCCATTAACTTGTACGTGAACATGCTCTTCCCAAATTGCATTCACTTGCTCGCCAGCCGACTGAATGCCGTTCTCTTTCGGTTCATTGTCATTTCGCGTACTTTTTTGATTTTCGTTTCGCTCAGTGCATGTGGTTAGGCTGCAAATGTTTGATTTATTGTTCGGCAGCTGTTTGACTCAATTCTCAATTGGCGTGCTAATAACTCATTTAGTTCGCATAAAAATTACAAACATGCAAAGCTCTTCTCTCCTCTTCTCTCCTGTGCCCTCCTCTATTCACCTCTGCTCTGCGCTGCTCCTAATGTTTTGTTTTCGCTGCTGCACTCTTCGTTTGTTTTTCTTTATAACTCGAAACAAATACGAACACGAAAACATATAATATTAAATCTACCGTACTGCATAATCTCAGTAGCAACAACAACAACAGCAGCAACAACAGCCACAATCCAAAGTCACCCAATATTATATGGCGAATAGGTAAATTGCAACAGCAACAATATGCCATGGGCAACGCTCTCCCCCCTCTTTTCTCAACTCAATTTGATTCTGCCTCTTTCGACTCGTTCACTCGCTTACTCTGTCCAATTGTTTAGCTGAGAATGCAGTAAAAAATAATATTCATATTTTGTTGCCTTTTGTTATTGTTGTTATTGTTGTTGCTGTTGCTTTTACTATTGCTGTGATACATGCATATTCGTATGTATATATTGTACTTATGTACACTAATAAAACACTATAATTATTTATTATAAAAGTAATTTCAACTATTCTTGCCTCATTTAAAACAAGCTTTGCCTTTTATTATTGTTGTTGTTGTTGCCGATGTTGTTATTGCCAAATGGATGCACTCAATTAGGTGAGATTTACAAAATGCAAATTATAATCAAAGCAACTGAAAAAATCACACCTTAGCCTTTGAGTTGTTCAACGGTAAAATAATACTAAAAACTAAAATTAAAACGAAATCAAATACAAATACAAAAAAGAGAAACACAAACATGCACAAAAATGAAACACCTAAGCCCATAGAAATATTGCACGAGTAATTAGTAAGAATTAGTTACAGAAATTCTTCGAGTGGACATAAAACTGTTTTCAAAAGAAGAATCCCAATTGATGATGATGCTTGCTTGACAATTTTACTGATCAGCGAGTAATTTTTCGACCTTCGATCCTTAACTGAATGACAGAAATTATATCATTTTATATCTGCTTCGAAAACACATCATCAGTAATCGTTTCAAAAGCAATTGAGGTACTAAACCTTGATGATATGATATTAATGACATTTTGGCTATGGCCAAACTACTGAGAAACATCAACTTTGATTGGATTAGCGGGGGCCCTATTTAGTGTAAAGACTCCATCCTCCTTTTAGTTGTGTTGCGTTGTTTGGATGTTGGTGATTGGGGTTGGGGCTGGGGTTGGACTTGCATTTGTGATATCTTTTTGATGTAGACATTTCTGATAATATGTAGATAAAGCCGTCATCAGATTATTGTGTCCATATGAATGTTGTAAAAATGTAGAAAACCTTTTCAAATAATTGATCAGTCAATACGACTGAGCACAAATCAATCAAGAAATATTAAATAAGGTAAACGTACTTCAACTTCATTTGTCACAATTAACACAGAAAAAGGCCGCGTTGGAATTTTGTCGTTTGTTTTGTTGCTTTGTGGTTTGCGTAAACTAACCGCAAAAGATTAAACGACAATTTAGTTGCGATCTCTGAAACTACCAACAGCAACAACAACATCAATGGCAACAACAACAACCGTCAACTCACATCGGCATCAATTTCAATTGAGTTGCCACAAATTGACGGCAAGCGGCAAAAAAGGCCACGAAGTCGGAATCAGCGATTGCGCTGGCGGCCCCCTCCGCTCCCTCTCTTCGAGATATTTGTGCAGTGGAAGTCTGTTGCCACGCCAGTTGACTGACAAGCGCCCGAAAAGACACTCTCGCTCTGAGAGAATGTGAATGGATCTTTAAATCTTTAAATACTCATGTCAAATTTGACAATCGAAATACAAAAAAAAAAAACAAAAACCAAAACAAAAAAAGAAAACAGGTTGGAGGGGAAACTTGAAACTCAAATAAAGCCACATTTTGCTTTGTTTGGGAGATAAAAACACAATTTGCTATAGTGCAAAAACATTAAACAAAAAAAAACAAAAAAAAAAAAATAAATTCTCGTTTCGAAAATCATAAAAATTGTGGTTTAATAAAAAATGTTGCCCTCAAGAGTGTTTAGAGTAAAAAACATAAGTCAAATAAAATGAAATACAAGTTTACATAGAAAATGTGTTTGGAAAATTTCAAGTGAAAATATTTAAAATCAGAATCGCGCGGGTGGCTGAGTTCAGGCGTGAGCAGGAGAGCTGTGGCATTCATTTACCTGTGCATGAGAGGGTTTGCAAACTAGTTTGGCACACCGCGATTTCGGCTAACTTCCACAAAGGCCTTATCCCACACACAACAACAACACGAACAACAACACGAACAACAACCACAACGAAAAACAACAAACAACGATACGAGCAAACAACAAACGTACATTTTCACGCTCTACTTAGGATTTATCCTGGCCACATGCACAAACTTCCGGTTACTGTCTGTCTTTTCTATTTTGTTTTTTTTTTATCAATTTTTTTCTACCACTTTTCTGTTTTTTTTTTTCGCTCTAAAAACTCTCAAGTTCACATATTTTCGATTTTCTTTTTTTTTTAATATTAAATTTTTGTAAATATTTTTTTCTGCATTATTGTATTTTTACCTCTCAGGTGGCTTGATCGATAAGCATCTGTAATTAAAAAAAGAGATAGAATATGAATTTTGGTTGAGCATCCTGTTTAACAGCAAAAAGTAAAAGAAAAAAAGTTTTACAACAAACGCAAAAATATTTCATTTATTTTAGAAACTTTTGTGTTTTTCGTTTCGAAATTCATTTGAAAGAGTCAGAAGCACACTGCATCGGTAAACCGCAATATTGGCCATCCCAATGGCATGTCAAGTGTCTACAAATGTGCAAATGGCAATAAAACGCAATTGTTGCAGCCTTGGCCGCTTGTCCGACACTCCACAGAAAGTGGCTCAGCACAGCATAGCCCAGCACATTTACACTATCGCACTGCGCAGCAGTTTTGTAATTACTGTTGCGAAGCACACAGTGCAGTGCGACTGCTTGGGCTGATGGTTTGTTTATTAAGGCCTCAGACTCAGACTCGAACTCAGACTCAGACTCAGACTCAGACTGGGACGCATGCTCAGTGGGGTGCAAGGCAGACATGCACACACTCGCTGACCGACCGACAACTGCCTTCAGATGCGGTTTTTATAGAATGTTTTCGTTACCCTTTTGGGCATTTTCCTTTTTTCCATTTGCCTTTTTCCGTTTGTAATTTTAGCAGGACAACGCTTTGCCACACTCGCACTCCAGCTCAGTCCCGTTGCTGTTTCAATTTAGTGCAAGTTTTAAGCTAATAATAGGTTTAACCGCACTTTGAACTGTTCTTTGTTGGCCTGGACGAGAGAACGGGTGGATGCGAGAACGAGAAGACTAACGGCTCCGGGCAAAATTGCGGCAAATGGCTTGCCTCGTAAAAATTATGTGGCTGCCAAGTGTGGTTAGTGCGGACACATTCATGTGAAAGCCGTTTATGGGCTAAAGATGGCTTGGGCATGGCCCAGAAATGGAGACAGCGAAGGCTGGAGCGGAAGGAGTACACGCACTTAGTGCGATCACTTCTATGGTAACAAGGGGCTCTTGAGCTTCTGCTTACTGCTGCGATCACAGTTGGCATAACCAGCCCAGGGGAACCATGGGAGTAAGCATGTTCGAACCGCATTCGTAAACTTGTTACCTTGAGACGCGTCGGAAAGGTTTCGACGGCGCACACGGCACGACCACGGAGTTCATGGAGTTCAGCACGGCGAGTCCAAAACAAAAAAACAACAAAAAATGAAAAACTCAGAACGAAGAATGAAAAACTGGCAACTGAATATGGGAAAACTTTGGAAATTGTTGTTAGTTAATTGGAATCGTGGCTTTACGCAGCGCGTGAGCGTGAGGGACACTGACAACGGCCAACACTGGCAAGTCGGTAGGCAGCAGATGCCGCTCAGACGGGGGCGGCTTTGTGGTCGCCGAGTGAGCAGGGACCAGAGCGGGGGCCTGTGCTGGCACTTAGGTTTGCATTGCGTATTTCCGTTAAATGTCATCGCAACGCAAATGAAAACTTTTTTGATTAGTTGTGCAAAAAGCAAATTGCGAATCGCGATTGGGTGATTGGTTGCTTGGGTGCTTGGCTGAATGGGTAACTTAACGGGCAACGGGCAACGGACAACACTTTGAGCTGAGTTGAGCTGAGTTGGGCTGGGCTGGGCTGGACTGGGCTGGACTGAGTTGAGTTGAGTTGGGTTGGGTTGGACTCCGATCGAACGAGTATTTGCATTTGCACTGCATGTGCGTGCGCGTGTGTGTGTATTTCTGCGTGTGTGTGTGTGTGTGTATGTTTGCGGTGTGTGTGTGCTGCACACGCAGTTCTGATTTCGAATGAACCGGAAACCGGAAATGAGAAACTTTTCAAAGCGTAGAAATGCGAACGCAACAGAAATGCCAAATGCCAAATGGCAAATGGAAAATGAAAATTACTAAATTAAAAAAAGGGAAAAACTGCAAAATGGAAAATGCGAACGCAAGCGGCGCTCATGACACTTCACTTGATGTTGCAGACACGCGACCAGTGTTCGACAGTTGCACACTTACCTGGCAGTTGTGCAGTCGCGGTAGAGCACGTCGAAGTCCTTGCAGGACAGCAGCTTGCAGCGATTGACGCCCGGCTGTATGGCGCCCAGGCCACGCAGTATGCGCACCTGCTCCACATTGCACACGAGCGGCACGATGTCCAGGCGCTTCAGCTTCGTATAGACCGTGTGCAGTCCACCCACCAGATGCTTGAGGAAGAGCTCGAACGCCTGCGGCAGGCAGAGCATCGTCTCGCCGCTGATGATGAACGCGGCCACCTTCTGTCCGCGATACTCGACCAGTTTGCACTCGTTGGCGCTCGGATCCGAGGTGGAGATCGGCGGCGGCGAGTTGTAGGAGCGCGGTGGCACGTGATGATGCGCCGCCGCCATCAGTTCCAGCGGCGAAGCATGGTGCATCATCTGCAGTGAGTTAAGCAGGCCCAGCGAGTGCGGCGGCAGTCCGGGCGGCATTCGCGGGGGCAGGCCGGCTGGCAGCCCGTTGGGCGTCGGCACACCGCCCACGTGCGGCGGCGGACTGAGCTGGTGGTGGTGCTGCTGTGCCATCTGGGCCATCATTGAGTGATTGAGCGAGGTCACTGGGCTGACGGCGCTCGTGTGGCGTGTTGGCGACGACGCTGGCGAGCAGCTCGAGCCGCGTCCCGTGTGTGAGTTGCGTCCATTGGCGCGATCGTCGCCTACGCCGCCAAGTCCGCTGGCGCCGCTGCGGCTGCTGTTGCTGTTGTCGCGTGCGCCGTTCTGTTGTTGTTGCTGTTGCTGCTGTTGTTGTTGCTGCTGCTGTTGCTGTTGTTGCTGATGGTGCATCAGCATTGCTGTGGTGTTCATGACGACGTAGCTTGGACTGTGTTTTATGTGATTGTTGTTGTTGTTGTTGATAATATTATTGTTATTGTACAATGGACTTTTGTTATTGTTGTTGTGCATTAACGTATTGTTGTTGTTGTGGTTAATATTAATGTTCATCACTTTGTCACGCGTACTGTCACTAGGATAGGCCACAGCACTTTTATCATTCAACACCATTCGATTATTATTCGTATAAGAATCCATGCTTCATCTGTGCCGTCATTGGTCACACTGTCGAAGTGTTTTATGTGTGTGAATTGTTGTTTTTGTTTTGTTATTTTTTTTATTTTCGTTTTCTTGTTCTTTCTTTGCTGTTATTAATAATTTGCTTGAAGCGTTCTTCTTTATTTTTCTTTTGTTAGCTTAATTAATTAATTGTTTTGGTTTGTGTTTTTGTTGATTTGCTTTAATTACTTATTTAACTGAAAACATTTAAGTGGAAATCAAAATGGTTATTAAAAATGCCCAAAAAATCTAAATTTCCCACAGCTTCTGACAACAAATCTAATTTATTTCTTACACACGCTGCAAAGTCATTACACTTCGTAGCCTTTTTCATTGAAATTCACTTTTACGCATCTTAGCAGATGAAATCCCTTAACTTTTTGCCACATAGCACATTTTTAGAAAACTATTAGAACTTATAGCTTTCTACAGATCTTTTAGCATAAATCTGTAGTTAATCTTTAAATAACCTACAGCATCAAATACACAATTTAATACAAATGGATATCATCATATAAAAGAAGATTTATTTTGTATAAAATAAGCCGAATTTTTCTAGTGGCAATTAGATTGTGGAATAAATAAAGTCTGCGAAAATTAACTAAACCTGCAGAGTTGTGCGATTCAACATTCTGCAAATCAAGCTGCAAACTATAAATATTTTTTATTGTATAATATTTTATTCTCGAGGCACTCACAAACTGTATAATCTTTAGGAGTCTGAAGCTAAAAATTTAAATTATTTTACGGAATCTGCATTAATTAATAAATTCTCTTCACTTAACAAACTGCATAACTGAAAATGCAATTTTTCTAAGATATTTTTATTATTTTTGGCTAATTCATAAATTGAGTAAGAAACTTCAATCAACTAAACTGTGGCAATTACCTTAAAAGTGTTTTTGTTTTTTTTATTTTGTTTTTGTATTTTTAATTACAATTTAATTTGTATAATTAAAATAATTTGTAATTTATTTTATTTGCAACAATTAAACTGCGTATATCTTGCAATACAATTCGATTCGATTGGATTGGATTGGGTTGGATTGGATTGGTGGTCACGATTGTACACGATGTATGAAGTTGCACAAGTATCGCGTAGCGTTTGGCTGCCGTGCCGTGTCGATTCCCGTGTCGTGCCGCAGCAAAACGTCGTTGCGTTGTACCGTACCGACGGCTTGTCACTGAGCGTATGAGGCGCCGAGTGCCAAATCAGCAACCGAAATCAACGAAAATGAATTGGAATCGAAAAGGAATCGCAACAATACGAGCGAGCACACACCGTAGGCACATACGAGCGCGCAAAAGTACAAACACACAATCACAAATAGCGCAATTCGTTATGTACAAGTGTTGTTGCAGACATACCGACAAACATATCTACGTACTTTTGTAGGTACGTCCATGTACCGTTATTTCATACAATATTCGTTTAGCACTTAAACTGAACTGAACTGAGCTGAGCGGGATGTATATAAGAACTGTAGCCGTAGCTGGATTTGCACTTCAGCCTTTTTTTTTTATTTTTATTTTTTTGTTTTTTTGTTTTTTTTTTTTCTTATTATTATTTGATTCTTTTTTTTTCTGTTACTTTAATGTAATGAATTTCTCCAACTTTACACAATAAAAAACACCAAGCAAAGCAAAGCAAGCAACTGAGCGTCGCACGTGTGAGCGAGAGAAACGACGGCGTCGATGTTGCTGCTGATGCTGTTATTGGCTTTGTTGTTGGTGTTTTTGTTGTTGTTGCGATGCTGCGCGCGCGTTACGAGCAAAAATTTTATTGCATTACCTTCGCTTACGAATGACAAATTCATAATGAAAGGCGAACAACGAATGTGTTTCGTTTCGTTTCTGTCGATGATGGCGACGACGACGACGACGACGACGACGACTACGATGACTACGACGCAAAGCGTGCAAGCAGCGACGGCAACAACTTTTTTCGACGAATGCTGCTCGCCACCCAATTGTAACTGTATCTGTATCTGTAGATGTGAATGTATCTGTAGCTATGTTTGTTGTTGTCGCTGTTGTTGTTGTGTATTTGCGATTGTTGTACAAAGCAGCGAATACGAATGCGCGCGTCGCCGTACGATTGTCTGTTTGTCGACGAATGAAACGAACGACTGCGAATGCGAGTATGAGTACGAGTGCTAGTGCGAGTGCGAATGCGACTGAGTACAAAGGGGCGGGCGGCCACAGTCGCAGCCACAATGCGATGCCGATTTACGATTGCCGTTGTGACAATACTCAGAAATTCATTTGCAACCCCGAAATCGAATCGAATCGAATGCTGTCAGCCACCGATGGCAACAACGTTGAAACGTAAACTGCCAACAACCACAACGGCAACGACAACGGCAGCAGTTTCAGCAATGACAAAAGCAGCAGCAGCACAACGCCGCCGCTGGCGTCGACGTCAGCGCCAGCAGTGACGGCGCACGCCAACTAAATCTCAAATGGCAAAACTTCAAACGATTTCAAACATAAACAAACAAAACGCAAAACGTAAAATAAATAAAATACCAACCAGTAGTCAACGCTGAAGCAGCAGCCGCCGTCGTGAATAGAAACGAAATGAAATGAATATGAAACGGAAAGCGCACTCTCGCACTCACACGTAACACTTGCAGCATACAAAAGCAGCGTCGATATCACACACGGTGCTGTCGCAGCCACAGTCTCTGCTGACGTCGACGTCGCAGCCGACGCGTACAGTCTACAGTTACATACGTTTTATTTATTTTTCAATTCCATTTTTTTTTTTTTTGTCTTGTTTTGTTTCTGACGCTGCTATGCTACTGCTTGGTTTTTTCTGATTTGCTTTGAATTGTATTTCGAATTTCATTTCGTTTCGACTGTGCGCGCTCTTTCACACTTAGCCGATGCCCAACTGGCACAGCACTTCCATCTCGCTTGCATACACGCGTCGAGCACAGCAGGTGGGTTGCACCAATAAACATGAGCATTTATTTGTATTACTCAAATGTACTTGGTGTGTGCGTGCGTGTGTTTATATGCGCCTCATACTTGCGCGCTCGCTCACACCAATGGGCGAGTGTATGCGGCGTACTGCTTCGACTTCTGCTATTTCTGTTACTATTTCTGCATACTCTTTTGCCCAGCACGGTGCTTCTGAGTGCTGTGTGCACGGCATCGTGTGTGTGAGTGGCTCGCTTATATAAACATACGAATGACAATTGTTTTGTTGCAAATTTTTCGTACCCTTTCTCCACTGCTGCTTTGTTGCGTTGTTGTTGCTTCTGCTTTTTTCGCGCATTGTGCAAAAGTAAATTAAAATAAATGCAACTCTTTCGCTCTCACTCGGAACGAGACTACTGAGAGCCACCGCTGCTGCTCATGGGTAAGGTAGTGAGTGAGTGAGAATCATACGAGTCGATATGCGCATTCGCTCTCGGGTTCGTTTTTGTAAAGGTTCTGTTTTATTTTATTTTTTTCTTTTTCTGTTTTTTATTGCCAAAGCATTTTAATTTCAATTAAAAAAGTAAATGACAAAACTTACGCCTCCTCCGCGTATACGATCGGTTCGGGTCGACAGCTTCTACGCGGCTCCCTTCTCCTTTATATCCTTCATTAAATTAAACTTTTTTATTATATGTGCGAATGAGACAGGCAACAAAGGTGCCTACTCACTCGCTTGCTCGTTCTTCCGTTTCGCATTTGTTCCATTTTGTTTCATTCTGTTGTTGTTGTAGTTGTTATTGTTGCCACGGCGGCGACTACTTTTGGGTTTGGGTTTCTGTTTCTGTGTATTTATTTCCATTTCTTGCATTTTTTTGTGTTTCAATTCAGAAGCGCACAGCACTATAGCATGCTGTCTCAGTTGCACGCATACATTTGCGTTCTCAGTTTTGGGGTTCAATTGAGTTATGCGTTGAGTTGGGGCTTTGTTTTTCTTTTTTTGCTTTCTTCTCCGTTGGCTTTTTATGTTTTATATGTATGCGGAATTCGTTCTGTCACTTTTTCAAAGATACTTTTGCACAGATACAGCTTTATTGCCCCATCATATACATATGTATACATAGTTCGATTTATATACAGATGTATGTACATAAGTATGTGCCGTCTGACGGAGTTCCGTACTCAATGGGTGTGTTTCTCTGCGTACGACTCTCGTCTCATATTTATTTGCAGTTACGTCTCAGTTTTTTTCTGTTTTCCTTGTCATTTATTTCCCAATTTTATTCCTCATGTTGCGCTGGCACCAATAGTAAAACGTCATTTCTTTTCGTTTGCATTACTGTACCCACAGTCGCAGGCAGACACCTGACGACTTATTCGTCGCCAAGTGTTTTGCCCTCAACGCATAGTTTTCGATTATAATTTTCTATTTACTCAGATTAACAGATTACTAAAAATTGAAATGTCATGTAGTATCGAATATTATTTAAAATATCCTTAAACGTTTAAGCATGATTTGCATGCATGCGATAATTATACATTTCGTTGTCATTCAACAACAACAACGGTGACTCATAAAAGAACATAAGCGCATAATATAATGATATGGCAGGACATCTGGCAAAAACCCTTTTTTAGGCGCGCAATGTGGCTGTTGTTAGAAACCCTGTGGCAGGGGTTGACATCACGATTATGACATCAATGATAATGTGCATTGGGATAAAGATGATGCTGAAGATGTCCATACCATACATATGTACAAGTGAGCTCTTCGAGAATGGAAAAATCAAAGAAATCGAAAACAACATGAAGTACTGGAGGAGGAAACGTCGATGGAAATGCCGTTGGGGATGTAATTCAGGACTTATTGCAGAGCTGCGCACACAAGCAAATAAGCAGCCAGCAGAATGGAAGGACAACGCTGCAATCAAAATAAAAACGTCGCCAAGTTGAGGTCGCCCGGATTAGAATGAAACAAAACACATATAGAAATGAAACAGCAAATAACCTTAAGCAAGCAAAGGAGCGAAACAGCAGGATAACGCCACGTATACGCAATCGCACACATTTAAATCCACAAATAAAATAAAACACGAAAAATGTGCGCAAAGCGAACCAACAAAAAAAAATAATACCTGAGACAATTTTTCAGCAACGCGAGGCTGGGTTGAAGCGACTCCCTACACCCGAGCTTTGGCCCGTATCCGTGCACCTCCTGGGTGACTTTGGGTTCTGGCACTTTTTGTGGCTGCTGGCATACAATTGCAAATGAAACAGCAACAGCAGCCGACACACTCGCACAGCGGCTCACAGGGACACAAGCAAAGACGGCGAAGAAAACGAAGTCGACGACAAAGCTTTCGGCAGTGAGCCCTTGAGCCGACACCGACAGCACAGCGCCGAATGCCGAGAGTGTTCTTGTGCACGAGCGTGTGAGGACAGGCAGGCAATCCACTTGCCTGCATACCCACCCCACATGGTTACAATTGTCAAAATAGCAAATACTCTTGGCACAAAAGTTTGGCAGCCAAGTGGCTGACGTTGGGTGGCTGTGCGTGATGGCGATGGCGGAGGCAGTTGCTGTCAGCTTTGTTTGCTGGCTCACTCTCGCGCATACACGTGCAGGCAATAGCACAACTAACGAATCAAATGGCAAACAGAATGAAAATAAATGCAAAAAAGAAACAGAAACGAACAAAAATTAAAGCAAACAAACAAAGTGCAGAGAAAACGTATAAAAATATATACGAGTAAAATGAATTAGCATGAGGAAATGAAATAGCACGTCTACGAGCGAGAGAAAGAAAAGTAAGCATCCCATATAATGTCTGCCAAGCGAAGAGAACCACATGCATACTTATTCATGTACATATATGCATGTATTATAAAAATAAAAATGAGAAATAAAATAAATACAGCAACACAATCGTATGTGGATATGCACAAGTAATCGTGCAAATGCGTCTTTAAATGCAATTCTGTTATTGGCGTAGACGCAACTCACGTTTCTTGGTGAACGCCCTCTTAAAAGGTATTATTGGACACAAACGAAATGCAAATAAAATGAATCTATGAAATAATACAGTAAAAAATGCACAACTTTTTTTTCCACTACATACATTTTATATTATAATTTTTATTCATAGTCGCGCCGACCAACTTACGTAGCTAATGAGTAAATATTATAAATTTTGTGTCATTTGTATTTTAAAATAGAGATTTCATCTTCGTTGCTCCATGTGCACAGAGTGACACGCAAGCTGCTGACAAGTTAATGTCCGTAGTCAATTAAAAAACAATGATTTGTTGATTTTAGATCCACGCTGCTCCAAAATAAGTGCGCCAAATTTATTTTGCATTTTATATGTGAGAGCCTCATGTCGGCGATAATGTTTCTCTTTTTCTTATGAGAAAGTTAGCTGCGCCACCTATGGAAAGCTTTGCAAACTTTCGATGTTCTTCCCTTTTCTGCTTGTTCTTTTTTTCACTCAATACTTTTCACACACACAGTGTAGTGGTCTCTTTTTGGTTCGCAGGCACAGTAACAGACTGTCATGGCGACGGACTAGCTCTTCTCAAAACCCGGCCGAGCAAGTTTCGCGTGTAATTTGTTGTTACAGAGCTTGGAACCCATATTGGAATCAGTTCCACGAGCTAATGAAGCAATATTCTCGTAGAACCATGACCAGTTTGGTCATGTGCGCGCATTACAAAGTTGGTCACGCGCTTGTGCAACTCCGCGACATGTAATTGCATACTTTTAGGCTGCCACATGACGACAATGTGCAAGCAAAAACCTCTGAAATTTTGGAGAATCGCGGAAACTCGAAAGTTGAGGAATTTTGGAAAATTTTTGATTAATGTTAAATATTTTGCAATTTTTCACTGCCTCATAGTTCTCATATTCTCTGACAATGAGCAATCAGAAATCTCTATTAAAAATTCAATGGTTTACAAAAAAAAGCAAAAACTGTAACCTTTAGGCATAAAACAAATTATGTTTTAATATCAAAAAAGTTCGCTAATGAGCATGAACATTATATTGAAAATATATTATAAAATAAAAAAAAATACAAAAAAAGTGATTAATAGTTCTAAGAACACCCCCTTGCAAGAATCGACATTAGATTTACCTACTTTCTACACGAAATGGGCCACATATTTGTAGCATAATTAAACAATGACGAAACCTGTTTGTCCACAGAACCAATTTCACGAAATACAAACTATCAAGCAAAATTAAATGAAACTTGGTTGAAAAACCACAAGACAAGCCACACCCTTACCCATGCCATAGAACTACTAGAAGATTCACAACTTTGCCCCACTTCACTTTTTCATACGTAACTTTATTCTTGCCATCAAGTAAAAAATAGCACAACACAAAGGAATTTCATTTATCGTAAATAAAAACTTACAAACTAAGAAAGGCGGCAGCGAGAAAATTTGTTCTTTAAAGAAGTTTACACTTTCATTTACATATTTACATATTAAACTCGAGGAAAAATTATAAAAAAATAATTACTTAAATCGCAAAAAGTTTTCGCCTCCGCCAAGTGCCCCATGGCCAAAGTGAAGAGGGTCCGGCATGGGAGCGCCAGTGCGTGTGCGCGCCTCGCGTATGGACTGCGTACGCTGCTGGCCGCTGATGTAGCCAAGCGACCCGGAGCCGAGATAAACGTTGCCATTCGCCAGCCGAATGTAGCCGAGGCCACCCGATCCCAAGGCCACAGAATCGCCGGGTGCCGGACGAAGCGCGGACAGCGACTGTTGCTCCAACAGCAACGTGTTGGCGCGTGAGCCCACCTGCACACCGCCGCCACTGAACGCATCGGCCCCAATGCCGCTAGTTCCCGTCTCCGCGCGGAAACCACCGAAGAAGGGCTTGCTGAGGAAGGGAGACTCGTCGTGCGCGATGTCGTTGTCGATGATCTCGATGACCGCGTACTGCTTAAGCTGGCGCCCGTTGGCATAGTAGCTGTCATGATCGCCGCCGGCCACGGGTGGCGCTTCGGCCGCCGTCGGGAAGTGTATGAACGCCTGTTTGCCGTAGGGTATACGCAATGGCTGCGATGCTGCCGTGGGCCGCGGCGCGAAGCCAAAATCGAATGCCGGCGCGGTTGGTGCTGCAGGGCCGGAGGGCACAATCACACCCAGTCCCGTGGACTGGCCATAGCCGTAGCCAGTGCTGCTGATGCTTCTGCTGCCACCAAAGGACGTCACGGCGGCCGCTGGCTTACTCAGGAGGTGCGTGCTCTGGTAGGCGCTGGCGATGCTGGCGCTCTTAGTCGGAGGGACGTAGGTGGCGGCCACGGCGGGCAGGGAGGCGTGCAGCTGCTGCAGGCGCTGCTGGTGACTGCTGCCGCCGCTGCGTGGTGTGGGCAATGGCGGCAAGTCGGGCACCGCTGGCAGAGGCACGATCGTCGACAGCGGTGCGAACTGATGACCCGTGTAGCCGGAAGCGGACGGCGCCGTCGGTGCTTCGTAGTGATAGCCAGCCGAGGCGGCGGCCGACTGCAGGCCAAGCAGCGCGGCAAGCAGCACGAACAGCGGACGCTGGCACATCTGCAAGTAGTGTACAAAAGACATGAAGAAACTGAAGAAGAAGAAGAAGAAGAAGAAGAAGAAGAAGATAATGAAAAAGTGGTAAAATGACATTAATCAATTATCACATGTGGAGAAAATGAAGTCGTCAAATGTGCAATCACTTGGTGACAAGCGTCGCAGTCATCGTGTATTTGTGACGTGTCGTGTTGTGTTGTGTCGTGACGCGTTGCGTCGTCTCGTATCGTTTTAGCTGAGCAATTTACGCGCATGCGTTGCCTGCCTAATTGGCCGTCGCGTGGTTTGCCAAGCAGCCTGCGCACAATGGAGCAGTAATAGAGCAGGTCGGGTGGGCCTGTGGCGCTGCGGTGGCAATAATAATAACGGCAAATTATGTATGGCCAATTAATGCAAAAAACAAAAAAGCAAAAAAGCAAAAAACAAAAGAAAACAATTTAAGTCGACAATTAAATGAAAACAAAAACAAAAACCAAAAGAAGAAAAAACAAATTTTAATTAAAATGCTTGCAGCAACTCAAAAGTCTGCACTAAACGATTATTGTGGCTGTGTGTGTTGTTGTTGTTGCCATTTGACCATTTGTTGTTGGTGTCTTGGCATCTGGCTGGCACAAGTTGAATCGTGCTTGCAATCTTTTATTGCCATTATTAATGCTGCCAGTGCTGCTGTCGTTGCTGTCGTTGTTGTCGTCGAAGTTGTTGGCATTCTGATATTGTCTCAGCCAGCTCGGCAAAGCGAAGCCGTCGCATTCGCGGGCTCGGCTGAGCGATTGAAGATGTTGTCAGATGTGTTGCAGAGTAAATGTTTCAGCACAAATTGTCAACTATCAAAGCCAGCGCATGCACACTTGCACATTTACATACCTACATATTATGTATATGTGTGTGTGTGTGCTGTATGTATGATGCAAATTAGCGCGAGCGACAGCCAAGCTGCGGTGCTCAGCAGCACGATGATGCATCATGCCATTGTCTGTGGCTGTGCAATAATGTCACAAGCTTTAATTGCCAGCATTTTGTTGCTGCATTTAAATGAGTTCAGTCGTCGAAGCACTTCGCTCGTGACAGTCTGTGTGGTCTCGTCTGGCATATCATTAAGCCTCGCGATTATGCCTTGAGTCGCGAAAGCATCAAAGCCCACAGAGGAAGCGCAGCACGAGGGGCAGGCAAATCCAAGTCAGAGCCAAAGGTAACCGAAGCCAAATTAACACACAGCGCAGAGTTTATTGCTCCATCTGGGGAACACCCTCAAGCAAATGTGGCCACGCGAAGCAGGCAGCCTAAGTTATTGCGATGTGATCAATCAGAGCGCTTAGCGGGAGACACCAAGTATCGGGTGCCTCTGTCGCTGTCTCTGTCTGCGTCTGAGACTGAGTCTGTGCATGTTAGGTACCGCAGGCGTGCATTGCGTCTAACTTGAGCCATTATCAATCAACAATCGGTAGTTTAATAAAAATTCAAAAAAAAAAGAAATCAAAATACCGAACAGCGAAAAGCCAACAGTAGCACGGCATATGAAATACAAAACGTAAACAAAGCAAAGCGCGAAACAACAACGACAACAACAAACTCAATAACAAAACAGCAGCAAGCGAAACTTCAACAAACAAACAAACAAACAACAAAAGCCAAAACAAAACAAAAGCAAAACAAAGAGCCAGGAAAATAAAACACCATGAGTAATGATATTAATCAAATATAAACACTGCACAAACAGCGGCGGCGCACAGGTTAACGGTGAAGGTAGCGACAACAACAACAAGAACAACAACATGCACACTATATTGCGCTGCTGCCAGCGGCGCGTGGGCGTCGCCGTTGTTAAGTGGCTGCAAGTTGACGCGAAGTTCATGGGAAAAGCGCGCGCGAACAAAACACCAATAGAAAATAAAGAGGGGGGAAAAAACGCTTATCGCTTGGCCGCCTTTTGACGTGTTTTCTCGTGTTTGCCAAAGTGTTGTTTAATTAAGTCATTTAGCTGCCAATAACGGCAGTAATGAGTTAAGCAAATTGGTCAGCATTGGCAGTGCCAAGCGTCGCGCCGCAAGTTCGCTGCCTAAGTCTTTCGTTTGCAGTGACATTATTTATGCTGTGATCCGCATGTGCACGCATAAATAAAAATTCGAAAAGTCCCAGAAAAAAGCATTAAACGAAAAAGAGAGAAAACGCATTTGTAATAAATTTTGCATTCATGCGATCTACGCAATAATAAATCAATAAACGATTTAAGATCTTTTTTCCATTTTGGCGCAGACGCAACGCACAAAGTGATTGTTTTTGTTCAGCTCTTGTTGCATTTTTTATTCAGTTGACTTTGTTGGGTCTTACTGTCCGCTGTGCGCTGCGCCATGTGGCATGTGTATGCAAACCAAGTGCAGTTGCTGTGCACGCACATTTCGGATTTTGGCGCGCACACTCAACGCCGCTTCGAGCGTGCAACGCAGTCTGAGGCTGCGGCCGATCGATCGATTGTGGCTGTGGCCACTGTCACACTGCACTCACATACTCTTTGCTCGCGCTGTCTGTAGTACACTTGGCTGCCGATGGCTGTCTTTGCCAACGACAACAACAACAACAAGAACAACGAGAACAACAACATCAACCACAAAAACGTATCATGTCTGTGCATTGCTAACTGGCCGCGCTTTACATTTTTTCCTAACCTGCGTTACACGGGATTTTCCATGCCGATAGGCTGACCGCGTGCATGTTGCACGCCTGCTGCAGTGTGTTGTGTGTGTGTTGTGTGTGTGTGTGTGTGCGTGTGTGCGTGTGTGCGTGTGTGTATGCAAGTGACTGTGCAGGCATAAATTTTCGCAAAACCTTTGAATCGCAGCCTGTGCGTCAATATGCCGTTGCTTTCTTGATTTTGCCAACATTAATCTCGGCCACAGTTTGGCGTGCGTTGCATTTTCCTTCAGATTACGTCAGTCAGTCACTCACTCACTCAGCAACGTTCGCTCGTTAATTTGGCCAACAGGAAATTGCAAATAAAAACCAATCCACAATCTGCAATTTTTTTTCCTTTTTTTTCTTTTTTTTTTCGCTCTCCATTGCAATTTTATTTCTCTGTTGACGCAATAATTAAGAAACTGTTTACGCACTAAGTGCTGGCCCATAAATCGGAATAGCCTAAATGTGAAACTATGTCCACCAGATCCACAGACGCTGACCAGCAGAAATTTCAATTTGCCATTTACAATAATGGAAAACCCCAAAGCGCTGTGTCCCAGCTAAGTGTGTCTGGCAGCAAGGATGTCACGTAGCTGGCACGAAAAGCCACTTGGCCGCGAATTGAGCAACAGCAAGCAGCCAAAGGCGGCCGGCCACACGCCGAGGGGCATGCGTAAGGTTGATGCTTATTTATGCAGGCAGCCTTTATTGATATTACGCATACGCAATGTTATTGCCGTTGCCAATCTGGCTGCTGCTCCGGCTGCTGCAATACGAAAATTATCAGAATATCGCAAGACACGACAAGTTTTTAATTACAACAAAAAATGAACTCATACGACAACAACGCACGTAAAAAAACACTTTCAAATTGTGTGCCAAGTGTGGAAAAATCGTGGCTAAAAATGAAAAACGAAAACGATTTAATAAAAATTACAACGAAAAACGCATTTGAGACGCCTGCGTGAACAGGTAAACAAGCCGAGCGGCGCGTATACTGATTTCAATTAAAACTAACCCAATTCGCCAACAAAAACAACCAACACAACAACAACAAAACCACAAAAAACAACACAGAAAAAAAAATCAAAAACAAAAAAAGAGCAAAATAAGTCATTGATACAGCAACAACAACAACAACAACAACAAGAACAGCCACCGCAAAACGAACAACAACCACATGCAAGTCGAGGGTGTGTCTGCGTACGCTGCGTGGCGTTGCGTGGCATGGCTTGGAGTGGCATGGAGTGCCATGATGTGGCATGGCGCGGCATACCTTGGCTTGGCTTGACTCGACTTGGCTTGGCTTGGCTTGCTTAGAAGTGCTCAATGCGCAAATAAAGAAATCCAACTTGCGGCATTCACAGACTACGTCTGTAGGCAGCACAAGTATGCATATGCAAAAGCCATCCAGCCTCGCACACTCACTTCGCAACTGAGCGCCAGACACTTCACAGCAAATACTGAGCAGCACTTGGCACTTTCATTTTCGCCCGACTTTCCCTGGCCATGCCATGCCCCAGTCCATGCCTCCACACCGCGCGCCTTTGAGCCAATGCTGGCACACAGCCAAGCCGACAATGTTGCTGGCACGTTGGCTCAGTGGCTCGGTCCACATGCTGACGTGTACCGCGTCGCCTGCGAACGCGTAATATGCGTTTTAATTGCCCAACACGAAAATTGATTGACGACTGCAGGCAGTTTCAGTTCCAGCCGCACTCTCTCGTCCCTTGTCCGTCAGCCGTCAGTCGTTGGTCGTCGGTCGTCGGTCGTCGTTTGTCGTTCGTCGTTCGTCGCTTGTGCGCTTTGCCTTTCCACGCTTACGCATTTCGGTTTCTGCGGTTTCTAGGCCAACTGTGGCCAGGCCAGCATTGCTGCCTGCGCAAAAGCAGTTGCAGATTAATGACAGACATTTAAAACGCTGCTAATTGAAGTCGCTCAGCAGCCAGGCGGCCAGACAGGCAGACAGCCTCTGGCTGGCAGCGCTGCGGTTGCATCATCGACGGCAACGACTCCGACGACTGCAACAACGACGCTGTGGGCGCGCCACGGCTCCGCTTGGCTTGTCGAGCTGCTGAACTGCGCTCAGTTGCACGTCGGTGCGAATGTCTGCGCGTGTTCATGTTTGCGGTAAATATGACACTCTGCTTAATTGCCACATCGTTGGCAGGCGACGATGCCAGGCCACGCTGCGTGTCGTGAAGGCGCTGTTCTCTTTCGTTCGTCAGCCTGTATACCCAATACCGCATGCGCCCCCAGTTGCCTCGCAAGCCGCATACGTGTATCGTAGATGCAATCGCGCAGATCAGCCGCTCCTGATAAGCACTAATGAGAGCAGCCCAGTTGGCATACACTCGTGTCCACTGGCGGCGTCTCAGTAGGCAACGTGTTCATCTACATGTCAAGAAGCATTGCGTAAACCATTTGACTTTGTGCACGCTGCGGACGGAGGGATGGAGGGACGGACGCATGCCGTTTCGCACAGTGACATTAGTCCAAACGTGTTAATACACTTTCGCTAACGAGTTCCACGGCTTAATTTCTTGTTTGGTTTTGCTTCTTCGTTGTTCCCTGGCCCCGTTTCATTGCAGCCGAGCCAAGTCGCCGAGCAGAGAAAACACGTTTCAGTTGTGTATGCAAACGGAATTCATACGTTCTGATCTAATGTGTTGTGTTCAGCTTTTTTCTTAGCAAGTTTTTCGCTTCAGTCTTTTGTGTGCGTCGCATCTTTCGCGAAGTCGTGTGTTTTGCATTTTGCTGTGTCTTCTGTTCCTGTTCGGTTATGTCACTCACCGAAAGTAAAAGCACTTTTGCTTTCGATGCAAATGACAAAATCGCAAACTGCCAAATCATGTTACGAAAAATGACAATAACAACAACAACAACAGCATCAACCAGAACTACAATGCTGATCTGCAAGTCAGCTGCCTTTGAATTTTTTCATTTTTCTCTTTTCTTTATGGGCGCATTGCCTTATGTACGTCTGACTGTCTGTCTGACTGTAGTGAGTGCATAACTCATGCCTCTTGCTGTGGGCATTGCCTGTGGGTGCCTCCGCTCTGCTGCCAGAGCTCGGAAATTGTCTGCGAGTGTCTTCAGATTGTAGACAATGGAAAGTTCATGACCTCGGCTGACAACTTGCCGCTGGTGTCAAACGACAATCATTACAACAATGACGCTGCCAATAACAACTGCAGCAACACCAACACCAACACCAACAACAACAACAACGACAACAGCAAAGACAATAGCGACAACAATTGTCTGCAATTTACGACGCTGACAATTTGTTTTTGCGTCGTTTTGACGCTCGTGACATATCACGAATTGCCTTCGAAACGTAAAAGTCTGCACAGAGCCCAACAAAATCAAGTAAGTAAACGGGATGTGTGTTGTGGGATGTGGGATGTGAGAAGTGAGTACTGACTGGGCAATGGCAAGTGGCAAGAAGAGGTGAACGGCAAGCGGCAACGGATTATAGTGCGGAACAAATTTTGAAATGTAAATAACTAACTGAAAATTTACATTTTTCAAATTAAGCAATCATACATGGCGATCTGGTGGCGCGCAAAACATAAATCAGCATAAAACAGCTGAAAACGCTCTGCGCTCTGCGCTGGCCGCATGCGTGACCAAATCGCAATGCCACAGCAGGCACAGCCACAGCAATAGCAAAAGCAGCGACGCCGGCAGAGGCAGCAGCAGCGACTGGCAAATAGGCAAATGGATGCTTGGCGTGGCCGGCCCGGACCGAGAGTGCCGCAGTTGCCGTGCTGCGATGCTGGCGTGCTGCTGGCGTTCTGCTGGCGGCGGCAGAAGCGGCTGCTCGGCCAAGAAGCTCGCAACGCGCGCTGGCAAATATGAAAAGGCAAAAAGCTGAACTCATAAATTAACGTGTATGTACACATGAACTTTGCCTGTGCCCAAAAGGCAGCCACAATGATTTATTTTCTTTTGCTTAAATGAATGCTTTGGACTTTGCCGTTTCGTTGTTGTTGCTGTTGATGTTATTTTTGTTGTTGTTGTTGTTGTTGCCGTTGTTGTTAGCTGATTAACCTAATGTAAGTGGCTACACCCCATTTGCTTACTTTTCCGTTTTGTTTCCAAAGCATTTTTACATGGTTCGTTCGCTGTCTCCTCGCCTCATGGGCGCCTCATGGCTCGTTGTTTCTGTTAATGGTCTGGCTTTGGTTTTTGATTTTCGATTTTTGCTTGACTTTGTTTCGATTTCATCGTTTATGGGATGCAGCTTGTTATTCTTATTGTTAAATGCGCTTCAACTTTGACCCGACGCGCCGAGTTTCGCTGGGCGCCACTTTTGGCTTTTATGCATAACCATTTGGCGGCTATCGATCTTCAGTATTCAGTCTGCAGTCTGTAGTCTACGGTCTTCTATTTGCTGCCTACGGTGCGTTGCACAATGCCATGCAAATGCCGCAGCGCATAACAGTTGCCATCGGGCAGACCTTTTCATGTGTCTGGCACACTAAACGCAGGCGCAATTCAAATGTGAATGTGCCGCTGCAGCCGTTCATCACTTTCGCGCGTTGACAGACCCCCGACGCATGCGTGTATCGCTCACAGTGATCTCTCGCATGTGTGCGCATATGCTGGCGACCTTGCTGAGCCGTTGCTGCGGCATAGCTGTGCCAAATGTCAACGCAGACAGTTTTTCCGTTTGCTGGCGCTGCAGTAAAAAAGGCGCAGCCGCTTTGCATGCAGCAACCCAAATAGAATTCGCTTGAGAAATGCCCAAAATGTCACAGCGGGCCAAAAATGCTTAATTGCCAAAGTGTGCGGTGCCAAGGCGCAGAGATGGAGCGATGGAGCGATGGAGAGACGCAGAGGCTCGCAGGCTCGGAGGAGCTGTTGGCGCAAAGGCGTTTGTTAATTGAAATAGGCGCAGCAGTGGCCGAATTGAGTCATTGCGTGATGCTTATCTAACTTACAGATTTAGATTCTTTTTCACTTTTGTTTGTGTTTTTTGCTTTGTTTGGTTTTGTTTGTTGCTTTTGGTTTCTTGTTTTGTATTGTTAATTTATGCAGCGTCGCTGGCAGAGAACGACTTTTGTGACATTGAACTGCGCAGTGCTGTGTGCTGTGTATGGTGTGTATGGTGTGTGTGTGTGTATGTGTGTGTGAGTGAGTGTGAGTGCGAGTGTGTATGTGCTTAGCACAATTCGCAATCGCATTAATTTATGCTGAGTGCATTTCAACAGCTCCGAAAACAAATGTCAATTTAATTCACGCCATTAATTTGCTTGCAAATCTGACTTCGCTTTTCCTGTTCGTACGACGAAGCCCCCCGCAACCCTGTTAAAGGCCAATAAGGTACGAAAAATGTTTGCAAACAACATTTTGCTAATCGTAAATGATTTTTGGCTTTTATGACATCGTTCGCTCGACTGCTCGCAGGTCGCTCGGCCCATGGAATGTTTCGTTGAAATTACGAACCGCCAACTTCATCCACTTCGTCAGTGCGGTGCGGTGTTCGTCGGATGTCGTTTGATGATTATTGTTAATTAAAAACGTGGGAATCAAATTCAGATGCTCAAATCGATTTTATTTAAAAATTTTTGTTTTCTTCTTCTTTTTCATACGTTGTGTTTTTTGCAAAAACCCAAAACAGAGAATGTGTGTCAATGTCGCAAGTTTTTGCCAAAAATTTGCATGTGCAAATTATTATTATTTTTTTTTTTTTTTTCTGGCACACATAATTTCCAGTGACAGCAAAGAAAGTCGCAGATTGCGCATTCTTGAACAACGCTCAGCATTTCACAAGGCTAGTACGGCAACTCATGGGCGGCGACTGCCACAGCAAGAGATCTTCTGATTAATTTATGGGAACATGGAAGCTTTGCTTAGCGCATAAAGTGACGGAAGCGCGTTTATTGATGCATGAACAAAACATCTTTGAGGCTATTGTTGTCTTGGCTTTTTGAATTTTATAAAAATTTAATAAAAATCGATTTATTAAATAATTAATTTGTTTTTTTTTTTAGGTTGACTATGGTGAACCAATGAAACAAAAGACTTAAGTCACGAACTTGCTTCTAATGCTAATATGCCAAAAACGGAAGTTGAGTAATTTCGCACATTTGCAATTGTGTTAAATGCGTATATCAAATTATTTAACAACAACTAAAAAACACAAAAACAAAACCCCAACAAGAAAAGTTTATCAACTGAAGTTTTTGCATTATTCATGCGAATGTGAGTCCCAGTCCCAGTTAGAGTCGCAGTCACAATCGCTGTCACAGTCGCAGTCAGAGGCGCAGTCTGATCGCCACATGAAAGCCACCCAAGACCAGAGCGACATATCGACTTATCGTCATCTGGTGGCAGCAACCGCATTTGGTATTTGTTATTTTTGGTGTTTGACAATCTGTCGTTTGTGGTACATTGTATGTTAATTTGTGTTCATTACACGCGTCTGGTGCGGCCTGGTCAAGCGCTTTCGGCCAGCAAAGCGCAGGCAGCGACCCACCGCAGACCCACCACAGACCCAACGCAGCTGCCGCCGGCACTGCCGCCGCCTGGTCCATGCCCGGTTCGATTGCGTTGCGCTCACGAGCATTCGGCATATTTCAGTGCGCTTTGACATTTTCAATTTCAATTTATTGACTTAGAGTCGTACCGAGTGTTGCTCATTCAATTAAATTAATATGCAAATGTGTAATTCGAGTGCGGAGTGCCGAGTACCGAGTACCGAGAGCCGTATGCTGCGAACCGAGTGTGGCAAGTGACTCATGTGCTTAGTTGCACTTGGCTAAGCGTGAGCGATTAATTGACTGCGCTTGGCACACTTTAATGGCCAATTGATTGATTCCATGCGCCAATGCGAGCAGCGACGGCTAATACGAGTATGCGGCTGATACGCCAAATTGTTTAAACATTGCAAGTGACTTACATTTGCGGGACGTGTGTAATCCGAAGTGTGTACTCCGACTAATCCAATTATTGGCCGTGTTCGGTGTGCTGCTTTATATGTGTATTTTATAAAACAATTGATTCCAATGAGAATCCTTGTTTTGTATTTGTTAAATCCTTTACACTCTGGGACATGCAAAGACAATCAAATGTCGCGCGTTAGTCGCGGAAACTGCTCAGCAGGTTCGTGTACACTCGCTCGTCTCGATAAAATTGAAAACTGAAAACCGACTTCGAATTGGAGGCTTGGCGCACGCGCGCGTTGTGGCTGTTCGCTGGCTGAAGCCGTTTGCTCCACTGAACCACTTTTTATGCAGCGTCGCGCAAAAATAGTCATTCAATGGGCTGCGACACGAATGCGCCTTCGCCCGCTCGCTCACTCACTCACACATTCAACCGCTCAATCGTTCGGCTACGATCGTTCAACTCGGTCGTGTCGTGCTGTGCGCTGGCTGCTGGTTCGTGTCTTGGCTACGCCAGACTCCGCTTCGCAACCCAGAGCCGCGACACTACGATGAGGAAGCGTTCTCTTGCATCGTTTCTGCTTTATTTGCACTTAAATGTGCTTTTGTGGCCATTAGTGCAAATGCAAAGCCATTAAATTAATTTAATTTGCTTCCCGTTTAATTTATGGCCGGAGAAACGCTGCAACAATTCTAAAAAGTCTCATGCTAAAGAAGACGTTCATTAATCGTCTAAAATTACCAGGCAGTCCCAGTTACTTGGAACTTACCTCTAATAAATTATACTAACTAAGTAATCTGTGTAAATCATTCTGAAGAAACAGGTTTACTTTGCTGATTTGAAAAAAAAATAAAATCAAATAAAAATAAAAAAAAGATACCCCGACATGTGTTAACAGTAGCTAAAATAACTTATTAGAAGAAGTCTCGAACTTGTTGAGACATTTACGATGGAAACTAGCCTCAGATGATTGTAGGAAAACGTTTGACAAAATATTGGAAAGGTTCTTAGTTGAACATTTGTTTTCTATATCCTTCGCAGAGGTCCTTTCGAGATATTTTTGAGGCTGCTTGGATCCAATAATCCAAAGTATCACATCTGCCTTCTATAGTGCGGCGCAGTGGCAGAGTAACTTATTAAAGAATACTTCCTCGCATACACTGGCCTTTGGCCGCACATTTGCTTATGTCCTGACTGATTAAGAAATCAAAATTGTGCGTTTGTATTGTGTACACCTGTCTATGACAACTAATGCCCCGTTGATCTCGGCTCCCTTCCATGCTGCTGGCCGTAGGATCCCCTTTGAAAATGGCAAGAATTCGCATAATTTAGATTCTAATGCGCAAATAAAATTGTGCAAAAATGCCCGGCCGAGTCAAGCCGAGTGGGGCTTATTGGCAACACGCGCCTTCGAATTTATTTCGATTATGATTTTTATATACATGATGAACGGGCATTTACATAAATCAATATTAAATTAGTAATAAATTCTGCAACTTTTTAAACAACTGCATACGTTTTTGGCTTTTTTTTTTTTTCAAATTGAAAACAACTGCCCGCAGCACTTTAACATAAACTAGTACAACAAAAAATACCGAAAATAAAAAATAAAAACCTACAGCATTTTTTTGTATAAATGCGACTTCTGAAAATCGTGTTTGGTATTTTTGTTTGCTGTTGTTTATTGGTTCCTCGTTTGCTTGTTTGTTTGTCTTTTACTTTGTTTTTGTTTTCTTTTCTTGTGATTGGGTCTGACATAATTTACAACAACAACAACAATAACAATAAAGAGTCTACACGTAAATAACATTTTTATAACTTTATTTGGCAACGACCCGTGAAAGACAACAAAAGACACATAAAATACGTGAAGGAGATATGGAATGGTTTACATATCGAAAATGGAAAATGGAAAAATGGAATGGAAAACTGGCACTAGGCAGTTTAGATGCGCCGAAGTCAACGGGCAGAAAATCGCAATAACCCATTACATTAAGCGGTAAGCAACCGACTCGAGCACCCATTAGCCCGAATTGCGTTTCATAATCGCAGAAGTGCAAGAAGTGACGTTGTATGCGTCTGACGTGCCGCACAGTTGTGCCCACATCGAAAGTTACAGGCCAAGAAATAGTTTACACCAATAAAACGTCAATCGGCCGACACTCATGTGCCGCTGCCGCGTGTGTGTGAGCGAGAGCGAGTGTGTTTGGACATGACAAAGTGAGTGTGAATTATGGCAACGTGGCGGCAAGTAGGCAGTCCGCGCATGCGCCGTGCGAATGCGTTTGCGCACTCCCAGAGTGGGGGGCACTCAACGTCACACATGCAGTCACGTTCAGCCACTCAAATTGGTGACTGTGCAGAAAGTCCAAGCAAAGAAAACAAGAAACAAAAAAATTATAAAAATAATGATAAAAAAAAGGCAAGTGAAGTTATGAGCAATTGTTAAATAACATTTTTCACTTTACACTTTTACATGCAATTCGCATGCCATTTAGGAATGTACGTTGCATTTTCTGGTGGCTATGATTTGTTTTTAATTTAACTGGCATGGCTTTGTTTTTGTAGTATTTATTTACTTGTGCTTCACCAAATTTTTTGACGATATTCAACTTGACTTTCAGTTGCCTGTTTTGTGGCTGGTTTTAGCATGCAGAAGCATATCGCAGCACAACATCATCAACACGACGAAAACAACAACAACAACAGCATCAGCAACTGCCGAAAGACGGCAGTAATGGAGGAAACAAGAAGTTGGCTAGGAGCCGCATCTGCCTCGAACTGGTTTGGCGGTTTTGCCAACTTGCTGTGGTTTTTGATTTTTTTTTTTATTTATTTTTTTTTTGTGATTTTTATTATTAGTCATTTTTGCACACATTTTAAATTTGTATGCAACATATTCGCGTTTATTATTTTTAGTTTAGCCTTCTTTTTTTTTATTCTCTAACGTTTTAAATTATATTTTAGCATGACTAGTTTTGCGCATTTGCATAAACACAATTTAATCGTAAATTGGAAACAGTCTTCAGCACAAGTTTTATTTTTATTGTTTTTCGCGTTGTGGCAAGCCAAGCGGCAAATGGCGCGTTTGAAATTGAAATTATTTTTAATTGAAGACATCAGCGCCATCAACACCATCGAAGCCATCAACACCATCGTAAAAGTCACACCACGACGAACGAACAACTCAATTGACATGCAGCGCCACCTATCTGTCAGTTTTCGCGTAATTAGCCGAAGACACGCAGCACCATTTTCACGAAAAACCAATAGCACACAACTCAACGACACCACAATCAAATGCATCCAGTTTGGAGCCCAAACGAACGCGACGTTAAGCTGCTGGCAGTGTCAGTGTCGACTCAACGCGGCTTGAGCACCAAACAACACAACACAGCACAAGACAACACAAGAAAAAGCCAAAGCCATGCAACCCGCAACAGGCAAAGCTCATAAACTCACAAGCTCACAGAGCTCAAAGAGCTCACAGCCAAGCGACAAAACAGTTCCCACACGACGAAGCGGCAGCGCAGACTCAAACAGCAGCACGTTTGCGCGCCGCACTATATGTAGTCGAGGAGGCCAGCGCCGAAAATGGCAAATCCACAGTCACAGCCACGCTTACATCCACGACAGCGACAACGTCAACTCCGACAACGACAGGGACAGCGACGGCGACGGCGACGGCACCAACGGCAAGAGCGGAACACATTCGAATGCCACTGAGGCGGCGTGAAGCGTGTAATTAGCCAAGTCGGCCCACTACTGGCTCAGACTGCGCAGTGCGCCAAGTCAGCTACCACCAGCCAGCAGCCAGCAGCCAGCAGCCATCAGCCACCAGGCATCGGCCATCAGCTACCAGCTACCAGCTTCTGCTAACTAGCAGCCAAAGCGGAACAGGAACAAAAAAGGTAAAAAACAATTACAAATACAAATCGAAAAAGCATAATGCACATGTGCAGCCTTGTATGAACTTTTGCACACTCTCTGCTGGCGCGTCTGGGGTCAATCGATCAACTGAACAACAACAACGAGAACGCGAGAATGGTAACAAAGCCAAAGCGATTCGCGCATGCGCACAATTACCATTCGCAATTGCGATCATGGCAGCGGCGGCAGCGCCAAGCGTACCAAGTGCACCAAGCGCCGCATCGTTCCAATGCAGTCGCTTAGCCGCTTAGCCGGACAGTCGGACAGCCGCCCAGCCGCCGTGCACGGCAATCGGCGCAACGCTCTGGCTCTGGCTTTGGCTTTGGCTTACACGGCCATGTCGCAATTAACTGCCAACTGAACAGCAATTGACTGCAATTATTATTATTACCCGAGTGCGCATTGGACGTGGCCACGAGCTGTGTGAGCTGGCCAAGCCATGCTGCTCAGGCGGCGTGTTCCGTGCTGCGAGAACGTATTCCACCGCGTGCAGTAATTGTTTCATTTTTTACTCGCACTTAACTCCCCATTTCGGTTTTTTTTTTTCTTTTTCTTTTTTGTCTTGTTCTTCTATTTCTAATTTTTAATTTATTTTTTATTTTTATTTGTATTGCTGTTTAGACATTTTAACAGCGTTTTTGCCTTTGTTTTAATTTTTTTATTTTTGTTTTCTGAGGCCTGCGATTTAGTTTACCTTTTTACGAGTATGTGATTTTAGTCGCAATGTTGGCCGCGTATGCGTCTGCAGCTTTGCGCACTTTTTTCTTTTTTCATTTATTTTTTTTTTTTTTTTTTTTCTGCTTATTGGCTCTTGTTGCCGCATGCTGCCTCTTCCCGTGCCGCGTTGGCGCGCGTTGGCTCTTCGAATGCTGTGCGCTTTAACGTGGCTCTGTCGTCAATGACCTTAATTCGCTCCGAGTTAAATGTTGTCGTTTTTCATATGCGCGTGTCTTGTACGCGAAAAATTGCCAATTTGGTTAAACATTTTATTTCAGTTTCAGTTTTAGTTTTATTTAGTTTATTTTTTTTTTTTTTATTGGCTGGCTAAGTTTTCCGCTCGGTAGCAAAGTTGTTTTGGGCAAATTTGCATAAAATTTGGCAACAAGTCATGTTTCCTTTTTTTTGTGTTTTTGTGTCTTTATTTTTTGTTGGTGTTGTCGCTTGTTGTTAGCACTCATGACTTGCTTTGAGGATATCGTTGCTTGTTGTTCGTTTATCTTAAGTAAAAGTGCGCGACTCTTAATTTCCAAACATGAGCAGCCAAGGTATGTTAAAATGCAAAACAAGATCCGATTGGCTTTAAACAGTTTATTGGCAAAATTGTTCAAAATCAATATAGAGAAGACTTAAGAAAACTAAACAAATATTTATATTTAAGTTAAATAGTAAAATTGTATGGTTTGAAATGACATGCGCATTTTTTTTTTTTTTTTTGTTATTCAATTTTTTTTTTTTTTTGTTTTTTACTTTCTTATTTGAGCAGTTCTTATATAGAATCTGCAGTGCAGTGTGCCATTCTTGTAATATGAAAGGGAAAAGCTGCTTAGTAGCTGCCAAGCGAAGGCAGCTTGTCTTCAAGGCACACGTCACTCTTTGCCAGCATTGGCTGCCCGACATTTTAGCTTGAATTCGGCTGCGAGACATCTGCAGTGTGTGCCCACTGTAGCACGTAGCTCTGTGATCGAGAACCACTTCGAGTTTTAAGCTAGTTATCAGTTATGTCATCTCGTTCATTTGCAGTTTCTTAATATATTTTATTTTTTTTTATGTTTTTAAATTGGATTGTTGCGTTTCGATAAACATTTTGAGTCTGGTAATATTCGCAGCCGGAATTTATAATGTAAATGCAACTCTGCAGAACGAATTCGCGACCGACCAGCCCGCATATGTCTTGCCATAGATTCGTCGCCACCTTAGCAACTTCGGCTGATCATCATTTGATTAACATAATTTGTATATTTGTCTCTCAAAGTACGTTTTCTGTTAACTGTTTTCTTTTGTTGAAACTGGGCATTTTTTTGAGTATATTGAAACATTAAAAGACCTTACATGCTAATCTATGTCAATAAACAGCAAAAGTGTAAATTACAATTTGAATGTAAAGTTAGTCCCGGCATTAGAATGCAGAACCGTGTATTTATGGTAAATGTGTTAAATATAATTCTTTCTAATAAATTGTTTCTTTTGGTTGTTGTTGTTTTCAGCTACAACAACTTCCGTTGCGCATATGAAGACACATGAACGTGTTTTGTTACAAATAATGAGTCGACTACTTTTTACTAATAAAATTTGTATAGAAATCAATGCTCCTTATAGCTTAGACTAGGCGATTTAAAATACTTGTACTGACAATGCAAATAGGTCTCACTTACGTATGTAGGTACATTGGTTTGTAAGCTCGACTCTTAAACTTGCTTAAGGCTAAAAGGTTTGCACAGCTGCGCTGCGCGGTTGCAAGGCGCCGTGCACTGGAGGACAGCATTTGTCGCTTACTCCTGCAGGTCGCATTGAAGGCCAAAGTGTTTGCATTTCCCAGCAGTAGGTACACTTGTTCCCGTCTCACACCTGCTCGATCAGTGGTAGTGGGGCACGTGGAACTCGTGTTTCTCTTCCTCATCGCTGACGTACATGCGCGTTAGATCGGAGGCCACTGAAGCGGTGTCGCAGCTGCAAAGAATGCGACAATTTGCAAATGTTAAATGGTTATGGCTCACTGAGTAGATCTTTACAACAAAGGTTGTGTTTCGTTGTTGTTGTTGTTATTGTTGTTATTGCTGTTAGCCACATTGACAGCACTTTTCCCACACAGCCCACGAGGCCATGCTGTGGCGTGTGGAGTCGTTGCCAAAATCAGCAAAGTTGTTGCGCACAAATTACGCGACATGGCCAAAATGGAGGAGCTGCCTTAAAAGTGCAAGCAAACCGAAAAAACCGAACAAACCGAATTGAAACCAATCCAAGTTGCACATGCACGTACTACACAAGTACGAGAAACCGTAACAGGAGGAGCAAAGTGCACCACAGCCGCACTACAATTGAGTCTGCGACGATAACGACGACGGCGACGACGATTGTGAATTTGAATTGAAATGCCTGTGCTCGGCGCTGGGGACGTGACCAGTGCTGGGACTGGGACTGACCATAAACGCTGTGAACTGCGCGCCGAAACTATGCGCAGTGCTGCCATAAAATTGCTAAATTGAATAATTGTTGCCATAAATCAAACGGCGGCAGCGTGTAAAACCCAAAATGCACCGAAGCATTGGAAAATTTGTTCAACAATGTCGAAAACATTTCAAGAATCCGCGGAACAACACATAATATGCGAGGCGCCGCACCATCGCTCGGCTGTTCGAATCAGGCATTTGGGATGCACTGCGATCACAAGCAAATCTGGCGAAACTGGCGCAGCACGCGGCTGTCAGTACTCGCGTCGGTTCGTTGTGAACGACAGTTCTGCCGAGCAGCAGCAGCTGACATGCTGCCGCAGTCGTCGGTACTCGGTACTCGACTAAAGTCGAAAATGAAAAGGTCTGATTGTCAATTAACTGTGCAGCACAATAATTGCGGACAACGCCTGACGGTGCCGACTCGGCATATGGGGCGATGGGAACGTTCGGCCATATGACAACGTCTAGGCCTGACTTGACTAGGCTTGACGTGACATGGCATGGGTTGGCATGGAATGGCTGGGCATGGTATGACATGACAGGGGTTCGTTTGGTAGACGTGGCTGGTGTTATGGTTAGTGCACATAATGTAACTCTGATGATGGGGGTCTGCCAATTTAATTGAAAGATTTTTTTTTAAATTTCCTTTTATTTTGCACATAATTGGTTACTTGTGCGCCCACTTTGGCGGCTGGCAAGCAACTAACATCAATCAAAAACAGACGACAATCAACAACCGAAAAACCCTAAGCGGCGATCGCAACATGCTTTAGTTTGTCAACTCACTTGGCAATCTCGTGCTCATAGACTGAGGCGACCATTGCGCTGTACTCCTGCTCCAGACTCGCTTGGCGCGACTGAGTCGGTGTTGTGCTTGGTGTCAGTTTTGGTGTCAAAGCTGCTGCTGCTCCTAGCAACTTGCCAGCTGCCATCAGTTGCGGTTGTAGTTCCTGATTCTGCTGCTGCTGCTGCTGCTGCTGCTGCTGATGCATATGCATCATTGATAGGGAGCTGAGCGTTGATGTCATTGATGTTGTAACCGCCGTCAGCAATGCTGCACCCGTCGCCTCATCTGCTGCCACCGTAGACGGCGGCGTTGGAGACTGTGGGCGCGACGTCGTCGTTGTGGTCGCCACCAGCGACGCATAGGCCTTGCTCTGGCTGCTGGACATGCTCACGTTCGCATCGTAGCTGTTTTATAGAGATTGGAAACAAAAAGCCGATAAATGACATAGCCTACAAATGCCATGAGAAAAGATCAGCGTATGTGAAATGGTTTTGAGTTTTTCTAAATGTGTCTCTTATGCATGACTTGACGCATTTGCGTGTGCTCAGCCAGCTTGGCCAAGTGTGTGTTTGTTTTCAGTTTTATGCAAGCGTGGCAATTAACACGCAACTAAAAAAAAAATAAAAAATCAAATAAGTGCTATGCATTATGTGTTGCTATTGTTGTTGTTGTTATTGGCATTGTTGTCGTTGTCGTTGACGTTGCCGTTGCCATGTTGCTGTTGGCGTGGGTGTTGGCCACAAATTTGTGTTGCAGCTTGGCATGCGCCGCAGGCGGCTATTAAAGTCAAAAGCTGACGCAAATGTGTGTGCCACAAAAAAACAAAAAATATCACAAAATTGAAAAAATTACAAAAAACAAATGCGCAAATGTGCAAATTTACCAAAGCAATTTTCTTTTGTATGGCAAATAACAACAACGACAACAACAACAGCAAAATTATGTGTGTGACATTTTTGCCATTGTGGGCGCGTGTTCAAAGCCTCAAAGCGCGAAAGTCAATAAAAAAATAAATTGAATTAAGTATTTTTTTCATGTTGTTGCCTTGTCGTAGGCGAATTTAACAAAATTGGTACAATGACCTTAAAAATAGATTAAAATAAATTGTAAAAAAATAACAATACGCTTAAAACTAAGAATATTAAAAATAAAATGCAAATAAGTAAATAATTTTATCAGTTCTACAATTTAGAAATAAAAAAAAAAATTAATATCTAATACTCTGCTTATGTGTTTAAATTATCTTAGACAACGTTTTTTATTTTTTTTTAAATAATTTAACATAAAATTTATTTTACGGTAACAACTGCAAAATGAGAAATGGAATATATGAAATATAAAGTTTTAAAATCAATTATATAAAAAATTAACAAATCAAAAAAAAAAAAATAGATACAAGTTGAAAAAGGGTAAAAATTCAAAATCAATTCGATGTTCAGTGTCCCTATACACATACACTATGTGTATATGATGAACATTCATCAAAATTTAATCTGTTGTATTTGAAGACATTTTAGAGAACTTCTTACATATTTATGTTGTTATAAGATTTCAAACGAAAAAGATATTCGCATGGCAAAGAGAAAGGGAAATTCGAACGGACTCTGGCCCATGTGCAAGCGAGACTGCATTTCCTGGAGATATGACCTCCGTGTCAGTTTCTAATTTAAAAAAAGGGTGATCGATTTGTGAAGACAAACCAAGTTTGTTTTATCGATACAACGAACTAAGCTAACTAACGAGTGTGTCCTGTTTAAGCTGGGATCCATGTAAGCCAGCCACCACGTGGCGCATCATGCGAAGCCTTCCGTGCGCCGCATTGGCAAATGCATTAACGTTATTATTATTTTTTATTTACTTTTTTTATTTGTATTTTTAGGCTACCGCTGTGCAGCTCAATTACCGCATTGGCCTTCTTTACAATTTGTTGTTGTTGCAGTTGTTGCTGGTCTTGTTGACGTTTTTGGTTTTTTTGTTTCATTGCTGCTATGAGCTGTTGTTGTCGGTTGTTTTATGTTGTTTTGTGTTGTTTTGTTGCTTGTCGTATGCGATGTCTAATAAGAATGTCTGCATCGATGCATTTTGGGTTCGGCTGCATTTGTTAGCATTTTCTTGTTGTTATGGCTTTGTTTTGTTTTGTTTCTATTTTTATTGTGTTAACAATTTATAATAACAACAATTGTTAATAGGCGCAACAACACTTTAACGAGACTAATCGCAGTCGGAGCAATAACAGTAACAAAAAACAACAACAAACTAGCGCATTAATCATTTTAATTATTAAATAAACAAGTTCGAGTTCAATTTAAGACACGGCCGCCGTCATGCCCTCAATAGAGACGACTAGACAGCAGCCCGCGAACCATTTAATCTCATTTTGTTTATGTTTTGTTTTTCAGCTTCTTCTGCTGCTGTTGCGGCTGCGGCGGCTGCTCAATGCTCATGGAGCATGCGGTGCCCAGCAAGGTGCACAGTTAGCAGGTTGCTGTTGTTGCAGCCAACTTCAAGTCATAAATTGACAACAATTGTTTGCAAAAAGCGGGCAAGCAAGCACACCACACCATTGATGGGATATGCTGACAGAGGGGCAAACGAGGCAAGAGGCAAAAGACAGAAACGACTGTCTGCGCAAAGGTTGCCAATTAATTGAGAGCAAAGTTCTTTTTGAGCATCAGTTGGCTTGTATGTTGCTGCCATGTTTGCTGTGGTTGTTGTTGTTGCTGTTGCTGTTAGACGGTCTTATGGTTTTCCCTTTTTTAAATGTTGTAATAAATTATACTCGCAATACTATGTGAAATCGAGTCTTAAAGGTTAGGCCTGATTACGAACATGGCATGGCAAACACTTCAATCAATTCAATATGCCACCGCCTCCGCCCTTGCAACTGTTGCGGCTACTCTTGCTGTTGCTGTTCGTGTTGCTGTTGCTGTTCGTGTTGCTGTTGGTGTGGCTGTCTGGTTTTCTTGGTCAAAACAAGTGATAGTCAAGTAGTTCTTCCGCACAGCGAACAAATTAAGTGTATTAAATATTTATTAATTATAACTTTGATATGCGCTTTATAATAAATAAGCAGTTTACTTTATAACAACGAAACAAAAGCAGCAAAACAACGAAATAAATGTTGGCTTGTTTTTCTATTTGCTTTTGTTGCTGTTTTTTAATGCAAACGGTTGAAGCTGTGCCACAGACCCATTGCGCCAAATATGGCTTTTGCCTTTTACTTTCATGCATTTTTATAAGTCAAATACGTAAAACTTGTTTCCATAAAATCTCACAACGGCAAACCGTCAACAATAAACAAAAGAAAAGATAAAAAGTATCAGACTAGTTGTGAAAAAGAGCACACAAGTAAGAAAATAAAAACAAAATAAAATACAAAACAATCCAAAAGCAAAACAAGAAGTTCTTATACGCAACTGTGCAAAACTAAAACAGCATAATAAAGTGATAATCAACTGGAAGACGCATTCCTCCAAACGGGTTCTACGGCTGACAATGTCACAGACGCATCCCGCTGAAATATGATCAAAAGCTGCGCGGCTGGTTCGCAGTTGGCATGACTGTCTATTGACTTGACTTATGCAATCGCACGCAGAGCGGCTTAACGGGCCAAGCGAAGCTAAGCCAAGCCAAGCAAAAGCAAGCTAATGTGGCAACTGGCTTTAGGTTCTTGGCAGATTATAAAAGCCGATACGTCGAGCAATTATCATGCCTTGACGCATTATCGTGGCAATGGATCGGGCACAAGTTTAATTGCAAATCCATTAATTATGCAACTAATTAATTAGTTAATTGCCATAAAAACCCAACTCATGCCGCTGCAATTGTGCAAAGCCGTGCAGCCTTTAGAGCATTTAAGCCGTTCAAAATGACAGAAAAGCTCAAACATACTGAGTTTTCGTTTAATTAATTTTAGTTTCAGCGCGTGCCTCAGCAGCAACATTTCATGACGCTGTCAGTTTACTTGCAGTTGTGCCTGGTGTGGCTGTTGACACTTTATAATGTTTACACATACGAGTGACTATTTTTTATTTTTCCTAAATTACTAATAGGCAATAACGGTTGCTGTGTAGCCTAGCTGCACATAAACTGATTAATGCCGGCATCTAGCTTAATCTGACGACTTTATTGCATTTTGGGCGGGGTACCATTTACACTGTACGATATTTCTGCACCTTGACCCTCCCGAGTGTGACGAGAAAGCAACTAAGTGGAGGTTACATGTTTGAACTAATTATATATTTAAGCCAAAGAATAGATACAACATATACATGCATGCAGTATTTGCAGTGCTTGGGAAAAACAGCAACCAAATCAACTTCAATATCATAAATGAATAAAAAGTAAAAAAGCTTATGAGCAAAAACCATATGCAAAATGAGCTTAGCATGAAGCAAAAGCGATTTAAAAGTTGCACAGTTGGACCCCTGATCGTGCGAATAGAATGCGCTTGGAAGCATAGACTGAACGGATGTGGAACGAAATGATGTCGCAGAACATACGCCAGACGGAAGGACAGTATAACTAACTGACTAACAGAACGAGTGAACAGACAAACGAATGAAAATAAACAATAATACGTACATTTGCTCGTATATAAGCGGATTGGCATCTTGATTAAGCAGACAACAACACCAACAACAGAAATTATTGTAAGACACACACGTTGACATTTAATGCTAGCAACTGCAACTGCAACTGCAACAACAGCAGTGACTGGTGAACGACAACAACAAACAGCTAGCAGCACCGGGCAATATGCAACATATGAAAAACGATTTTTAGGGTCGAGTTTATTTTGGTGTTTGTTTATTTTTTTTTTTATGGCGATCAAGCGTAAGTAGCATGTTGTTGTTGTGGTTGTTGTCGTCAACAAAGTTCATAAATTGAACAGTTGCAAATAGTACCCGCATGTTGCATGTTAACAACATTACGGCAATATGCAGGTGTACTTAGCAATATTCGTTGCTGGCTTAGCACGTTGTTGACAGACTTTCGGTCATGGTTCCGTAAACATTTTGTTAAACTTAGGCAAAATGAACACACAAACAGATAAATAAACTTTAAATAGTGATGTGATCGCTGTAGCGCAATTAATTACGAATTGCGAATTGCAGTGAGTGTGTGAATGTGTGTGTGAGCGAGTGAGTGTGCGCGTGCTTGAGGGTCTACGTAGGACTTAATTTACGACTGTGGTTTACCTGTCGTCACTGCCTGTTACACTAGGATTCTTCTGCTGCGTCGGGAGCTGATGGCATTTGCTGCGCATGACCAGATGCAACCAGTTGGGTAACGTCGGTGTGTGCGAGGGATCGGGTGTATATCTAGTTAAAGACAACGAAGCGCGTTCAGTATTTGATATTTGTTGAGTGTTTGATGTTGCAACACAAACCTGATAATCGCATTAGAATTCTTCGTCTTGGGCACTGCAAATACGTTATTGGCGGCATGTGCCTTCTCCTCACTCTCATCAACCTCGGGTATCAGCGCCAACTCATCTGTCTCTGCGAAATCCACTTCGAGGCTGGAGCCTGAACTAAGCGATGCTCGCGGATGTTGATGGTGATTGTGATGACTTTGGCAACGCGAGCTGCTTGGGCTGCTCTCCAACGTCAGTTCGCTGGTATCAAATTTAATCACCACTAAACAACGAAAAAAAGCAAAAGAAAAATCGGAAGAAAGACGAGAAACAGACAGAAAGGGAGAAAAAAAGAAAAAGTGCACATCGACAGACAGATGAAGATTTTGAATTGTAACAGTTTCAGTTAAATGAGTTTCCAATTGATTTTGGGAGCGTGTGAAAGGCAACGACAGTCGGAAGACGCATTAGCTGCTAAATAGTAGCATACATCACCTTCGCTTCTGTTTTTGACTTTAAACTCACATTTATCCAATGGTCCAAGTTTTTGTGCGAGACTATACATCGTCTCTGGCGTCCAGAAGTCTGGAATGCGAGCATAAATCGATCCCGCATCCACCGGCAGCTGAAAACCGAGCTTATGCAGGAGCAGCATAAATGGCTGGTATTGCATTGTGGCTGCCTGTTCGTTGTTCCACTGCACTAAAGGTATGGACTTATGTTTGCAGATGCAATGATAAGCCACGGGTTCCATGACGTTTTCATCCATGGTCTTTCCCGATGCGTTACTCGCCTGATGCTTCAGTGTTAGCTTAATGAAGCAACACTCGAGCAGCATTTTCTGAAGCCACAGCAAATGTTGGCCCTTTTGCTCCTTGATGATAAGATCGCACAGTATCTGCAAGTAGTAGTGGGTGAGCAGATGGTAACACAAGTGCATATTGACGCCCGTTCTTGGTTCACTCACCTGTATGCCGTCTAAAGGTTTGCCAAATTGGCTGTCTTTTAAATCTATGCCCGACTCTGTCGTGCCCGAAGTAGGCGTGGTCAAGAGCATGCGTTGATATTCCGCATCCTCAAACTTCATCAGATCGTCATACTCAACCAGGTTAATGATATCCTGAAAGAAGCGAAATTAGATTGCTAATCGAACACAATAAGGCAAAACATTTTGACATACCTGCTGCAGTAATTGTTGTATGATGGAAATACGAGACTTCTGCTTCTTGCCGTTACTTTTGAATAACTTCACAATCTTGCCAACGATATCATTGTTCTTCTTGCTCTGCACATAATACCAGTAGAGCGTATCCTTTTCCTCTTTGGACCACGTACTAATAATGATCAAAAGACAAATATTTTAGTAAGACTTTGTTACTATATACATATATCTTAACAATAACTGGACAAAAGAAAAATAAAATAGACAAAAGCGGAAATAAATGAGAGTAGAGCATAAAAACCAAGTCAAGTGGAACGCTAAAGACGACCGGAATAGATCAGCTGACGTTGGCATTCCTATGCTGCCGGCCTTTAAGGTCCGCAAGTTAACGTGGCCACTCTGCAAGGTGCGTTGCCTGAAATCAAATGTAGCGTAGAGTAAAACGGCATACTAACTACAGGTTAAATGTGAATACATTGAAAAAAAAACCATGTAAGTTTATGAAAGAAGAAAGCACTGGGGCAGTGGAAACAGAAACTTCGCAAATAAAATAAAGAAACGAGAAAACCCTATATGCTGTGCGAGTTTACTAAGATCAATTACAAGTGCTGTTTGTGACCTACCAAACTGTATTCTCAAGATTGTGTTCCTTAGTCATCTCTGTTAGCGAAGTCGTTGGAATGTTCAACGAACTCTTTTGCGGCGTATTTATGAATTTATGAATGACACACTCGATCAGATCGGACCAATCCTGCAAGTCACAAAAAAACAAAACCTGTAAGTTGCGACCTTAAAACTTGTTCAATTTATGACTTACATCACACAGCTCGTAGTCTGTCTCCCAGATGCGCGAAAAGGTCTTCAGAATCATGGGTTGAAATAGGACACCAATCTGGTTCAAATCGCCGCCGACGTGATGCATCATAGTGAAAATGCAATCATTGACGAACTCGCCGTTGTTTTTGAAGTTCTCGAGCAGAATTCCGTAAAAATGCATCACCTCCACAGTCGCAAATCTGAAATAGTCACAATTACAGAGCAACCCGCCTCTGGAAGCACAACGAAGTCACTACTTACTGCGACACATGCTCTATCATTTTGACGGTGCTGTGGGGCTTTAACTTGGTAGCGCTATCCAGTATAATCAACAAAATGTGATTAGTCACGATCAAATCTTGCAAATACTGTTTGTTGTGAATGCTGGGATTAAAGCGTCTCAGCAATAGTACAAATAGACAACGTAGATCCTCTGTTTCACTAATTTGAAGTTGCAATTGATCCAGCCGCGCACGATCATCTTCGCTGAGGTGTGAGATCTTGTTAAAAGTCTCGATTGCCTGCAGAAACTCTCTAATGGCGGTTACCACCAGATGCATACGTCTAAGATACGGCTTTAAGTCGGTGCCCTCCTGACGTGCATTCAACTCAAGCTGCTCGCAGAGACTGACGCCTTCGTAGGTCAGGTAGCTGATGACATCGAATGTCAGTATTGTGTCGATATGTTCCATATCCAGCTCGAGTTGTGTCGCGAACTTTAGGAAGTACGTGACTAGCCAGAAGAAGTGCGATGTGTCCATAGGTGTCTTTAAATAGGAAAGAGTATCAAGTTATTAACATATCACGTTGATACCCCATCAACTAGGTTAGCCTACCGAATTGCTCATTAGCTGTATGTGAAGTTCCTCCACCAAATTAGCATAGCCTTTAAGCAGAAAATCTACTGTAAACTCTTTAAGCAAATTAGAGATGACCTCATCGGTGGGAGTGTGCTGTACGAGGCCCTTCATATTAATTCTGTAAATAAAATGTTGGATAAATGCCATCCATTTGTTAGTTATTAATATATATTTACAGGCTGCTTTTGCTTCGCTTGACTAATTTTTTGCGTCTGAGCTCCTTTTTGTCCTTCGGAAACAAAACCGTGCGAGGTTTATTGCGAGGCTTCATATTGCATGGCGGCTTCTGATGTTGTGGCTTTCCCTGTAAGCCATCGTCACAATTACTCGATGTGGAGATAGACTCTTGGTTCTCCATTTGAGTGCCATAGCCACAATCCGAGAGCTCGGACTGGGAGGAGGGACATTGACGTTTCTGCGGACAACACTTGCCTTTAGTCAATTGAAGCTGCCCTGAATGCGGCGACTTCTGACCAAGCTGCACGGCTGAGACTGTCAGAGTTTCTCTTACATACATTTCGGATGCATTCAAGGGTATCTGCGGGGGTGGCTTAAAGTTGCCAGAATCCGTTTCAGTAATATCATCCGCAAATGTTGAAGTAGTTGTCACTGAGTTCGTTTGTTGAGAATTATCATTGGAAGTGTGTGTAGCATTGTCAGCTGGTTGTATTTGATTGGATGGTGACGACAATGAATGTGATATTGAATGCGAGCCTCGCCCTGAACAAATATTAACTTCGTGTTCGTTTTCTTCCTCCTCCTCGTTCTCCTCTTTTTCTTCTGCCCCCGCACAGGACTTGATCGCATTTAATTGTATGGAAACTTCATTATTATCCTCAAAATCTGTAGCCTCCATTGCACTCGCCCATTGTGTCGAGGTGCACGGTAGTTCACAATCAATGCCTGTAATATCGCTTGCCGCCTTCGAGTTTTCTTGCTTATTTGCAAGAACACGCGATATGAAATTCTGACATTCATGACCCTTGCGGCTGACCTCCTGCAGTATGGCCCCGGTTTCCTCAAGTAATGCCTGACGTCTTTCATCAGAACCGTCTTTCTTACAGCCGTCGCCACTGCCATTGTCCGAGGAATCTGAGGTTGGATCGGAAGTCAGCATTGGACTCGTTTCACCACTGTTCTGCTTTAGCGGTGATGTGTTGCTCTCATTGTCATCTGAACTCTCCGAGAGCGACGCCTCAAACGACAAACTCAACAACTTCTGCAATGTGCTTACATGCTGATCTTTATAGATCAACGCTATCAGCTGCACCATCGACACTCCCCAAAATGTACGCTGCGGACACGTCATTAAATAGAGCAACAGTTTGTCGATGCTTTGTATGAACAGATTCCAAATGATTGTGTTCTGCATAGACACCGCCAAATGACCGCCACTCGCCTGCACTGTAGGCATAATGAAGTTGGCATTCGTCTCTGGGATGTGCAGGATGTTACGCAATAACAGCAGACAGTTGTTGATCTGATCGCATTTCTGCGGCGAGAGTTTCTTATCAGATTCAAGAATTTGCTTCATATACTCCACCACCGATTTTGTGGTCTTCGGATCAGTGAAAGCTTCCTTGCTCGTATAGAGAAGGTTATTAATCTCAAACATCGTATGTCGCCCCACTTCTGTGCGATACATGACATCCACAGAGAAAAGACACTCGACCGGAACAGTCAGATTAACCAATATGCGTATGACCAAATCGAGCACCGCTTCATCCTTAACGTTCTTCAACATTGGTATCAGATCGGAACGCACTTTTTGCCCGAAACCGATCGCACGGCGGAATGTGCGCAATGTCTGATCCTCATATGTTAACTTGTAATTGATCTCTTGCAGTATACCTAAAAGCGATACGTAAAGTTATATCAACCCGGCAGTACGCTATATATGCCGTCTTCAACTTACCCAATGCGTTCGGGCTGACCACATAGTTTTCGCCCTCCAGCGATCCCAACGAGGAGAAGACGCTGTGCAACTGCGGCGTTGTCAGTAACCAGTCCATTGCACTTTATGCAATCGCCTTATTTAAAATGTGTATGTGCAGACTGCTCCTGTTCCTGATCTTGCACTTACACTGGTTCTTGGTTTTATAATTGTAGTTGAAATATTAAAATAAATTTTTTCTGTTGCAGTTCATCGTCATCAAGACTCAATAATGTGCTCTTGCGCTCTTTTGTTAACTATGTCCACAGTTCGTTATATGAGTAATAACTGCAATTAGAATCGAACAGAAAAGAGAAATCGTATTTTCAGTTGCGTAAACACAATGGTCTATACCGCATTATCATAAAACGCTTGTTTAGTGCGTTATAAATAGTCAACTCTGCTAAGGCCAATGTCAAGCATAAACGTAGTTCGTGGCATGTGACCAAGCACTATTGGCCATTCACAGACTCATTCACAAAGTCTCAAACCCAGCGACGGCAATAATTAACGCGCTCGAACCCACACTCCAATGGTGTGTATTTACTTTTCAATTGACGCTTTTATAATCCGCCCACACTCACAAGCATTCATCCTTTGTTTTCTTTCAACAATCGGATGAATACAGAATTTGCGGCAATTGTAAACTATTCGAGCAACCCCCGCAGCAACAGCAAAACGTATGTAAGCGTGTACAGTTACGTTGATCTATGTAAAAGCACATGCATGTACATGGCGTATACGTAACATGAATAGCAACAGGTACCAGTGGCAGTCGCATGTGACAAGCGGCAACAACAACAACAACGCTAAATGATTGTGTAAACTTTTGAGCGGTTGCCCTTTGCCTGGCAACCAGCAATGCACAATTGACATTCCTCGTGCACCAACAGATGAAAGGGATGCTCAATGCTTATTTGCATACATGCAAGGGAGCGGGAAAGCAGCAGTAATGGTAATAATGAAACGCCCCCTTTTTTAGCTGTTGCTCGGGAAATGCGCAGTTTGCTTTTTTTACTTTCCCACTTGTTCGGTGGCAGGAAATTTGTATCGTTATTTATGGTGTTATCGAAAACAATGAAATTTATTTTTGATTTAACAAAAGCACTTTGCACTTTTCAGACTTCAATGCGTCATTGCCCCTGCACCCATAGGTGTTGCATACTTTTAGCCGTCGCTTTGGACTGAGTGAAAGCTTTGTACCTAAAAACTCAGATTTGAGTAACTTACTTGAGTGTTTTTTTTTTTTTTGGTTTTAGTTGTTTTTTTTTTTGTTTTCCTTCTAGTACAACTGCCACATACAACAACGATTCAAATGTTTTTATTTATTTTCTATAATTTTGCGCAATTTTTTTTTTTGTTATTTCAAAAACATTGGAAGCCGTTTTTACCAACCCAAATAGCATTTCCGTTTCGGTTTTGGCTGTGCGGTTATGAAACCAACTTACGTAAAAATGTAAATGGCGAAGACTGATGTCTGAAATCATGCGTGTGATATATGCGCTACATGGATGAAGATCTGGTTATGTACCAAGTGCCTACGTGTCTAGCGCCATGCCAGTAGCGAGTGCAGATATGCTCAACAGAGTGTTTGCGTGGACGGGCTAGGGTAGGGTGCTATTGCTTAAAGTGCGAAAATTCATTCAAGACCAAGACTACTTTGCATATGAATGTACGGAATGGAAAAGTTAAGAGCAATGGAACGTTAATAAGTCGCCAGCAGCCGAAATGCAGACGGCGATGCTCATCTATGCTCATATCTATGCAAATCCTATTCACGACTCGCTCTGACTTTGTTGAATTGCAAAACGGTTAAACAAATAGGCAATGCACAAAAATGAAAAGAGGCGGGGTTGAAATGCATACACCACGAATAAAAAATAATACAAATCTAAGCGATGGCGCAACAGGACACGCGCTTGCTTGCAGTGGCCTTAACCATGGGTGGTGGATCTGGTGGACTGTAAGTGAAAGGTAAAATCAATTGCCGTACATAACCGAGGCATTGCCTAAGTGAACAGCTAACATCTGGAATCTCGTTCCGCTGCTTTGATTGACAGCCGAAAATACACACAAACAGGCGACATCACGTTTCCCTTTTCAATGCGCATTGCCTGGCTGCCGGCGCGTTTCTGTGTTACGAAAGCAACAATTGAGACGGAAAGCACAAGCCTATGCAACTTTCGCTGATGTTGTTGTTGCTTTTCCTTTCACGAGTACTGCCACTAGGGAACAACTCGGCAACATCTGTTGCATGCACGTGCGCAATAACATGCGAAAAATCTTTGCATGTAACCGTTAAGCCGCAAGCACAGAAACAGCGCGGGCGCGCAGTTGACGGATTCTATGTGTATACATATCTTCTGTGCTAAGGAATGTTCGTCCGACTCCTGTCAGTTGGCAGCTATCGAACATAACCGCCATTCAAACAGACCCGTCTGTGAGTATGTAAGTATGTACTATGTATGCATTTGTTTAGTGTGGGAAGTAGAAGTAGAATGAAAATATATTGGATATGTGTTGTTTCTGTCTTGGTCATGTTTTTAAATACATTCCATATGGCATTGTTGACTCGAATTTCGTTCAAAATGCTGACGAAGTTCGCTACCATATACACTATGGCCACATGATTGACTACTTGTCTTGGCAAATAACTTTCCTTCACTGATCCATAAATGATAGCCACTAGGTTTCGAAAAATGGTGACAACTGTACCTTGAGATAATGCAAACTAAGCGGCAGCAATAGACGATTTCATAGTAACAGCGACAAAATCGAGCTAAGCCACAAGATCCCGTGTTCAAATATAGTTTACCGCTGAATTAATGTGTTGTTTGGTATACAAAAGAATTTATCTGGCCTAAGTGTGCTCTTATGGACTAGAAAAACTAACTGACTAAATTATACGATGCAAAAAGTAAGTAAATATAAGTTTTTGCTTATTTGTACTCGTTATTAAAAAGAAGTTTATCACGAAATATTCCTTTCGGAATGCTCTTTCTGAACATTCTTATATTGTTATATGGCACAGAAATAATTTTCAAAAATTCGGGTTTTAGTTCTGTTTTCTTTCAGAAGTTGAATAGCTTTTTACCATTACTGACTTGAACTTGGTAGCAGTTGCCGCCGCCATTTGCAATGAGAGTTGCAGTGGCAGAGTAAATGATGTTAATGACCAACAGAATTTTACTGCAAAGCTCAGCTACTGACTGCTACTACTACAATGAGCGGAATATGGAAGCAGCAGCAGGTTGTCTCGCCTCCACTCACCACTTGCTTATGCAATCCCCAGCCGTGTTATGCTCGGGCGCAGTAACTTCGACTTTACTGCGTATCGGCAGCCAAAATTATGAACGTGTTATATGAAACTTTAAGTAAAACCCTTACAAATTACGAAAACATCAGTTGTGCGAGCGATAGGACAACAAAAATGGCAATGCCAACTAACCCACGCTTTTACGGAGACTTGAGCCCACATTTACATAATAGCCAAAAACACTTGGAATTAGCTAGGTTACTTTCGAAAACTTATGAGCGATGCCTGGCGAAGCCCTTAAACGCTTTCGAGACCAATGCAAAACTGTAGCCAGTGAAGCTTTTATCACAGACACAGACACATCAAGTCTTGTCAAAGTGCTGACTACAGAAATAATACAAACCGTGCCATTTGAAAATTCTGCGTGTGGCAGTTGAGCCGATCAAGCAGGCGCAAAGTGCACACTTCGCCTGTGGCGAAAAGCTCGTCACTATTTTCTTGCACGGCTCGATTTGATCTTCGTTATCATTTGTGTGGAATTTCATTTGAGTGCACTTAGTGGCGGTGCATATAGCTTACGTAAAATTAAAAAAACTCAAGTCACTGTGACGCGTCGCTGCCCACACTACACTCAGAAGCGCTGCTGCAGCACAGAATAACAGTAGTACAGTTTTAATTTTGTTTTTTTTTTCGGTTTTAATTACTATCTTTTGCACACACTCACACAGCTACGCTTATATGAACTTGACTGCGCACAATGTTGATATTATTATTATTTTTTCTCCAGTATAATTTTTTTGTACTATACTTTATAACAATAATTTGTATAGTTTTTCTTTAATAAAAATGTATTTACCTTATTTTCCTTTTTATTCAATCTTTGTAATTTTTGTTTTTTTGTTTTGTTTACTATTTTTCTAAAGAACCGTTGCAATAATTCGAAATAGAAAAAAAATGCAGAGCGAAATGCAAAATAAATTTGCTTAACTCGGAGTAAAACGACCGCGCGCTGTGAAAGCTCACAACTGAATGCTGTCAACTGATTTGCATTTTTGCTCATATACTCGAAGCTGGCTGCGGCGTTTGTACTCCGGAGTCGCGTTTCACGTGTTGCGGCAACGTGCGGCACGTTTGTTGTTGCTCGTCTCACTCACACAGTGACTAGCTGCACTACACTTTGTTGCTGTTTGCCACTGTGGTTGTGTTTGTTGTTGTTGTAGTGGTGGTTGTTATTATTGCTATTTAGCTTCGTTTTCCTGTTGTACTGCAAGTTCGTGTTTGTTTGTTGTTGTTGTTGTTTTGTTATGTTGTCGTTTACCTTTAGGTTTTTTTTTGCTTTTTTGATTTTCTGCTGTTGCTGCTGTTGTTCGATAACCAACGCTTGGTCGTCAACCTGACAATACGATTTGATATGTACTTTGCGCATATGCGAGTATTGACATATAGCATGTGTATACCCTAAGGGTAGGGTATTCGGGCATTACTTTAGTTTATTTTTTTTATAGAGCGAAATGCAAATATTTTTCCTGTGCCGCACATACTTCACATTTAAAGCTGCTTATTTTTTTTGCCTATTGATCATTGCCAAAGCATCATCTACCGTTTGCAACTCGAATCTGCAGACTAAGCTGAGTACAAACGGCAGCTATGCAGCTTTGCGCAGCAACAAGTGACTCAGTCTCAGAAAAAAAAAACTAGCAATGAACACAGTGTAAGAAAAAAAAAGAGAAAAAAAACGCTCAAGCTCTGCACTGACCTTAATGGCCGCATATGACACTCGCACTGAGTGTCTCAGCGCTCACTCGGAGTGAATTGTAAATGAGCTGAGCAGCTTTTCTGCTTGCGGAAGGGAAACATTTATAAAAACGTGCCGGCATCACATTAACTCACACATGAAACTTTATATAAATTCTAGCAGAGATTTTTATAAGTACTACAAGGAGTACAAGTAGATAAATACGAATTTAACATTAATCTAAAATAGCAAATAAATGAAATTCTTAGGAATCAACATTAGCTGCGATTTGTTCTCACCGTAGTTATCAGGAGTCAGTGCGAACTAAACACATATACGATACGCAAGCGTAATCGAGTTTAGGTAACACACTGCGTCAGTAACAAAAACAATCGACACCTCTAGAAAACAAACGGCAAATAAGTAAACACGGCCGCATACTACATTTTTTCTACTCTTTATACAGGGCGAGCAGCAGGCTGTGTTGCCAAAAATAAACAACAGTAATTATAAGAGAAATGAAAACAAAAACAAATAATTGCAAACGCATAACAGGCAGCCGGAGGTAGGCTTACGAACGGCTCCAAATGGCTTCGCTTATTGTTACTTAGCTAGCCGTGAGTAAAAGATCGAACGAGGGGGCAGTATCCGTGTGAGGTAATGGCATTATGCAAACTAATTATTGTGGTTAAATTCCCCATCCAAAACTCGAAAAATGATATACACATAGATAGGCAATAGACACTCACATATATACGTGCCATGTTGCGCACACGTAATGCCCTGCTGCCTTGCCAACTTTAAATTATTCTTAAGGCACCATTTTTATAACAAAAAAAAAAGGCAAACGGTAAGCAACCAAAAATAAGCACAAGTAACAATTATCAATATTCTTGAATAAATTTACCATGACCGGTACATCGAAATAAAAGGCAACATACAATATGATCCATAATAACAATAACAATAAAATAACAACAAAACCGGCAAAGCCAACACCAACAGCATCAGGATATCTATGGCAACCGCAACAAAAACAAAATATTTGAACTTGACTTTGACTTGGGCTACAGGTTGGATTCGGCAAAGTTACACGGAAAACCCACAACAGCAGCGCAAAAAAAAAAAAAATAAAGAAAAAAACAAAAATCGACGTGTGGCGAACTGTGGGTGTTTAACAGCGTGTGGCAGACCTAGTAAAATGGCAACGCCATGAAATACTTCACAACAACACCAAAAAGGAAAGCAACACAATCAGAATCGTGCCAAATGAGCGCAAACGGTTGCGGGGGAAGGGCACACAGACTGTCACGCTGGCACGCAGGCAGCAGAGCGATTGACACTACAACAGGCAGCAACTGAGCAGAGACCTGAACGGAAAATGCGACTTGCGACATGCGTCTGTGTAATGTGATTGGTCTCGTGTCTATGAACTTGGATTATGAAATTCTCGTTGGCAGCCACGGCACGAAGCTGTGTGTTGAGTATTTTGTGAAAATGTGTGTGTAATGTGCAGTTTTTTGCAGGCAGCAGACTTTTTCGCACACGGCGTATGTGTAATACTTTTTTGGCATTTGTTTTGGTTTTTTCTTTCTATATGATTTTTGTGTATTACTTTTCGTTTTCAAATTTTTTGTTTACATACATATTTAAGCATATCCTTGACACTCATACGCCGCTGTGTTCTTGTATCCAATCACGTGCAAAGCTGACACGCGCATAAACACCTGGATAATCGGGTTTCGCACAGCCGTAACCCCACGAGACCACACCCACCAACACGCCTGCCTCGTTCACAAGTGGTCCGCCGGAGTCGCCTTGACATGCGTCTTTGCCACCTTCGAGATATCCCGCACAAATCATCCGCTCCGTAATGCCACCATACTCCTTGTACTTCTCAGCACACAGTTCCTGATTAACCAGCGGCACTTCCGCCTGGCGCAGCCAATCACGCGACTCGACAATCGACTGCGTGTTGCCCCAGCCCGAGACAAAGCACAAGTCACCGTCGAGAAACATCTCCTTGACTTTCGGCAGTTTCGCGGCACGTTTAGTGACATCGAACTCTATGGGCTCTTCCAATTCGAGCAGCGAGAAGTCGTAATCCACGTTGGTATAGTTGAATTGCTTATGTTGCACGATCTGCTTGATCTTCAAGCGTTCGCCGCCTTTAGTGGCTGTCGAGGTGCCCAGTCGCACATGCAAGCGATCGGCCGTCTTGCCGCTGCAAGAAACAAATTCACATTGGCTAAGCTTTTACGGAGCCTTGGCTACATGGCCTGCGACTTACTAAGTGCAGTGCGCCGCTGTCAGTATCCAACGCTCGGATATTATCGAGCCCCCGCAAATGTGGCTACTCGTCTGCAGTGACACCTGATGGGGCGCGTCCGTGATGTTTATGCGTTGGCCCCCCACAATTCGTCCGTCGAGCCGGGGTTGCTGTAAGTCTTTAGTCAAACCAAAAGGGGGCAATGTCCTTTGTCGCGCACGGCGTAGTGGTTCCGGAATGAGACACACTTCCAAAAAGCAAAAGGATTATTCCAAATAGAACTTCTAATGCACGACTGTCGTGTGTACTCACCGGCGTACACCTGCGCTATGCTGAGCATAACCAACAGCAACGTCTTAAATTCCAGCATTGTGTTGCGATCCCGTTGTCCTTAGCTGCGATCCTGTTGAAGAATGACTGAACACAAACGCGTGACGCAGAAGCCACAGTTTGCCTATTCTTGTGCTGCAAGCAGGCACCACCTTTTATATCTGCTTAATTCGCATGCAACAACAACAATAACACCTTATAATATGTAGCCATACCGCGGACACACGCTGCGCGCTGCGGCTTATCAGCGTTGACACAAAACAATGCGCTGCGCCAGAATTGGGCCACATTGACAAGAGGCACTTGACTCAAATACCATCAGTCTAAGACAGTGCTAATTAGCAGACCTACACAATGCATGGGAAATGTGCCTAGGCACTGGTTTCTTTTATTCTGTTTGGTTTAATATCTGATCAATCGTGTGGGCAGCCACAGACACACAATAAAATTACAAAATGCTTTCACACATCTGCTACTCCACCACGTAGACGAAACTACGGCCGACTTCAATCAGTTCTCCGGCGATATCAATGCTGACGCGTTTCTGAGGCACGTCCAGCAGGAAAACACCCTCGCTAAGGGCCGTTTTGCCCGCTTTGTAGTCCTGAAATCCGGGAATTTTTCTTGGTCCCAGAAATGGATCGTCATAGCGCCACAATTTCAACGTTGAAATATCTGCCTTCAGGCCAATTATTTTGGAGATTTTCTCACGCAGCGTTTTGACCGTGTCGCCCTCGGAGATATCCGTGTTAACTTGAAAGAGTGATGAACGTTCAACGGGATTGGTAAGCTCAATGGCCAGATGCGGCGCAACTGTGAAGGCAATAAACGGTGAACCGGGACGTACCTCCTCTCGGGTCTTTTCCGGTGCAGCTGCATCGTCGGTATACTTGATTTCCAATTTATCGAGCTATAATAAACGAATGTGACCATTTAGTTGTTAATTATTTAATATGGGGTAAGCAACAGACTACTTACATCCAGTGTATTCTTCAGATAATCGAGATTGTCGAGCAACACTTGACGTTCGTCAAATTCTAAAGTCACTGCTAGCCCGGCCACACCCTTGCCGCCCTCGACTTTTTCGCGTATCATTTGAGCGAAGGGCATAACACGCTTCATGAACTTTTTCAGTTCTGCCTTTTGCTGCAGTGTCGATGCAATGACTTTATTATCTGGCAGCGCACCACTTTGGTTGTATAGCTCTCGCATGGTATCGAGTACACAACACTGCCACGGCGGGTAAGTCTTGGCCACCCATACAATGGCACGATCGGGTTTTTCGCTTTGCGGATCTACAGCCTTCTCTTTGCCGCCTTTGCCCCTCACGTGCAGCAAATTCTTTAAATTCAAGCGGAACGAATGAGCAGATTCCATTAGATACTCCGAGCACATGATATCTACTTCGTTGACAGCGCCAATCTCTGGCCAGCGTGCGTGCCATATGGATTCCTTGTTGCCCAGCAGCCCCCAAACATGTTCAGCGACATGTGGGCAGATGGGCGCCATAAGCAACGCTTGCCGACGAATAAACTCGAAAACCAGCTCTTTGTGCATACCCTGCGAGCCACACAGTTCGCGATATTTGTCGCGCGCCAACTGCAGTTCATAGAACCCAGTGCGCAGGGCCTCTTTGAAGAGCATGCGTCGATAGTGATCGTCTGTCTGCTGTGTCTTAAGGTTCATTTCGCTGATGAAGACTTTGTCGTTGAAGGTATTCGCAGGGCCTTTGCGTAGCAGTGACGTCAGCATCTCCTTAACCCACTCGATGAACGTGTAGAGACGTAGAACTCCAGCGTCGGCTGTGTTCACCACGAAGTTGGCGTCCTCCACACTGTCGCCGGCGTCGGCCAAGCAGAGTCGCATGCCATCGGCCGAGAACTTCTCAACAGCTTCGTATAGAGTTAGGAAATTACCATCTGATTTTGACATCTTAGCTGAGTTCAGCAGCAGATGTCCGTTGACGCGGATGCCCTTGGGCCATTTCGTTTGATCGTTGGGCCACATGGCAGCATGATTATACAGCAGGAAAGTTAAGTGATTCTGTATCAGATCCTTGCCCGAAACACGGAGATCCAGAGGATACCAATATTCAAACTCCCGACGCATGACATCAAGATGAGCGGGTCTAATCTTAGAATTCTTAGGCAGCGGTGAATCCTTAAAGAATATGTAATCCCAGACTTGTGGTGTCATATCCTCTGGCGAGATGCCAAATGGTCCTGGATTTTCACCCTTGAACGTGCCACCTTGCAGCAGATGCGACACTGTGTAGAACGCCATGTAAATGGTCGAGTCAGAGAGCGACTCAATCAGCCATTGCTCATCCCAAGGCAACTTTGTGCCCAAGCCGTAGGTCCGCGAACAGGCATACTCGTGCAACCACTTGAGACAAGCCTCAAAGTTATTGCGAGCCTCATCGTGGAAAGTCTCCATGTCCTCCAGTATCTTTGTAGCCTGCGCCTGCCACACGGGTTCGCCGTAGTTCAAATACCATTGGTTGCACAGAGCCACTACGCACTGATCACCAGAACGTGAAATGATAGTTTTTTCTGGCTCAAAGTAAACATCTGCCTCATTGGCGTCGACGAGTTTTTTCTGCAAATCCTTTTTGACGTCCTGTATCTTACGTCCAGCAAACTCTCCCACCAGCATGACGCCATCGTAGAAACCTTGACAAATGCGTAAAGATAAATAAAACCAATAAAACTGAAAAAACATGTTTTGCTCACTTTTTAGGTAGCACATCTCCTTCGCCTCTGCAAGCTTTTCTTTATCGTTCTGAGATTGTATCTTTAGAGTCTCGTAGGCGTACACCGCGCTGAGCTTGCCCAGTGCTGGCACATCGATAATTGGGAGTGGCTCAAAGGGAAGCACCATTTCATCCTTAATGCCGTATTTCTGACGGAATGCTTCCTTTTTTTGTAAATCTACAAGCGCGGCATAGTCGTCAGGTGAGTCCGAAGGCACGGAGGTGACAACGCCAGTACCCTTATCCTCCTTTATGGAGAGCATAGGCAGTGTATAAATGGTTTTGTGTGCTGTCAAAGGAGCCGAAAGCGGCACACCCAACAAATCCTGACCGGTGAGTTCAGCCAACTCTACCATTTTACCATCTTCCTTAGTAAAACCTTGGTAAGCCATGTTGCGCGCAGCTCGTCTTGTGCTTATCCACACTTCGTTGTTGCGCGTCGTTTCCCAGGCAATGTACTTAATGTCCGGATGCAGCCAACAGTTAGTCTGACCATACATAGTCTCCGGACGCAATGTGGCCGCAACCATGTAAATGGTCTGCCTCACACCGCTGCACCACAAGGTTTGATTTATAAATCTACTACTTACTATTTTGCCAAAACTTACCATAATGCTGCCGGTTTCTGTAGAACCTTCATTTTGATCAGTGTGTACTCCTGTGGTCCAACACCCTCGCCGGTCGAGCGGTCGTGATCCATGCATGGCTGCCCATCTTTGGGCGAAAATATAGTATGACGTTTACCGTAAAGTATTTTACCGCGTGCTTTCAAATGATTAAATTGCCAACGAACAAAGGAATCGAAGTAGGGATTTGCGTCGGTTGTAATGAAAGTTCGCCGCCAATCAATCTATCAGTCAAAAGACACAAAATTCATCTTAGTATATAAACACTGGTCAATGGCAAATCATACTCACGTGCACTCCTATGCGTTTTAAATCCAGCACAGCTAGCGGTGGAAAATAATCCAACCAATGTTGTGCATCAGCAAATTTCTTAATTTCTTCATCCTCCAGTCCAAGGCTTTGCATGATGTGCCATTGGTATTTAGATCCACCCGATTTAGCCACAGCCTTGCTCTTCTTGCCTTTCGACTTGTCTTTTGGTACCTCTGAAGGCGTTTCAGTTGCTGCCGGCGCTTCGACTACAAACTCTGGAAAGTTTGGTGGAAAGCCAAAGTCTTCCATTTCACGTTTTAGCTTATCTGCGCAAGCTTTGATGGGCATGCCGGTGCAATGAAATCCGAAAGGCCACAGTACGCGACGTCCTTTAAGTCGGTGATACCGCACGGCAAACTCCGCTTTAGACAGCGAGAAAGTGTGTCCCAAATGTAGGCGGCCGTTCATGTAGGGAAATGGAAAGGTGACAAAGAACTTCTCATCCTGACTCTGTTTCGGTTTCACCGGTGCATCCGATTCATGCAGCTGTTCCGTATCCCAGCGGTGTTGCACCTCACGTTCGATTTTCTGAAGGTACTCCACTTTAAAAGTGCCCTTACGTTCACCAGTGGCCTGCGCATAAACATTTGTAATTATTCATTCATTTGAATGCAATTAAATGAAAAATAACATCCACGATGGATGGACTCAATGACGAATTTCCAAAGTCCACAGTATGCATATTGTACTCGATGTCAATTAAGTTTTTTCTTACCATTGTGCAGAATATTCTTTTTTCGTACTTTCAGTACTCAACAGACAGTCAATTCCGAATTATTTGATAATAAGTTAACTTATAAAAAATTTGCGAAATTCGCGTGCAACGTGTAACTTATCGATAAATAAATAAACTGTTAACACATGTTGACCAGTTGGAGTGCTGCCAATTAAGCGATAAATAAATGGCTATATTTAGCCATTTTAGCCATAAAAAATGTGGAACCCGTCACACATCTGGGGATTTTTACTATTTTACCCCTATATATTGAGTTATCGGTCTTGAAGCTACATTGAAAGTAGCATTAGTGGCACAAACAGCATTACTGTGAGTGGAAAAGAGATAAATACTTTGCTAATATGACCGGCAGCTGTTTAGCCGCTAAAAAGAAGAAGAGAATTGTTTACTTACTGAAATAAGAGTTTTGTACGAAATATATCGTTGTAAAAAAAGTTGTTGAATCTTTATTTAAATAAATTGTAAACAAATCAAAACGCAAGCATGTCGTATATGCTACCGCATTTACACAACGGATGGCAAGTGGACCAGGCTATACTCTCCGAGGAAGATCGCGTCGTGGTAAGTTGTGTACAAATTATTGTAGAAAACATGCAACTAATTCTTTTATATTAAAACACAAAAGGTTATACGCTTCGGACACGATTGGGATCCTGCTTGCATGAAGATGGACGAAGTCATGTACAGCATCGCGGAGAAGGTAAAAAACTTTGCTGTCATCTATCTGGTGGACATAACCGAAGTACCCGATTTCAACAAAATGTACGAATTGTACGATCCCTGCACGGTAATGTTCTTTTTTCGCAACAAACACATTATGATCGATTTGGGCACTGGCAACAACAACAAAATCAACTGGCCACTCGAGGACAAACAAGAAATGATCGACATCATTGAAACGGTTTATCGTGGAGCGCGAAAAGGACGTGGTCTCGTGGTGTCACCCAAAGACTACTCAACCAAATATAGATACTAAGAAGAAGAAGCGAGATATAGCAAGTAGCTGTAAGTTTCCTATAAGTAATAAAGTTACGCTAACTCGATTAACAGATATGGACTGTATTGCAAATAAACGCGATTTTCAACTTTGGACGCAATTCGTTTTGCTCGCTTTGCTAACAGCAAGGTGCCAGTTTCACGCAGTTTTGCAAGTTGTGTTCTTAGCATTCCAGCGCTGTACCGCGTTGTTATGCTTTACTTCAGCCGTAGTGAGATGCAAGAAAAAGCCAAAGGTACTTGTCACTTTTTTGCATTGTTTTTTTGGCTGGCATTGTTGTCACGACGTAAAATTGCACTCTCAGCCTGACCAGCGAGTTTTAGCACCTAGGTAAAATGTACTCAGGCAGCAAGAAATTTTCAAGCAACACTGTTGTTTGTTAACTTACTATAAGACTGTATACTGTTGTAAGGGAGTCTATGACAATAATATATGTATATTTCGAGTAAATGAAAATTGCAGTCCAACCAGTTTATGGAACTAGCGAATCATGTTGACAATTTGGAAAGTTTATGACATTTTTGTATTTGCAGTTCACTTGGATCCGACAACCAACAATAAAAAGTCCGTAATTTTGTTTTTTTTTTTTTGTAATATTTTATTTCGTTTGAGTTTACTTTGTCACATTGTGTTTCGCTTTTTCATTAATATTGCTAACATTTACATAAATCTCCATTATTATTTGTTTTTAGCATCGTTTCGGATTTTTTTCTTTTCATTAGTTGTTTGATTTGCTTTTAAACTTTAACTAAATTTTTAATAGCTCACATTTTTTATTATAATTCATTAACATTTTTACTCGCCGCATAATTATTTTTCACATCATATATTTCGTATATTATTGAATACTTTGAATTTAAATAAGCTAATTAATTGCTTTTCATCTGCAAATACTGAACTGCTTGCATTTTAATTTAAATTTTTTTATTTTTAATTTCTTTAGTAATTCGCTCGAATTAATTTTTAAATTTGTTTTGTTTTCCCGTTCGTTTTTATTATTTTAAATAATTTTGCACAAGTTTTTAGAGTTTTATATAGATAGTAAGGCAGAGAGAGTTTTATAGTCCGAAAAATTGACTTCTAGTTTTTGTGTAAAGATAAGTTCGTTGGATTTCCCTAGATTTTTTTGTTTTATTAATTTTTTTTTTTTTTGCTTTTAATAAGAGAGTGTTTTAACAGTACTAAAATTTAATAATTAACTGTAGAAAGTAATCGAGCTGAAATAAAAGTTAGCAACAAATCTATCTCTTTTATGGTCGAGTGTTTTCAGGCCATTTAAAATAACAATATGCGCTTTTGGTTTTTAAATTACATTTTTTTTTCTAAACTGAATTGGCTAATATTTTCTATAGGTTTTTATATTTTATTTTCAATTTCTTTTCGCTTATAAATTCATAACATGTCTTCAAGAACTTGTAATTTTCATATTATTGTTCATTAAATACAACAGTTTTTTTTTGGTTTTTTGTTTTTAATTTTCCTTTGTTATATTAATTTGGTTTCTGATTTGTTTGTTTTTTTTTATGCTTAAGTTTAACAATTGGTTCCACTACTCAATTCTTATGCAGCTAATTTTTATAATATAAATTTTAATTATTATTCTTTTAATTATTAACTACACTTTAATGTTTTGTTTTTTATTTTTATTTATTTTTTTTTTATTTCTGAACAAATTCAACACTACAAGTTAATATTTCTTTTAGTTATTTGTTTTCAGATTTTTTGTTATTAATGATCTTCAGCATAATCAACAATTAACTAAGTTTAGTTGGGTTACTTACACAATTTCTAGTTTGATAGTTTAATTTCGTTTATTTGAATTATTTAATTTTGTTTTTTCTTTTTGTTTTTGTCTATATAATTTTATTAAACTTTTTCAGTATAAAATGCTTAATATTTAAAAAACGTTACGTCTCTTTTTCGATTTTTTTTCTTGTTTTATTAGGTTTTATTTGTTTTTATAATGCAAGGTACAAATTAGGCTTTAGGATGAAAGTCTATAAGGTAAATACGCTATATATTTTTCTATGCAATTTAAACGCCGAATTCTGCTGCCCACTACTACGCGTATATACCGTTAATAACTGTTACGCTCATACCATGCTATATACTCGTAATTATTTATGCATAATGCCCACTGACTAATTTTGATTTTGGTTTTTCCTTTAATTTTGAAAATATTCTTCCATTTATTACTAACTTTTGCTTTGTCACTATTTGCTTTATTTATATTTATTTATTTATTATTTTTTCTTTTTTATACCTGCTTATAGAGCAAATGCAATTTCATATAGAAAAATATAGATGTAGGTGGGATGAGTTAGGAAAATATACATTTTATTCTTTATATTTCTTTGCTTGTTGTTACTTCCTTTATGTAAATCATTATATATTTATATATATTGTATTTTTTTTTTATGAACATTTCGTAGTATGAAACTCCTATGTATGTATATAAGAAAGTCCAAAGAATGAGTTCTCGTCCGGCAATGTGCTTTATGTCTGTTTTCTTCACTTCTGGTAAATGGTGCATAATATAATAATTGAAACTGTTCTGCTATTTATTTTCCTAAGGTGCTAAATATACATTATCAGGTATATGAGTTGCGTTTTCCGGGCGCCATAGCCAGTACCAGAGAGATTTGGCATTATCTGAACGCATAACTAAGACACTAGAAGAGTACATAGAAGTAGATAGATCGACAGATCGATAGATCGAGTGGCTTCGTAGAAGAAGCACCCGAGTATAATAATAATTTTAAAAAATATATACATATATATATATCCGCATATTTTTGTATATATGTATGTATATGTATATATATATTTTTAGAGTAGAGTAAACGTGGAAAAAAATAAATCCGAGTAAACGCTACTTAACGTCGTAGTTCTATTAACAATAGACAACAGTCTCTAAGTACGAATACGTTGTTGTTTTTGTTTGTGTTATTTGTTGTTGTTATTCTCTTTGTTGATTTTACATGTTTGTTGTTTTGTTGTTACATTATATAAAATACTGGCTAACAGCTTAACATCTGTCTAAATGCACTTAATTACTAAAATTCATTGAATACTCGTCGTTTCGTCGTTAGTAGACCAACGCCAAAATATCAAGATCCTTGCGCCACACAACATACTCTGTGAGTAGGGAAGCAGGTTCAGTGCTGGCATTCAAGAGCACACACACACACACATCAATAAGGAAACAATTGAGCAGTGGTCTTGAGGGCACGGCACACAACCCGTAGCCGTTGTGGATCAACCAGCGCCGCCGACGACGTGCCACAAGTTTAGCTAGAAGAGTGTCTCCTTCGACCACTTTCTGGAGGAACCCGGCGGCAATCTGGGATCATGTGCTTTTTCGTCGACGACATCTCGACTCGTGCGTTCAACCAATGCCACCGACATGGCAGCGCTCTCCGAACTCTCGTCAGTAGGCAGCCGTATTAGAGGCAACTCGAGCATCACTGCGGGCACTGCGCTGTTAGGCTGGGCGACGGATGCATCAGGCGCTTGTGTAAGGTTCGAATCGCTTTTGCTTGTCGGTGCCGTCGTTACTTGCTGCTGTTGGCCATTGCCATTGCCTCCGCGTATTATTAATTGCTTGAGTGTGGCCGGCATGCAGATGATCGGCTGCCGCGTACTTAACGCCGAATCGGAGACGGAGGAGGCACAAGGATCATCAGCGTGTCTAGTATGTGGCAGTTGTTGTAGTTGTTGTTGTTGTGGTTGTTGTTGTTGCATTTTCATTTGGTTACTAACAAGGATCGGCGAAGTTTGCGCTGCCGACGACACACCCTGTGGCTCAGCAGTCGCAGAAACGCAAGAGCCGGATGCACTGGAACACACTAAATTATTGTCCGTTAGTGGACTGGAACGACCTATGCTAATTACAGTATTCAAGCTGCTGTATTGTGTGTGCGTTGTCGACTCGCCCCCACCACCACCAAGACCTCCAAGACCACCACCACCTCCAGCAGCCCCAGTTGCCTCGGCCAAGCCGACCTCGGTGTTCAGGGTTGAGCAGGTGTCCTCCTCTGTGGTGGTGGTCGTCGTCGTTGTCGTGGTCGTGGGCAGACTCTGCGGATCGCTGTACTGCTGCAGCAGTTGTGCACGTCGAGGATGCGTTGGTGGACTGCTGGTGCAAATGACAGCGCCAAAGTGTGTTTCCAGCGGAGCCGCATTCGAAGTCTGTTGACTGCCGCTGACCTGGAACTCCTGCAAGGGTTGACATATCAAGGACACACGATCATTGGATGAAGCGCTAATCGTGCGATGTCGTTGCAGGAGCGAACGCCGGGAGCGCGCATTGCCGCTGCCTCCACTCGTGCCTGCGAAGACTGCCGTTGCGCCCAAGCTGTAGCGCTTCTCTATGGGATATTTCAGCGGTTTGTGTGGCGGCTGCATGCGCACTCCCTGCTGAAGTGTGCTGACCATAACACAGTCGGCTGCGGGCATGGCAGTCGCTGCAGTCGTCGCACTAGGCGCCCTGAGTATTGTGTTCTCTCGGGTGAACACGACGCCATCATGGTGCACCATGGCAGCTGCAACGCCTGGCGTGGCGCCGAGGCTCGCCTCTTCGCTGTCGCTGCTCATCTGCTGCATGTCCTCGTCCGTGTCAGCGGTGCTCTCTAGGAAAACCGAGTCCTCGCCGAGCGAACGCATTTCCGAATCCTGGTACTCGAGTGAGGAGATCTTAAAGGAACTTAATGAGGCGAGTGGCGCACGTTTCTCCACATTGAAGAGTGCTTTGCCGGAGATTGTGCCCAGACTGCCGCTACCGTCTATTTTATCCATGCTAACCGGCGTGCTGTCAATGCTGATGCTGCTCGAGGTCCCCGGACCAGTGGTGCAGGGTGCGGCAGCCTTTGCTGGCTCCACAGCTGCACAAACGCTCGAAGCAGCAGCTGTGCCGCTAGCGTTGCTCATCGCCATCTCACCGTAGGGCACACGCTGCACTTCCACCAAGGCGATCTTCCGTCTAACGCCCAGACGCAGCTCCTCCGTGGGCGAGTCGGAGAACTGGAACGCTTGGGTTATGCTAGTCGGTGGCGCCGACTGTATTGGCTTGGGCAACTCGTACATAAGTCCAGCAGTGCTGCCGGCACCCACCATGTGCTGATTATAGGGATAAACATCGACCGTGTCGGCGCTTATGGAGTGTATCTGCTGCTTGCGACCTGCCTGCGCGCTGTCTGGATCGTAGGAGACGATACTGTGCTTCCGCACGAAGCTTGGCTGGGCGCTGAGTCCAGCAGCACCACCGCCAGTGGCTGTGCTTCGCTTGGCAGCTTTTTGGCTCTGGGCTCGCGCAGTCTTGCTCGACGTTGGAGGCTCATAGCTCGGCTTGAGCTGCTCGTAGAGGCTGCGCTCCGAGGGGCATGGCGAAGCCTTCGGTGTCGGCTGTATCACCTGAATGTCGGGGTAATAGTAGTCCCAGTTCTCGATGCTCGACGTACGCGAAGCAGTGGACAGCTTGCGTTGCAACGTCGGTGGCAGGTTGCTCAGGCCGAGCGTGAAGGCCGAACAGCGTCGTTCCAAGTACGAACTGTCAGTGCTGCAGCAGGTCATGGCGCTGCTACGTCTGGAGTCCTGTCCCGCAGGTGGCAGAGTGAGAAACCCTTGTTTACTCCGCGTGGAGTCTGTGCGTTTGTGAATGGCAACCTCTGCCACTTTGTCCAGTTCGTCCAGATCCTGTTCGCGCTGCAAGTACTCATCGTGCTCCAGTTCGTCATCCGTTTCCACAAAATAATCATCCGCACCAAAACTGCCGCCCATCGGATAGTTGCTGAAAATGCGCGAAGATTCGGAGCCACTTCGTCGGCGTACGCCGCCAGCACCTAAACTGCCACCGCCTGCGGATACGGCCGAGTAGGAAAAACGACGCGGAGGCGCCAAGAAGTTACTGTAGCCTGCTCCACCACCTCCTCCTGTAAGCGAACTTTGATTAGTAACGAAAAACAACGCAGCGCAAAACATGTCTATTCAAGCTTACCTATTGACGAAAACCGATGTCCACGATTCAGCAACGGCGGCGCGCTCACATTCCCCAGCGAGAGCATGCGTTGTCGCCGGTACGCGATATCCTCATACTCGTCCGGATAGATGGACATGCCCGTCGCCACAATGGCCTCCTGTATCTCACGCTCCTCCTCCTCTTGCATGCAGACGGCCGCCACAGCCGCCATTTTCGGATCCTTCAGCACCTTGAGTGTCTCATTCGAACTGCTCCGACTCTTCCACACAATCAGGAACACCATTAGCCCAAAGAATCCACCCAGCGTGGCAGCTATGCGCACGCCCGTCATGACATCGTAAGTCGCATAGAACTCCTCGCGCACTCGCTGCCGCTCAGCCGCCACGTTTTCTGCTTCCGTGAGATTTCGCTGTGGCGTATAGGGCGTGGCCGAGGCTGAGGCGATCGTAGGCGCTGCCGCTTGGGCAGCTGGACTGGCGGTGCTTGCGACCAAATGGCTACCGCGTAAAGGATCAGCAGCATGACTTGGCAGCGCTGTGACGGGCGTCTCCAATACTTTCGCAGCAATCTCAAGGGTTGTGCGCCGCTTAACGGACTTATTGGCGCCATGACTGGGAACTGCACTGGTGCCCGCGGCGCTGTGGACAGTTGCTGGGGCGCTTGTGGCATTAATTGAACTGGTTGCGGACGACGTTGACGACGACGACGGCGTGGCTGTGGCACGTCGCGAGATTATGGCCATCTCTATTCTAACATCTTCTGTAAAAGAACAAGGGAGCCAGTGAATATAATGATTGACACTTTTTTTCATAGTAAGCCTCAAATCAATTGCTTATGCTGATATACATATACTCGTACATATGTAAATCAAGATATCAAGGACGAAAGAAAAAGTTAAACGCAAACTAATACATTCTTGGCATATCTGCGCTGTTCACTTTCGCCTTCTTTCCTCCGCCCTTAACCCAACTGGGCGCTTCGTACGCATTCCTATTCGCTCGCATACTTGCCAACACCACCAGAACTTTCTCTTCTGAGCGCACACCGCCACACCCATCCGGCCTCTTGGTCTCTGTTTGTCCACTTTTTTAATGAGTAAATTATTTTGAAGTCAAAATAAAAGTACGGAAAGAAGCAAAAGCTAAACTCGAAACCAGCAGACATGCATTCGCTTGGAACATCCTTGATTTTCAACAAGTTGCACACTTAATGATTCATAATGACCGCGATGCCGCACTGCCGCCTCCCATCTCCCAGTGCTCACTCTACGTTCTGCTAAGTTATCTGCCGCAGTTGCACTCACTTGCCACAGATTCTCTTCGTTTTAATTCTTTATGCTCTTCGTGTTGGTTTTGTGACTGAGCGCCTTTTTTTTATTATATTTTTGATTTTTTTTTTTATATTCTTTTTCTTTTAATGGTTTTGTCATGCAGTTGAATCGTTCGTGTCCTATTGACCAAGGATAACAACAGCGTAGCGCATAAAAATGATTATTGCAAAAGTTGTAGCTCGTTGTTTTTATCTCTTATTCACTCGATTTTCTTTGCGATTTTCCTTTTCTTTATGCAAATTTCTGACTAGCGAAGCAAACATCGCTAAGGAAAAACTTTTATTGGTAATAACATACTAAGCAATGAAAATCTACGCAAGAATGCATACGCATGGAGACTCCCCCGCCGATGCACTTCGATGCACGTAAGGCAGAGTGACGCAAGGCCATCAAGGTTGGAATGTATGTGTGTTATGTATACTTGCAAATAATTCAATAAGCATTTGGAATGGCTCCTAATGAATTTCTGTCACTTCCGCTTGTGCAAACTGCAGAGTGCGGCAAAATGTTCCCTTCTGCATGGCTGCGCTAGCACGACATTATCCGCATTTAAGCGATTCTTAGAAGGAGTCAGCAAGGCTGAGACAAGTGTGCCTAATGGGCAAACAATGATGCTGTGTACCCTTTCGAAACCGCTTCTCAAGTGAAGGAAGCAGAGATTGAAGAGGGTGTGAATGTGGGGAAGAGGGCTGAGGAGGAGCACAGGCAATGGGCAGGCATATCAATTTGTTTATTAGCTTCATTCTTTATTGAATTGAAATTGGGTTCTTAATTAGCTTCCCTTTTTTAATTGAATTTATTTTCATTCGTTTTCATCATAACAAATTAAACTGGAAAAGTTTATTTTCATTCTTTATGAACTGAAAAACCAATTACAAAGTATTCCATCCATCTGCAGATACACACGCAGTCCATAAAAATTAAAACGAAATTAAAACAAGAAAGAAAATAATTATCATAATTTACTTCTCCTTATTACGAGTATTATAATTCTCTTGTTTTCTTTTCATGTGCTTCAACAGCCGCATGCTGCCGCGTGATTTTTTGTAAAAACATTTGCGCATCAGCAGCTAAATAAAAATGATAAATAAGTATAATTACAGTGGAAACGCCACAAAGTGAACATGAACATGAGAAAATAATTAACAGTCGCATTTACGTTTCACTTTACCCGCGGTTAGGCATTACAGTAGTCCTGCAGTGGAGGCTAGGTGGAATGGACTTTCTACAGATGATATAGAGAAGTAACAAATCACTGGGATTTAAGGATACTAGACAAACAGTAAGATGCTATGCGTTTGACTGTTCGGTGACTTCTACGTTAGCAGTCGCTAACTGACTTACTCAATTATCTACAACAACAAAAAGCGTTTATTTGAACAGCAAATGCCTTGCAAAAGGGGCTTTACTGTAGCACAAAAGCAGCATTGGCAAAAAAATCATTAAATATGCTATTTGTATTATTTATTCGCATTCTTTATTGCAAAAGAGTGGCAAGAAGCGAATCAATTGATTTGCTAATGCCTAATTTTTAGAGCAGAATTTATTTTTCAAATAAACAAATTATCTTCGCCTGAAGTGCTGCACGGGGTTGGGGACGAGGGCACTGTTCGCTCCTAATTGAATCAAAATGACGGCATGAGCACAATTCACACAGCACACACAGCTCACATAGCAGCACCGACAACACTCGAAACCAATAAGAAACGATGCCGAACGCACAGCACAGCTGTCGATTGCTCTTTGACTTTTATGTAAATTTCTTCAACGAATTCTGATGAATCACCTCCGCCTGCTATTCGTATGCGTATGCGTATATACGCGTATTTACTCGAACCAAACCAAACCGAACCAAACTAAACCGAACTGATCTGAACCGAATCGAAACGAATCGACTGCAGAAGTGTGAAATCAGGCGCAGGGTATGTCTGCAAGCTTACGCATGTGCGCGTGTGAGTGTGTAAGTGTGTGTGGCCAAGTGCGAGTAAATGTAGAAAAAATTGCTGGAATAATTTGACTTGCATTGAATGGTTTAGCAATAAACTCTCACACACAGAGACGCATACGGATACTCACACCCAGCTTAGCTTGGCAGAAGCCAATGTTGGTCTTAAATCAAAACAATTCAAGCGTGCAACCAAAAAAAAAACAAAAACCGACCAAAAGAAAACAGAACAAACGAATTGATAAAACTTTGTCAGGACGTATAGGCCACAAGCATTGCGCAAGGACGAGAGTCGTGTGCGGCATGAGCCTAAGCGTGAGGAAAATGGCAAACCGCAGAATGTTGTGATTGTAGTTATTGCTGTTGTTGTTGTTGTTGTTGTTGATTGGGGATGGGAATGGTGCTGGTGATGGTGGTTATCGTAGTAGTATTGTGTTGTTGTAGTTGTCGTTTCTGCCATTGCTGCTGTCGTCGTCGTCTGCGCGGAAAATGATGAATGATTGTGGTCGGTAAGAAACAAAGTAATATACAACATGATAAATAAGACTCAGTCTTGTGTGCCTTTGTATATATGTGTGTGTGTGTGTGTGTATGGATGTTGGCCAGTGTCTGGTGATGTGGTTTAGTGGTGCAGTGGTGTTGTGGTGTTTATGTGAAAGTGTATTTTGTTGTATTTTTGTGCGAGCTTTAACCAAAAAGTTGCCTACAGCCTAGCCAAGCTGGCTAAACCAAACAAACCCACAGAGGACAAGCGGACAGCTCAAATACAACCGAAGAAACTAAGCCTCGCCAAGCCAAGCCAAGCAGCAAAAGTAAAAGCAAACGCAAAACGAGAAGGCAGGCGAAAAGGCGAAAAACGAGAAACGCATAACGTACAACGCAGTCAGCATTTGCTGTTTGTTGAGTAAGACTTACACGAAAATAATAATTCATCATGTTAACGCATGTTAGGCACTGTGCTCACATGTAAATGTCCTGCATATGCGCAGCCACATTTACACATTCACACACGAATGTGATGTATGTATGTATGTGTATAATATACTAATGTATGTAGCAGCGGAAGTACAATATATACATTTGTATATACATATGTACATATTGTAGATAAGTACGGCATATTTTTGCGAAACCTGTCAAACGAAATTGAAGAAAAATCAATTGAAATCTGCACACAAGTATGTCGGCAGGTATGAAGCGTAAAGAGCCTAAAGGACAAAAGGATGCAGGGCGAGCAAAAGGTGTGCGTTGAAGTATACACTTCTGCCGCAGAATTAAGTCATGTACGACTTAACAAAGACGCCACATTTGTGTGTAGTGAAGCGCACACAGCTCACACAGCCCACACAGCCCACACACACAAACACACTGAGGGAGCAGCCGTCGGAGCTCATGGAGCACACACACGGTTGGGTCTGGCACAGAGAGCGCTATGTGTGTGTTGAAAATACCTGATGAATGTTATAAGCTACTTTTAGGCGCATTAAGAAATTGAAAATCCGTATTTACAACTTTGCCATTGACTAAACACACGCTTCCCTCTTGAATGTCATGATGTTGACATTCGTAGATTTCATTATTTATTATTTGTTAGATTTTTCCTCTACTTGTGTTTTGTGCTTGTTTTTGTTTTCGTTTTGCTTATTGTTGGTCGTTTTTTTGGTTGAACTTAATTAGGACAAGTGCAGAAACCATTAACAAACATCGACTGTCTCGCCTGTCCACCATCGACTGTCAGTGACTGTTCATGCGTGCAAATTTATGGCCCCAAACATTTTAGAATGTGTTTAACTATGTGCGTTCACGATGCGGATTTAAATGTTTAAATTTTCGTGTAGCCAACGGTGCGTATACGCAACATTTAATTTACGCATTACGCCCGAACGACACTTGACTTGTTTCTAAGCCCCGCCTTGTCCCTAATTCTGGGCAGATGCCTAAACCGACTGGCAAGCACTTCGCATAATAGAAACATCCAAATAAGGCCGCGAAAATTGGCGTAGACCTGCTTAGCATTACGTGTTAAATGAAAACTGCCGACGAACGAGCAAAACAAGCAGCAGCTCCAACTGACACGGCGAAGCAACTCACAGGCCCTGCGCTGGACAGCAATTGACGATGGGCGCCGTTATGTTTAGGGCGGGAAAATGAAAAGAAACAACGATTTCCATTTTTATAAACTAAAACTACAGTGTACAAGTGTTGAACCTTCATAAAAGATATTTTATGCTAAAATGCGAAAGAATCAGTTGGCACATTCTGAATTTAAGGATGATGTCCAAGACACAGCAATATTCATATATAAATGAAACGAATAATTTTTCTCATAGAAAATACATATTCTACGAATAGTTCTCCTGCCTAATCGCCCAGAAGATGTGTATAGTAAGTATTGTATCAACTTGGAACCCACTTTTCATTATGATTTTTCATAGTTCCCTTGGTCTCCACATCAATGCAACAGTCATTAGCCCAAAGCCCATTAAATGGCTCAACATGCGCCCCAGCAGCTTGCCAACAAATTTATTAGACAATAACTTGACTTGCTCGCAGCCAGAGATCAAGAGAGCAAAAGAGCCGGCAGCCACTTAAACTGCCACATCGATTGTGAAATTTGCATTCACTGAACTGTGAATAATCAGTAAATTGGCATTAATTAGGCAAATGCGCAACATTCACTGGAAGTTTTCAAAAAGAAATTAAAATCCACTCTCATTGATGCCCAAAATGGTGCAATTGGTACCGTCGAAGCCGCGCTCCTGTCTAACACCACGTACACCATCTCCTCTGCCTCTCCGCTCGCCTCCGTGCCTCCGTGCCTCCTTGCCAGCCTGCATGGCTGTCTGTGTGCAAAGTCCGCGACACACATGGAGGGGCTTAATCTGCTTAACTCCGCGTGCCGCTTCGCAAACATCCGCTGATGCCATTGCTGCCATTGCTGCCGATGTTGGCAATGTTGGCAATGTTGCCAGTGCTTAGCCGCTGTTTGCCATTTTCGCTTAATGTATTTTAGCCTTTTATTGTTATTGTAATGTTCGCTTGTTGTTGCCGTTGTTCTCTTTTGTTGCTCGCTTGCCTATCCGTGCTGCCATCGTTTTGCTCGTTGCTGCTGCTCATCGTTGCGATTGACGACGTTTGCTGTAACTAGGACTTTTTAACGTTGTTATCCTGTTGTCATTGTTTCTTGGCTCATTTGAGCCGCTTTGTTGCTACTTTGCTCTTCCTTTCTTCCTCTACCTGCCCCTCTCAATTTCCCACTGCCTCTTTCGAGTGGCGCTTTGCACTACTTCCTAACTAGCGCTTAGCGTTTTACGTTACGTTTATGTTTATGTCTATGGCACTCGGCGTCATTTGTTTCATTTCGTATACTTACTTTTGTCATTTTGTTCCTTCATTGCCTACGCAATCGGCTTGCCTTGGTCCTTAGCCCTACAAACACACTTTCTCTCCCTGTAGCAGTTGCAACTAAATTCTATGCTTGATAAGTGCTCCACACCCTCGCACTCGTTAACGTTCGTCTGTCCTGCTTAAAATTGTTTTTGAATTGTTGCCTTTGTTCACGACCTTCGTGCCTTAAGCGCCGCACTCCGCTGTACCACCAAGTCAGTCGCTTCAAGTTGCTTTGTCTTTATCCCATAATCTGTCGACGTATTTGGCACTAAATTATAGCTTGAGTAGTCAACTTGTATTCGCTTGCCTCTCCGCTGGCCTGGCTTGCCTATCTGCCTGCGTATTTGCTTGCCTGTCTGTCTGTCTGCCTGTCTGCCACTCTGTCTGTCTGTTAGTTGGTTAGTTTGTCAGGCCGTGTTCGAAACGAGCGCACATCATCATAAAACCTTTGCTCACCGTTATCTGTTTAAATGTGTCACGTTTCTATCTCTCGCTTCGCTTCACTTAGCTTCGTCAATTTGATTCGCTTCGTTTTTGTTTTCTCTCTTTCATTTTTTATTTTAGCTTTCATGACATTCTGCTTATTTGCGAAACACATTTACAGCTGCCTGCTACGTGTTTCGCTTTGCTAATGTCCTGCTCCAATAATAATTATGGCATTTTATTGGCCACGTCAGTTCATGAGTCTGAGGTGGCGGCGATTGCGATTTCAGAGACGAAGGCAATGGCGGAGGCGACGGCGCACAGATTCATAAATATTCCATACCCATATGTAGATAAACATTGAAGCAACTGCTTTCGGATGATTACGACACGTCGTGTTGCCAGTTGCCAGTTGCCAGTTGCCGGTGGCCAGTTGCCAGTTGCCTTTCGTTAGCCGCAGTGTGTCGCAAACTTATTAAGTTGTCCCGTTGTTCTCCGCTTTGGTGTTGTTGACGACGTTGTTGTTGGTGTTGTTGCTAGTGGCTCGCATTCTGTTTGCTCATTTTATATGCAAGCAAAGACTTAATGCGCTGTCAATGCGACTATTTATTGCTTAATCACTTGGAAGGCCCGAGATAATACAATATTACGCATGCGACATGTTGAGCCCTTAATCGGAGTAAGCATGTTGGCTGCATACGCGCACGCATACGCATACAAAAACACAAAAACAGAACTTGACAGGACAGGACACTCTCGTTATAAACGAAACAACTGAGCATAGTCACACGGCTGTGAAAGCAAAGGCACAGCCAAGTATGCGAAGAGGCATGACCATGTTTATAACGCATCACATACTTTTCACTCTTATTAGTGTCCAACATGCCGCCTAAGGCCTTCATTAACTGTCCTAATCCTGCATGCTAACAAGCGAAAGTAGCCAACCGAACGCTTAAGCTGTAAGCAGACATGTCTCGGACTCATTTAAAGTGTCATAATGCGTCGTGCTCTCGTAAAATGTCGAAAGTCCACAAAAGTCTATTTAGACAGCCATTAATGAAATAACAACAGCAACAGAAATAACAGTGCCAACAACAACAACAATAACCAAAAACAATAATAACAATGGCAACATTGTAAAAAAGTTCCGAACAAGAGCAATAAATATCAGCTAAATATGCCAAAGTCCAATAAGCAAAGTCAGCAAACTGGCGCAGGGTGAGCTGCTGCCATGACTGGCGATGCCATCTGCTATTAGCCTAAAACATTAACAACTCATTTAAAACAATTTTTGTGGACACCAGCAATTATTCTAGCTCAAGGGTAATTTTAAGCAATGCACAACTCAGCTAAGCCGTGGCTGCACTGAACCTACGCCAGGCTGAGCCACAACGAACCGTGCACAGCCAACAGCCAAACTAACAACCGAACTTGCTGGTATTCAATGAGCCAAGCATGGCCGAGCACAGCCCATCAGCACAGCACAGCAGAGCAGAGCACAGAGCGGACATGGCCGGAGGAGTGGAGTGATTGACGAGCAGAGGATAGGACGGGGCCAGGGTAAATACAATGGAGCTGAGTAGAATAGCATCAGCCTCTGGCAGCTACTGTTGCTGATGCCGATGTTGCCAGCTATGAAATATGATAAGGTTAGCGGCAACTGCTGTGCGCTGCACGGGCTGCTGCTAAGGATATCGGCAGGAAGTTGTCGCAGTTGAAGCCAGCATAAACTGGCGCCCGAGTGAATGAATGAATGGATGAACGAATGACATTCATTTGGCCTGTGGCTATGGTTATGAATTCGAAACGCTTGAGCAGCTGCCTGACTGCTGCTGTCCGTCCCAATGCTGTGTGCCCGCGCACAAAAGTCTGTCTAGACAAATTGTTCAAATATATGATGTGAGCCAGCCATGCCACATTTTAGTCACTTTTTAATAGCCATGTCCGAAAAATGGCACAGGCAAACTTTGTTTCTCTCTTTGTTTTTTATGGTTTTACTTTTTTGCATTTTTTGGCAGCCTTTGTTTCTTTTTTTTTTATTTGGTTTTTTTTTATTTTCTTTTTTGTGGTTTGTTTTGTTTGGTTCGCCCGAGGCCAATGTGGCACCAACAAGGACGAGCACGAGGTTGTCCATTTACAGCTTATGCACGATGGCGAACGTGTCAATGGCTTGAAAGCATTTTTCATTCCATTTAATTGCTGATTTTCAACAAATGCCCCCCTGCGTTGCTCCCAGCTTTCTGCCTTGTGTTGACACAGACACTGAAGTTGCCTGAATCGTTTGTTTGGGTCAGTGGGGCGCTTACGCGGCGTATACTTAATTTTAAATGCATGCCACTTAATTTGAACGCAAATATGCAATAAAGGCAAAAAGTTAGCAGCTGTGCGAGTTGCTTGACATTAAAATCCTGAATCGTGTACGCTCGACCACAAAAACGCCACAAAGTATGCAATACATATGGAATACTCTCGACAAGGACGACGGTGGCCCAGATACCCTTAATGGCAATCGCTGGCTACGGCTGATGTAAATGCTGTGAGTTCCTGAGCTTGTGTGTGTCTGTCTCTGTATATGTGCGTGTGTGGGTGTACATGTGTGTGTAGGGTGTGTGCAGGAATGGCGTAGGGCAGTACTCACACGCAGGATATAAATGTCACTCGACTTAACAATTACTGACACCATTAAAGTTTTTACTTGTCTTCGGTTACATGCGTGCGCTCGTGCCCGCTCCTTCAAGCGAGAGGCCGAAAAGGCGAAATGCCTTGTTGCCTGCGAAAAGCCTTTGCCTGACTTGGCCGCCAACTACGACACTTATGGCACATTATGCCGCCCACGCAGCACCGCAACTCAACTCCCGCAATGCAGGCACAGCAGAAACATCAGCAACAGCAACAGCAGCAGCCAGGCATGAATGTCGTTACTGTTTGCCTCTGTTTTGCTTACAGTCAAACTTGTCCTCGTCCTCATCGTCGTGCGCGTCGTCCTCGCCATCGTCATCCGCATCGACATCGACATTGTTGACATCGTTGCCATTATTGTTGCTGCTGCTGTTCCTGCTGCTGTGGTGGCTGTTGTTGTGATTTAGCTATTGTTCTCATTTGCAGCTGTTGCGCCTCTGTCGAGGGCAAGGCAGCGCCCAAGCATGCACATGTGGCATTGAAGCTTACAAACATGAGTACGAGCATGCATGGGAGCAGGATCAGAAGCAGGTGCAACGACAGGAGGAGAAACAGCCGATGGAGAGTGAGTACTCAGATGTGTTTGTGCAGTGTTACTGGCATGTAACTGGGTTTGTCTACATGTGAAGCCACTTCCTGGATAGGATTCTCTACGCTGCTCTGCTTCACGTCGTTTAAATAAAGCAAATTTGCACAAAAATCTTCACTGACTTTTTTTTTTTTACACACATGCTCACATGAACACAAAAACAACCACAAGATCAAGAGGCACAACGAAAACGACATTGGGAGCCAATAAAGCAAATTGCCAAAGAACGACTGCTTTGATTCAATAATCGCCACGTTCACGTTCACGCATGGAAGAATCAAAACGAGTGGCCACGTCACTCTGTGGCAGTGCCGCTGCGGCGCAAAGGCATATTTCATTTAAGTACTTATTTGCTTACCAGGCTGGCAATAAAGCCAGCTCCCGGCACGCACAGCCAACAGCAGCCAACGGCAACCAAAGGATAGCAGACGGCGAACAGCCAACTGCTAAGAGACGAAGGACAAGAGAGGAGAGTCGCTCAAATGCACAGTTGCTAAGTATGTGCTGGGGTTGAAGAGCCAACAAAGAATAATAGTATAAAAAAGAAGAAGAAGAAGAGGACCAACAACAGGAAATATGTGAGGCGTTGTAGCAAGTTGTGCAGCAAAAGGAAAGGGGCAAGACGAACAGGAGACGAAGATGCGCATTTTCCCAATGGTCCAGAACAGAAAACAATAAACTAGAAAAGTTGCGCAACCTTGGCCAAGTGAGCGCTGCAGTGAGTGTGCATACGACTCCGAGTGTATATCCGTGCATACGTAGGCACGTAAAAGTTTCAAACTCAACAATAACAACAACAACCACAAGCATAGCATAAGTAATTTAAAAGTCCATTCATACGGCACTCAGCTCCAATGAGTTTACTTTGGCTAGTTGAAGTTGGCGCCCAAATGTGTATTTATCAGCATCGTCCTCATCCTCATCCAAATCCTCATCCTCATAATCACCATCATCTTCACCATCATCATCATTGTAGTTGTCGTTGTCGTTGTCGTTGCTGCCGTTATCGTTCTGATCGAGTTCGTAGTTTGCTGCTAAGTAAACAGCCATGTACGCGTAACCTTTACGACGCCCGGTATGCGCCCTCCGCCACTCCGCCACTCTGCTGCTCCGTCCCCTGCCTCGATTGCGCCAGTGCAAATGCAAATGCAAAGCAAAGTGCCACACATGCCGCAGCACGTAGCAAGCAAACACTGAGAACTGCCTGGCACAAGTAGGCTTGCCAAGTGCTGTCGTGGGATGGGGGGGAGGGGCATGTAGAGGCATTTTGCCCATTACTGCGGCGTTGGCACACAGTTTAAGCCGCACAACTTCAAAGGCGCCATTAAATCAGAGTCTATGACTGCCAACGAGTTGGCGGCTGGCACAGCAGAGCTGCAGAGCTGTGCGCTGCGAAGTAGGCAGCAAATGTTTGCACATGGAACTATGCAAACAAAGGCACCGTCAGGCAACGCAGTGCAGAAGCCAGAAGGAGGGACACAACTTCTGGAATCGCGCCTAAGCCAAACTAACGCCAGCAGCATGCAATGCGCAACAAGCCATTGAGCATCGAGCACGGGCCATGGAGCACGAGGCATGGAGCATGGGCCATGAAGCACGGGGCTCGAGGCATGGGAGTCGACGGCCTCAGGCTTTAGCTGCTGGCGGAGGCTATGAGAACTGTGCCAATGAGTTTGCGACATGCTTAGGCAAATACTGTCGGCAGCCACTGCGCTACGGATTTGAGCATCGACTTGCCCTGATTTATCACAGTAACTGAGGCCGCACGTACTCAGCCAAGTGGCAAATCCCAGCATCCTGCTGCTGTTTGCCTGCCACTGCCTGGGCTTCTGCTTTTGTCGTTGATTGGAACTGAAGGTCATGACTTAAAATGCACATGTGCTGCGACTAAGTCGGACTCTCTCGCTGCGTGTTCTTGCACGCTGGCTGATGTTATCTGTGGGTGTCCAACAGCTGCATGCAAAGTTAAATCAAAATCTAAAATCCAACAAAATAAAAAAGCTGCAATAAAATAAAATAAAACACGCGCAGCATTGAAAACAAAAACAAAACAAAAAAGATGCAGACACCCCAGAGCTATGCTGATGTTAAGTTGGGTTGCTGTTTTTGTGTGTGTATGTGTGTGTGTGTGTGGGTTTTAGTGTTGGCCCCCCTCGCTGGCAATGCCGCCAACACAATTATTTGCACATTTGCTGTTGAGTTTTTCACTGCTGTTGCATATTTTTGTTATTAATAGAACAAAAGAAGGCGAACGCAAACCAAAAACGGGAAACGGTTGACATGCTAAACACAGCAAAAAAAATCAAAAAAGGAAAAGGAAAAAACGAGAGAGAAGCAAGAATATGCATAAATGAATGCAAGTGAGTGAGAGTCGGTGATAAAAAGTGAAGGCGCGGTGGGAGCGTCTCACTGGCATACATAAAACGCCAATGACAGCAACTGTTGCTGCTGCCCCTGCTGCGGCTGCTGCTGTTGCTGCTATTGCCATTGCTGCTGTTGTTTATTGTTGCACTTAGTTGTGCACCATTGCAAGGACGAACACATGCCAGCAACAGCAACGCCAACGTTCAACGCCAATCGCCAGCAACAACAACAACAACAACAACGACAGCAACACCTGTTGGTATTTTTTGATTTGTTTCTTTTCCATTTTTTTTCTTTTTTCTTTTTTTCGTTGTTGTCATTTTGTTAACTCTGTTGTTTAATTTTTCTTCGTTTTCTTTTGCTTTTTTGTTTTGTCATTTCCGCTGACAGGTGGCATAACTTCTTTTGTTGTTGTTGTTGTTGTTTTGTTTTCCCCCATAAACTCGTTTTTTTATGTATTTCTTGTGCGTTCGCTTTTTTAATTGTTTGCGTGCGTGCGTGTGTGGGTGCGTGCATGCGTGCATGTGCTGAAATACTTTAAGCGTTTTGCTCTCCACTCCACTCCACTACACTTCACTCCAAACCATCGCAGTCCAATCCACTCCCCTACCCATCCGTCTATCCACTCAGATTTGGCTAACACACGCATCAGCGCAATGTAACGCAACACACGTAACGTATTAAATACACGCGGTCTCGGTCTCGGTCGACGACGTGATTCGCACACAAGCCGAAAACAAAAAGTAACAAAACAAAACCAAACGAAAAAAAAAGCACAAATGAAAACCTTCCTGCCAGCGTCTGTCCTCGCACATGGCCATGCCCGCATTGCACGCCCGAAATCTAAATTGTATAATGCTGTCGCTTTTGTGTTGTGGTTTCCCTGCCGTCCCTTTGCCCTGCCCTCTTTTGTCCTGCTCTGCTCTTTGGTTTGCTTTGCTTTGCTTTCGGTATTTAATGAGTGCGCGGATCTATCCATGAGTGTAGGAAAGTACGCAACTATCGCGTGAATGCGTCGCCATGCCTCCACCGCGCGCGCTTGGCATTTTTATTCTATTTTTGGCTGCATTATTTGTTTATCTTTTATTTTGTTCTTTTTTTTTTTTGTATTTTCATTCTTATTTAATGTGCTTTCGAAAAACATGTGTATCCAGTTGTGTAATGTTGTTTGATTTTGTTGTGAATGTTGTTGGTTTTTGTTTTATGTTTTCATTCTGATAAGATAAACGTCATTATTTTGCGGTTTGCGTGCTTCGCTTTGCCTGCAATTCTCGCACCCACTTGCTCAGACTGTCTGTCTGTCTGTCTGTCAGCCTGTCCGCCTCTCTCTTGTGGTGTCTCTGCCTATCAACGCCATCGCCTACGCCTTCGCCTTTGCCCTCTCCCCCGTCCATGCACTGGCCCTCGTTGGCTTCCTCTTTTGCGGTTAAAGTGCTTTCAATGCGGGCTTTGCGGTTTTTATTTGTACAATTGTTGCTTTGAGTGTTTGTTTAATTCTGTGGCGGGGGTTGCGGGTGCGGGTGCGGGTGCTGGCAGCTTTGCTTGCCTTTTCGATGTTGCATGCAAGGGATTACCATAGACGTATATGAAGACATTAATGGCTCGTGCTTTATTAATGCCTTGTATTCGTCGTCATTGCTCTTCGCCTTTTTGTGATTTATTTTTATTGGTTATGAAAAGGCAGAACAACATACAAAAACACAAACAAGCAACAGATATGACCGCAGTGTGTGCCAGTATTGATGTTAAGATACAAAAGGGACGCCTGGGCAATGTGGTGAATTGATTCGATTACAAAATAGCAAAGTCATTAATCAAATTCATAAAAAAATAATTGTAATTGACTTTACTGTAGTGGGCGGCATGCAGAAGTAAGAAGGAAATATATGTTGCTAAGCTGCTTCAAACTATTCCGCGACATTGGCTGGATATTTGTTGTAGTGAAGTGGAATAAATTAGGCCTCCTCTAACAACATCCTGACTTATCATACAATGTGGCATCAGGGATGAAAAAACTGCTACTGGTAAGTGAAGTCACTCACTAATCTGTTGTCAAGTATTGCCTGGTGTCTGTATGCGATTAGCTTCTCTAGCCATTTGCATAACAAATTGTAATCCATTCATAATCTTAATTAAAAAGTTCCTGTTACAAATGACTTTCTGTGTTTATTGCATTACTTTGGCACCGTAATAAAAATTTACAAGTTGTATCTCTTTGCATAAATATAACTTTCGTTGATGCCGAGACAGGACACAATGCCCATTGTGTCCATTCTGCGTTGTTTAACGAACCTTAAACGCAACCAATTCAATTCATAACGAATTATGTCGAGATCCCTTCCGTCAAAGTTTCGAATACGCAAAGGAAATCGCATTTTCCATTTGAATTACATGTTCTTGACTACATTTCACTCGCCACCCACCTTTGTGCATAGAGTCTAATAAAAACAACAACAGCCACAACAATATCAAGGGCATCCTGCCCATGCCATGGCACCGTCACAATGTGCTGCGCACAATAATAGGCAATTCTTTAACATATTTAAGTCAATTCTATTCTCCAGTGAGCAACACTGATTTTCATATTTTTCAAGTTTTCCTGTCTGCCAGCGGCACAGATACAGCACGAAATGGAAAAAATAAACAAAAGCAACAGAGGAACGAATGGAGAAGAAAACAGAAGCAGCAGAAGCAGTACGAGTAGCAAAATCCGATGTCCTTGCACAATAAGCAAATAAAAGAGAAAAGTAAAAACAACAAAAAACCAAAAAAAAAAAAAAAAACGGTGAAAGAGAAATCGCAATTCGGTATAAGCGGCCAGGGGGCGCGTGTGAGATTTTTTGCCTGTTCGTTTTTATTTCGGCTTTCATTGTGCCTCAGCCGCACAGTCGCGGGCCACACTCCTCTGTCATCCGCTGGCGCACTTGAAGCACTTGAACGCATTTTCAGCAACGTCAACGATGCTGGCGTGTGCATTTCAAGCTGAGCGAAGCGAGAGATTCATTCAAGCGAAAACCCCAATGACTGCGCAATCACTTGTTTTCACAGCATAAACCGCCTCGCCTCCAGCGGCGGCGCCAGAGTTAGCGACAACGCCAGCACCGGGGCTGCCGGGCTAAACCGAGCCAAAGCCAAAAGCAAACACACAATCGCCCATCCAAACACACAAAAGCACATACAGAGACACAGGGACTGAGAGAGCCACAGACACACACATGCGAACACACCGCACACAGAAAGGAGGGAGTGAAGCCAAACACATCCCACCTACTGCAGCAAACAGACACGAGTAATGATTTTTTGGTAACAACTTTCCCATTTGCCACTTTCGGTTTATGCCGTTTTTGCGTCGGTGCAAAATGCCAACGACCAAAGCTGTCTCTTCTTCCATCCGTCGATCCGTCTATCCGGCCATGGGTTCGTCGGTTCATCCGTTCGTCCATACGTTGCCTGTGCCTGGCCGTTTTGCTGAGGCTCATTAATAAGTAAACACATCCTCCTACCTGCCAACCAACCTACCTACCCACCCTCCACCGGCCATCGTCGCAGTTATGCGCACACCGAAGTTGATCCCAATTGGAACTCGGCGAGCGTAAAATCTCAAAGTTAATGGCAATTCTTTATCTGTAGGTTTTTGTGCTTCTCGTTTTTCCTTTTTGCCTGTGACTTGTTTATTTACGCTGAAATCGACGTTGCTCTTGCCTTTTCGCCTAAACGCTCCAATAAACCTGTGCGAGTATCCCGAGCCTTGGCACAAATGCACGAATTACCGTAAGTTCCTTTCACGATACTCGTCCATGGCCACTTACAAATATTCACGTTTTTTTGCGTTTCTTTCTTCTCCGTCATGTGGAAACTGTTGACAATGGCCACTACTTAATGAAAATACACTTTAATCATCTGCGAATGGCCGCTTCAGTCTACAGTCTGTGCCAACAGTGGACGCCTGTCGTAGCGCTTGCCAAAGTCGCTTATGCCGCACTCGAATCGTGCCACTTTTTTTTCCATAATTCCCCTGTTGTTCTTTCTATGCACTGTATATGTATATGTTTTTATGAATGCACAGCATCGCCAGCAACGACAACAACAACAACAAGTCTTTGCCGTATTTCCGCACAAAACACATTTTCTTTTGCCTCCGCCATCCCTGCCATCCCCTACCCACCTCTCACTGACAGTCGCCGAATCACTCATGCTTCACTCGCTCGCTCTTATCGTCGCAGGCCCCTTCAATCGGATACCGTGCGCCGTAAGCCGAGTTCTGAGTGTATGCTTAAGCTTGTAATTCGATCAAAAAAACGGAAGTGGCTCACTTGTGCTCATACTCGTACGTGTACGTATCTGCTGCTCGCTCTGCTGCAGGCTCCCCAGTCCGCTACCCAGTACCCAGCCTCCACAAGCAACCCCGCGCTGCCGTGCAGGCGAGCAAGCCAACCGTGCGTGTTTATGAAAGTTTTGTCAACATGATGAAAATGAGCATAAAAGCACAACAACTGCAACTAAAACCAAAAAAACGAAAAAAAAAAAAAAAACATGAAAAAACAGAACACAAAAAGTAATAACGAATTCAGAAAAACAGTTGGTTAATCTATTTCATTTTTTTTTTTTTTTCTCTTGCTAAACTTTTTGCTCAACTTTTCCGCACATAATCATAATAAAAATAATAATAAAAATAATAATGATAATAAAAGCAGCTACAGTACACTAACGTCTAACATCATTCGTAGAGCAGATAGCTGGGATGGCTGTTCGTGTAACGTTTTTAATTAACTACACGGCAAAGTTCTTTAATAAAATACTCAGCCATTGAGGTTAATTAGATTTTTGAATGCCAGAAAGCATATTTTTGTTTGTGTCAATTTCACTTTCGCTAACTAACATTAGGCAGACGCAGGAGCAGCCTCAGCAGCATCAGCGGCGGCAGCGACCACGCAGACATATGGAGACTTTTCCAACTTGTTAGGCAGTAAAGCGAATTCGTACCAGCATAAATGAAGATAAATTCGTACAAGCTACAGTTGTTAATTATGCCAAGCGATAACAAACGTAAACGAAAAATCAATGAAGGCCAACAACAAAAATGAACAGAAAAATTACCAAATGAAAAATTGGCAAACAAACGGCAACCGCATGGCAAACAAAACAATAAAAAAAAACAAAACAAGAGAAAACAAAATTAAAGAAAACCAAAAAAAAAAACAAAAACCAAAAATGAAAAAAAGAAAAAGTTCACCTAGGGTAAACCGACACAAACCAATTAATATGATTAATTGTGCCAGAAAAATGCTTTCGCTGCTAATTGCCTTCAGGCCAGCACACGCCGTCAGTCGCAGCAACAGCCATGTACATGCCGACCTCTCCCACACTCTGCTGGCCCGGCAACCCTTGTACGCAGTCCGACCAGCAGCGTGGACGTCAACGTAATCGAACCAAAACGCGTCGACGCAGCCAAAATGACAGGCCACGCATAGGAGCGCGGCACAAAGCCAAATTCGACACATTTTGAAACCAAAGTCTCGTCCTCGTCCTGCGAGCAAAGACCCCAAACGACGACAGAATCAGAAATGGATGCGACCCCTTTGATGACTTACTGCGCTCTTGTGCGGATTACACCTGCATGCACATACACGCACGCACGCACGCCCGCCTACTTGTGATTTATTTGCAGTGCCAACAACAATCGCTACAACAACAACGATAACAACAGCAACAGCAACGCATGCCTATAGTGTGCTGCCAAATCAAGCATAGCCTCAAATTCAAGGTGCCCCCCAGTATATGTACACGCGTATGTAAGTGAAATGTTTTAGCAACCAAACCAAAAAAAAAACACAAAAACCAAAAAAGGAAGATGGAAATTGCTGAAGAAAAGGCCTGCAGCTGAGCTATGGGGCAGCAATTCAGCCGTAGAAGTCTAGAAGTACGTTCATGTACATGGACAGTGCGGGAGGATGTGGCCTGCCATGGCATGGTGGCATAGTTAGTAGCATTAATGTTGTTGTAATCGTTGATGTTATTTTTGTTGTGATTGCTGTCAGTTTAAAAGGCGTCCAAGTAAATGCTGCGCATGATTGACACGAGTGCGAACTGTTTGTCAAAATCGTGCAATCGAATTTGCGACGTGGCAAAACAGAAACAAAGATGAAACAAAAAAAAAAAAAAAACAACGACTGACTAAAACAAATGGCAACAAGCGAAAAGCAAAAAGAAAAGCACAATCACAAAATATAAATACAAAAATATAAATGAAAAAGTGGAAAAAACCAACGCAGACGAAAGTGAAAAAGAAAATTCAATGTTACTGCTACAATTTTTTGACATGTTTGGCGAAGCGAGCAAATTGCTATAAAAAAAAAGAAAGGAAAAAGCAAAGAAATAAAATCAAAAAAACCAACAGCAAAACGAATAAAAATTGAAATAAAATTACAACAAAGCTTTGGTAAGCGGGGCATAGGGAATTCGAGGCGAGAGAAACGAAAAAGCTCAACAGCGTTTAAATATTGAAAAATTAGCAAACATTTGTCTAGCATGCGAATTACATTTGCTTTGAGCGCAGTCCTGCGGCAGTCGACGTTTGGCGGGCAGCGGGGTGGTGCGCGCCCCATCAGAGTGCAGACAGGTGAGAAATTAAACATTTTCACAGCGCTTTTTCTTGCTTTTGAATTTATTTCCCCTCTCTCTTTCCCTATTTGAGTTTTGTTTTCAATTGTGTTGATGTCGTTGTTCTTGTTGTTATTGTTGTTGTTGTTGTTGTTGCTGTTATTTATTTATTGATTCATTGACGTGCAGGTGTTGTGATTAATGCATTCACATTAGTGCAAAGTATTTTTGATTTGCTTAATTTGTGCATGAAAACACTTTGGCTCTCAGCTATTTACCATAAATGGTTTTCCAATTTGTTGACATGGTCGAATAGCCATCGAATTGCTCTCCAGTCATCCATGTGCCGCAGCGCGCACTTGTATGCGACAATAAATGGCAATTTCATTTTTGCCAGCCACACAGAGCTGACATATTTGGTTTGTTTTAAGTGCAGCTAAGTGAAATTCATTTTACTGCCTGTCAAGTGAAGTGAATCATGTAAGCAGTCGATGAGACAGAAACCATTGAACTCTCATGATGGCACTTGAAGCTAAGGACAGCGTTGACCATCGTTATTAAAACGTCTGCCGCACAATGTCATCTGTCAACGTCGGCTAGGCAGGCCTTTTAATCAAAGCCAAGTTGCTCACAATATTGTGCAGCTGTCTATTCACACAGTCGATGCTTCTGAGTTTCGCTAATCAGCCGTCTTGTATGTCAGTCAGCTTCTGGCAGCCTTCTGCTGCGTATCAAATTATCGTCAAGGCAAGTCAGAAAGTAAACAACGGCCGCTGCTGTTTATCGCAGTTAAATTGAATCCAATTAGCACAGCTTGGCCCTTTCTGAGCGGCGACAACAGCTCGACAAATGCTGAGCACAAGATCCAGTATGCTAAATTATGCTGAAATTAGCTGCCTAGTGCTCTGCCGCTTCGGTTGAGTTAACGCTAAAGTTAGACTGAAGCTGTAACTGAAACTGAAACAATATGCACTCAATGGAATCGCTGCGACCAAGTTTCGAAAGAAAGGAAAACTTTGCATAAAATTAAAAATGTTATAAATTAATACAAACTTACTTGGAGAGTCATCTCAATAATTGCACTTCTAAATTATTAAAAATACTCGACTACTCAAATATTCACACAACAATTTTGCTAAAGACGTTGCCAAGGACGGCAAGGAAGACAGAAACGACAAAGATGATGCCGACGATGATGACGATGAAGACGACGACGTCGATTACGATAACTGCAAAAGGGCCAACGAAACGCAACAGGCGCGGCAAGGATAAGCTTGGCTAAGCAAGCGAATGAGCGTGCGAGCGATGAACTGTGGCGCTGCCTATATGTGTGTATCCCTGCTCCACTTTACTCCCCCCTGTGCTCTCCTGCGCCGTTGTGCCTACTCAACTTGCAGAAAGGCGCAATCGTGAAAACTATAAAATTCATTGAGAGCAATCTTAAGTAGCAACAAGTTTTCTTCGTCATTTTCCGTCGATGTGCTGTCATGTCTTGCCTTGCCTTGCCTTGTCTTGTCTTACTCTGCTCTACTCTGCTTCGCTTTGCTTTGCTGTATGCTGTTGCTGTGGTCTTCTGTGCTAGTTGCTTCTAAAACGTAAAAGGAACAGCACAACAACAACAGCAACGACAACGATAAGAAGCTAAACATTAACGTGAAAAGATGTTGGCAAGATGTTGGATGTTACGGAGAATAGAGAACTCGGCTGTCGTTGGGGCGCGAGGAAACGGCCGCCTGACACTGAAGTCGGTGCTGGGGCGGCACAGGCTAAGCCAGACTTAGCCAGAAATAGCTGAGTGCAGCAGCATGCGTGCGTAATGCCAACCCACTGTAACCAAAGCCGAGAAGCAAAGCTAGCAAAGCCAAACATGAGCGTCAGTTGGATGGTTAAAACAAACGAGATTTTCATGACGGGAAATGCGAAGGCTGCCACCCGCCGACGAGTAGACGACAATGGGCGGGCATAAGGACATTAGGATGTGACGACGTCGGGACTCTGGGATGTAGGGCCGGGTGTGCGTGTGTGCGTGGCTGAGTGGCAATGTTTGGATTTTGTCGCTTAGCATGGGAAGTTTGCTACACGCACTTAGATTGTTGCGCTGATTTGCACTTGTTTTGCTTTCTTTTACTTCTACTTCTTCTTCTGCTTTTATTTCTTTTCAAGTGCTTAAAACAGTTAGAAAATGGCAAAAGCATGCTTACACATACACACACACATATGTATAGTATATGTAATTATACATGCACGGTGACAAAGTCGCTTGCTTTAATGAAAATTCTCATCAGCAGATCGCTTGCGTGGCGTAGGGTATGCGTTGCGGTAGGGAGAATGGCCTGCGGGTAACGCGGCCCGTTGCAGATGTGGCAAGTCGCAGTTGCTCATAATGACTTCGATTATCATGATTATGATGAATGAGGGCGTGGTTATTTTTTACTCCCAAATGTCAACTTCAGATGGCATTAATATGTTATCATTGTCATTGTTGTTATTGTTGATGTTGTTGACGGCGCCATTGCCAATGTGTGCTCTAATTGCTCCGTTCTTTTTTCCTCACTTTGACTAATTAGCAATGCATAGCGACATTTGAGGCAGCCTACTCAGAGGCGCCTCTTTGATGGCTGGACACGTCTGAGCTTGCGTTTTAATTAATGTGACTTCTGTGTCAGAAAAACTCAGCAATACACCAATATGCAATGTATATGAATAAAGGGAATTCAACTATTGATATTGGCTCTTATCCATTAACACTTTATTACTACAGTTGATTTTTGCCGTATCACTGTTAAAAAGAAAACAAGTTAAACACAAACTTAGGCATCAATGAGCGACTTTACAGGAAGCAGCAATCACAGACTCCTAGTCCACTTGGCAACAATCAACAGGCAATGCGAGCGAGTGCAGCAGCACACCAAGGTCATCGAATAAAGATTCCCCAATATATGCAAGGCACTAATTTGACTTTGCGCCAAGTTGCTGTTAAAATCCCATCCATAAATGCTGCGCACATATGTATTTAGACGATTTCCGCAGCAATTTCGCATAGCAATTTTCTATTTTTTTATTCCGTTTAGTTTTTGCATTTTTTGTTTGTTTTAAATTGTTTTCTCTATTTTCAGATTTTTTTTCTATTTTGGTCAATGGTCGTTTCAACCCTTAATTGTGCAGCCATCCACATCTACTAAGCCGCCTCGCTTGCCTGCACTCACTTCGACGTCCTTGCGCGCGATTTTCGTGATTTTGTTTGTGCGAGCGATTGCGATTGCGATGCGATCGAGCGTGCGAAAACCAGCATGCACACATGTTGATAGTTGTCGTCGGTCGCAACCTTTGACACTTGCAATCAATGTTGTAAATGCATTACGACTAATAGCTGAACAGTTGCGGGTCGCAGCCAGCAGCCAGCACGCAGCAGGCGGCAGCGGACGGACGTGCGAGTGTGCGATTGAACGTTGTTAAAGGGAATGGCTGGCGTGGGTGTGTAGGTGTGTAGGTGTGTGGGTCGGTCGGTGGATGGGACTGGCGACAACCGAGGTGTGAACGGTGAGCGCGTGAGTGCATGCAGCAACAGCTTATGGCTGCTGGCTTCGTACCTTTATCGATTTTCAATTTCATTTTGATTCGCTTTGTGTACAAACAAACCAAAAGAGAAGGCGAAAAAAGGAAAACACAAATATTTTACGCAAATACATTTATTGTGCACACACTCATATATACATGCATACATACAATCGTACTCCTACACACCTGCACACTCACACGCACAAATATACATACATGCTTCCATCTTATACTCGGCATTCGATGGCGCTTATATGCTTCATTTCTTTTGCAGCATTTTCTCTTTCATGGGATTACACTTTACTTGATTTTTTATTTTTTCCTTTTTTTTTTGTTTTTGTTGTTGCGCGTTTTATCTGAGCACATATCGCCTACACGCTCTAAATTGTTTGCCCCGCTTAATTTGCTGCCAGCCAGTGGCTGCTCCGACCTTGCCCATCTGCCGGCCTCCCCAATGCCTTACTATATCGAATATTATGTGTACCTTAGTGTACTTTCGATTTTGATTCTTGCACGGGGAGTTGTAAATTTAGCTGACTGCACTTTATTTATCGGTTTTTATCTGCTTCTGCTGAAATTTTCACACCAGCGAGTAACGTTACACATACGCCGCGTATATCTTATCATGTTGCACGCATATGCGAGTGAAATCTATATCAGCAAATGCTTAAGCGGCAAAGTTAAAAATAACAAATACCAAAAAAAAAATAAAAAATAAACAACAAGAAAAAGAATAAACTCGTACAAGTTTCTTTGTTTTTAAAAGAAATGTTAATTCATTTGGGGTACATCTCGAGGCAGCCAATTTGAATAAGTAAGGGACGCAAAGGCAAACAATCTCAGTTACAGTTCCACAGAGCGCGCAGACAGCTCAGACAGCAAAGAAAGCTCAGACAGCCAGGACAGCGCAGACAGAACTTTGCCTGATTAGCATCGGGACACAAACGATACGGGGTCGATGTGTTTGCTGTGCAAAGGAGAAGCACAAGAAAAACCACTTAAAAACAGTTAAAATTTACATTTGTCGCGACGATGCGGGCTTTTCTCGCTGCTGCGCTAAACTTTCGCGCTGCGCGTTCGTCTGCCAGCCACATCCTTCACCATGCGATTGTCAGCCACATGTTCGACGCTACTCAACACAATAAAGCAAATCCTCACATTGTTGTTGCTTCTCGGTTTTTGTTATTGTTTTTGTTTTTACGTATTTACTTGCAGATATTTTACGCTGTCATTGACTTCCAGATTTACTTTGTAATTTATTACGCTTCGTGCGCGAAAACAAACAAACAAAGCAAACCAAACCAAACAGCCAACGAAGCAACAAAGCAAAGAGGCAACATCCAAACTGACGCATACACATATTCGTAAATATCTCAGAAATGAATGGCAATAAAAAACATTTCGTATTTATTATGCGCCTTTTTCTCCTTTCTCCTTTCTCCTACTCTGACCCCTAATTTTTGTTTCATTTTTTTTTTTTGTCGTTTTGTTAAAACATGCTACACGAACATAAGTCATATGTACATGCAGAGCAGCTCAGCCTCGTTTCGGGGGCATACCCGTACAGTGTTGCCAAGAGTGCGCGGCCGTCGCACGCCTATTGCCGTGCCACGCACAAAATGTGCACACCGGAAGTTGTTAGTTTTCGTCGCTCGTGCCTAAAGTCATGCAAAAACTGGCAACAAATCACGCAAAAACAACAACAGCCATAACTTACCAGAACAAATCAGAAAAAAAAACAAACAAGAAAGGGAAAACTGGCAGCAGCACATTTAGCGAAAAATACATAAAAAAAGAGCCAACATAAAAAGTTGATGCATGGGACCAAAAGTCTACAGACGACGTCTGCACGGTCTTGGCTACGATTTATCCGATAAGCGAAAGGCCTAAGCTCACTTGTTCCTCCGCTTTCCACTTGCCTCTTTTCCCTCACTTGGCTGCCTGCGTGGCTGTGTGCCAGCGAGTCCGTCGATCTGTCTGTCAGTCGGACTGTCCGTTGGTCCATCAGTTAGTTGCCAGTTCTGCCAGTTCTGTCTGCCTGTCTGTCTGTCTGTCTGCGTATCTGGCTTAAATTGCTTAACGCTCCACAGTCAAAGCTCACCTCGAACGACCTTCGGTGTCGCTTTTGTGTTCAGCCGTTCGTGTAAATTTTCAACAGTCCGCCTTGACTTTTCCGACTCGACGTTGCCCATACCCTTGCCCCTGCCCTTGTCCTTGCTCTTACTCTTGCCCTACGCCTTCTGGCATGCCCTCGTGCTGTCATTGTTTGTCGATCACGTTGCTGCTGGAGCGCTGTCAAGGTGCCTTCGCGGTTTGTTAACTTTGTTGTTTTTGTGTTGTTGTGTTGTTGTGTTGTTGTGTTGTTTTTGTGTTGTGTTGTGCTGCTTGCTGTGCTCTTGAAGGCGTTTGTTATTAATAAATTAGCAAGCATTTAAGTAAAATGCCAAACCGCTGAAAAACATGCGCCCGCTATGTCCATTCACGTCAGTGTCGATTTATTAAAGCCTTCACATTGCGATGCCGAGTGCCCCATTCAAATTGTTCGCAATTAGCCAGACAACTTGAAACTGTAACGGACCGTTGCTTCCCAAAGTTCGAGCAGCTCCTTGCCTCTCCTAGGCATGCGCCCCCATGCCGGGCCATGCAGCGCTCAAATAGTTTACGAAGCATTTCAAACAATTTGTACACTTCTTTTCTCTATGCCATTCAACGGAATAAGACTAATTTGATGCAAACTTCTGCGTATCCAATGCACTGCAGGAAGTTTCTTTACTCACAGTTACACTTTGGCACACTTCGTCTCCCTTTTTTTTCCTTTTCCTGCTTTTTTTATTGCAACCAATTGTAACGTGACGGCCAAAAGTTTGCAAGAGCAGCAATCGCAGCAGTCGCAGCATCAGCAGCCTCATCAGCAGCGAAGAAAAAAATGAGGGACAATCGTAAACTTTTTAATGGGTTCGAATTGCATTGAGTGGCAGACAAGTTAAGAAATGTGAAGTAGTTGATGGCATGAAACTTTATCGATTCGGATAGCGCCTCTGCAAGTTAACTTAGTTTGCATGTACTTTAACTGCTTCCATTCCCTCGTCCCCACGTCTGACACACTTAACTCAGCAAAAAAAAAAACGCACTCTGCCATTTTTTGCTTTCATTATCGTTTAAAAAAATATGTAAGCATACTCGCCATATTTCCATTGCGGAGACTGCTCTGGCTGAGTGCAATGTCTGCGGAAGCTGCACATTTTTCACGTCACTCTTAACTAACTTCGACGCGCAGGTGTCAAAAATTGCATAACAATGAAGCGTAAGCATTTCTTTATTTTTAACTTTGATGCTGCTGCTGATGATGCTGCTGCTCTTGACATTAACAAAAGAAGCGAAAAAAAGAGTAGAATAAAAACCAAAAACCAAAATTAAAAAAAAAAACAACGGATTTTAATTAAAGCTCCTTTGCGTGCACGTGGCGTATGAGTGATGCGCAAGTGCCTGTGCAAGTTGATATTGCGTATACGCCGCGTGTGTACAAAAGTGAACGCATAATTCATTATTAAATTTACATAATAAATTTATACAACATAAATGGCGCCAGCGTAAAAACATTTACTTAATCTTGCCAACGGTTTTCCATTTTGTTTTCATTTTTCTTTTTTTGTGTGTGTTTTTTGTTTTTCTTAGTCTCCGCCTCAGCCTCCGCCTCTGCTTCACATCGCCGGGTAATGCTCATATCGTCTCGTTTTCATTCTTCTTTTCTGTTGCTGTTGTTTTTGCTTTTTTTTTGTTGCTATTATTGTTGTTGTGGCTGATATTGTTGAATGTTGTGCGTACAGAACAGCGTCCGTATTTCTTTTTTTTTTTAACTTAATTTATTTTGCGGCTATAAATTGTTAAAAAGCATTTTATTGAAAAAATGGCAAATAAAACAGACGAGCCAGCACAAGCGACGGCGCAAGAAGGGCGCGGCGACGCCTGTGGCAGGTCGTGCAAATGAACACAATAAAAGTGCATACATCCGGTCATTGAACGGACGACCATTGGGCGAATGTTCGAAAGTCTGTAAAAGCACAAAGAAGCGAATAAATGTGTAAATTCTTGAAAGCGGCCAAAGAATGGTGATTGAGTGGCGGAGTGCGGCGCCGGGTATAACGAGTGGCAAGCGAACATGCGAACGTTCATTGGTCATTGGCCATTGTTGTGTGTGCTGCCTTGGAAAATGCCTTTGGCAAGAGCAATAGCAACAACAACAACAATACCAAGAACAAAAACACTAAAATAAAAAAAAAAGAATAAGTAGAAGAAGAAGCCAAAGAAGAAGAAGAAGAAGAGCAGTAAGCAACGACAGCGAAAAAAAAAGTGGGGAAAAAAGAAGGAAATGAAAAAAATTGAAGCAAATAAATTCAGACAAAACCGTAATTACTGAACTCAATGCGTGTGTGTTTGCGCGTGTGCGTGCGTGCCTGCGTACGTGTTTGCATGAGTGTGCGTGTGAGTACGTGAGTGTTTATGTTAAGCGACAGCGTGTGACGTATGGCAAGCGGTGGCAGAGGTCGCTTGTGTATGCGCCACAGTCGTGTCAATTTTGCAAATTGAAAGCAGGTCAATAATAAAATAACAACAGTTTCAACAACAGCAACAGCAGCAACAATGCCAAAGCCAGAAACAACTAAAGCACGAACGAACGAACAAGAGACGCATGTGTCTGTGGGAAAACGGATCGCATGTTGAATATTTTTCCTTTCCGCTTTTCATTTTATATTCGTTGCGCCAGCAGCGTGCGCGAACGTGAAAAATTACTTATGCCCAACACGTTGTATCCTTTAGGCGTCCTGCCCAGCCTCTGTGTCTGCATCCGCTGTAACGGACTATGTCGATCGCCGTCTGTCGCTTGTCCTGCTTGTGTGTGATTTTTTATCGCTTAACTGCCTATTAAACAGCCATAGTCATGCACACACACACACACACGCAAATACACACACACACCAGAGCCCATACACAGGAACAGGAACTCACTTGCCACGATAAATGGCAGCAGTCAAAGTCAAATCGGAGCCAGTTGAGTTGAGCTGAGTTCTGCTGCACAGAGCCGATTCGAGCGGAGGCGCCAATCCGAGCCATGTCACGCCGCGCCTTTCCCCACAGCCCACTGCGTCGAGTGGCTCCGATTCGATTCGCGTCGCAGCGCATCGAGTCAAGCATCGCCGAAATGAGATAAAAAATTGTTTGCATTTTCGGCAATTTTCTGCATGCAACGTTGTGGAAATGGAAAATTGAAAGCGAAATTGAACTTTTGCCATGTACATTTCGGATCACGTGGACAGCGGCAACGGCAACGGCAGCAGCAACAGCATCAGCATCGGCAGAACGGTCGGTACACATTGACTACTTTGCCCGTGCAATTGCGAATCTGGGTGCGAGTGCAAGTGTCGACGACTACAGCACCAGAGCCAAAGTAGCAGCAGAACCGTTAAGCCAAATCGCAACAAGCCGAGTTGAGCCATGTTGCGTTGCACCACGTCACGTCGCGTGCAGCTCGGTCGAGTTGGGCCGAAGCAGAGTTGTACATTTCCCTGGCGGAAATTTGTATAATTGTGTCGATGACATTGAGCGCAGGAAACTGTTGCTCAAAGTACCTCCTCTCGAGCTATCACTCTGCGCTGGCTTTTGCTCCATCCCTCAGGTCTCCCATTGCAGACGATTCTCTCCATGCCATGCAGTCTTTCTATTTCGCTTCACATTTCGACTATTTTGGCATTTTTAATGTGCCAATATTGAATGTACTATGCTCGTTCAACGCTCTTAGTGTACATGCGAAATGTTGTTTTTTTTTCTTTTTTAGTTTTCTCTCTTTTACTTTCATGGTTTTTTTGCTTCATTTTTTTTTTTCCTCGCCAAGTATTTTAATATTTATGGATTTTTGGTAAATTTATTTTAAAATGTTACTGGCGCCGTGGTCCGAAATAGCTTAGAAACAACTGTGCAACGAATTGTTGCAGTTCTAATTGAAACTCGTGATTTATTCATTTGTGAGCTCATTATGCATTTAAATTTATTTATGTTTATGAATGCAAATCGCTAAATGCACGGACTTTCACTGTCAGCGCTTTCACGCACAATGCGTAGTAATTGCGTGATTTTGATTAAAGAGCGGAAAATATTTTATGCACTGGGGATCACACTAGCAACACATAGCATCCTTTCATAATTTCTCCAAACTAAATAATCGAAAAATTGCTGCCATCAGACCATAAAAAGCTAAAAGTATAAGAAACTTAATTTTTTCTGTTACTTTGCACTAAGATATTCTAACTTTAGGATCTTTGAACGCTGTTATATCTACACAGGGGATATTTGAAATGTATACTCTCTGCTTTCAGTGTCTCTGTGTCTGTGAGTCTGTATACGCATATTTTACCATATACTCGCAAGAAAAAAATAAAACTGCTTTAATTATTTAAGTCTTTGTGTTTTCAGCTTTTAAACCATTCGACGATTTAATGAACATATTGCCAGTATATCCAAATTCAATTCATTGCCATATGCTGTGCTGTCATAGCAACCCACATGCGAAATGCCGAGTTCGTGCAATATCTGCTCACACATATGTACAGCTTGTATAATACACATGTTCTGGGCGTTATACGTTTTTGATTGGCAGAGAAATATCTGGATGCGAATACCATCGATTTTCGGTGTGTTCAATTATGCAGACACCCTAAAGTGAAATTCGAGTTCGACACACAACAAACAACAACAACAACAATTAGAGCTAAATGAAGTGTACTTCTTATGCTGCACCCCAAGCGACAACATGTCGTATGAGTTATATGCGCAACGCAAATATTCAATTTAATTGCTTGTTTCGCACACCAAGCGGCTCCTTTTCAGTTTTTTTTTTTTTTTTCTGACAACCCCATAATGATTTTTTAAACATGGCTTTTAGAGTGAAGCGTGTAGAGTACAGAGAGGAAATAAAGGGAGGGAGGCAGAAAGTTAAACACCGAGGCAGGCAGGTGGACGTGCATACGTGAAATAATAAGATGGCTCACGTAATGATGTATAACATCGGGCACATAAACCAAAAGCCGACTTCATCGGCGTCGGCAATTTCGGCAGCCTTGAATGACTCGTACTCGAAATTTACACCGTAAAAAGCAAAGGAGACGGAGCCATAAAGAAGCAGGCTCACACATTCGTATATGAATAATACACGAAAAAATAAACTAAAAATAAAAATAAATGCGATAAAATAAAAAACGCACAAAACAGGCGCGCAGGCATTAAACTCAACGCCTGACTGCCTGACAGCCTGACAGGCTGACTGTCTCATTGCCTAACTGCCCCGCCTCCTGGCTAGCTGCCCGCCCGACTGCTGGCTGCCAGTGGCCCTGCCTGCCTGCTACATGCCTGTCCATGCTGTCCTTTCAGCGTGACTTGCTTGCACGTATGCTTGTCTGTCTATCTGTGTGTGTGTGTGTGCATGTGTTGGTGTCATTCGTTTCGTTTGTTCCGTTCTGCCACTTCTTTCTGACTGGTGTGGCAGAGACCGCCTTAGGTAATCAACGTAATAAATAATGCAGCAATGTGACAAAAAGCGAACGGCGACAACGCACATGTGTGCTGCGAGTCTGCAGCATATGATGTGCTGATGTGCACTGGCCCAGCTTCCCGCCTGTCTCTTTAGAAAGTGTGACACTCGTTTCCATGTATGTATGTATGTGTGTATGTGCATATATATATTGTATATCTTGGCCACTTTTTAAGTCGCGTAACTTTGGCGGCGAGTTTTGAGGCCAAAAAGCGTGAAGCACTAAAATAAAAACGAGCATGGCAAACAGACTTACACACACTTATCACATATGAACAGACAAACACATTCACGCACACACACACACACTCACATACACACGTGTCAGGCGACCCAGATATGAGGTCAGTGTCAGCTGAAATAAAATAAAGTGCGACAGTTGACTGCGTCAGGCTGAAAAACGTTTCGCGATAATTTGGATATCGTTTCAACAGCAACAGCAACAACAGAAAAATAAGCACCAGCAGCAGCAGCAGCAGAAAATCAAGGGAAAATATGCGAAAAATACAAAAGGGAAAATGAAAATCACATAACGAAAAAGCAACAACACTATAAATGGTTTAAAATGCCAAAATCATTTCAGTATCCTCTTTACAGGCTCCTTACTGCCAGTTCCTCCGCACGCTGTGCCTGCCTGCCCGCAGCAAATGGAAAATAAATTTGATTTTCGCTTCAACAAAACAACGAAATGAGAAAAAAAAAACATTCAACATAACACGAAAATGTTTTATGGAAACAATTTTTCACACTCGAGCCGCTTTAAGCACATGCAACACCTTTATTACCAAACTTTATAACAACAACAACCAAACAGAACCAAACAACAACAGCAACAGCAACAAAAACAATAAAATGCGAAATAAAAGGGAAAAGGCGAAAAAACAAGCAAAATAACAACAGCAACAATGACAATCATTCATATGCGCCCTCATTCATGCATATGTGCAGACACACTCTCTCACGCACTTACGCACTCACGCACGCACGCACTCAGTCACTCACTCACACTTTCATTCATTCGTCGCTTCATGCAATCAATAAAAAAAGAAAATAAAATATACATATTCACATATTCACACAGATGTACATATATAATACATATACTATGCATGTGTATTTGGTGTCACTTTCGTAGGCATTAATGCTGCCTCTCCGCCGTAGTTGGCACTTTGCATTCAGCTCATGCACAGCCGCTGGCATATCAAGCGCTTCCTGATTCAGTCAGTGCCTTGTGCTCGGACGCGTTGCCATCTGCAGCCTGGCGGCACCTGCACACCGCAGCGGCCGTCACGCACGCGGCATGGCAATCTTATTTGATTTTTTTCACGATTGTCCTGGAAGTCTGGTGTACGTGTACGCGAACATGTACGGTGGGGTGGGTACGTGACGTATGCGCTGGCTTTAAAACGGATCAATAACTCTCATCAAGCGCAAAAGTCGCTGAAAATGATGAATAGACCCCGCAGCAGTCGAACAGCGAAACTCTACACGTAGCTGAGGCACTCTTAGTCAGTGCAAGCTATGAGCAGCCAGCTTGCCTGGCTACCTGACTGTTTGCCTCTGTGTCAGTCAGTCAGTCAGTCTGTGCAAACGTTCCGACTGTCTACCTGGCTGCCTGTGTCCTTGTGAGGACAATTGCGTGTTGAGCATCCACGTCGCATTATAATAGCAACATTGTTTGTGATGTTGTTTTTGTTGTCGCTATCCCTGCTGCTATTATTGCTGTCATCTTATTGCGCTTTGAAAACTTGTCAACGCTTGTCCTGTCACTTTAGTGCCGCCTTTTCCCCGCTGCCTGCATTTGCTGTTGAAGCGTGCGAACCAATAGCAGCCATCGCAGAAGTAATAACAAGAACAACAACAAACGAAAACAAACAATAACAATAAAAATTCTAAAAATATATTTTATTTCTTCATTAGCCCGGCGGGGTTCGACTTTGCTGCTTATGCATGTTGTTATGTACACACAAGCGTATAATGTACTTGTGTGTGTGTGTGTATGTGTTTGTCCTTTGGCACGTGTCGTTCGCATTATATAACATTGATTTCATAGAATTGGATGTGAATGCCTTAAATTAAAAGTCAACACAAAGAGGTGGAACTAATATGACGCCAGCCTCACATTGGAGATGCCTCAGCAAAGTAAGCAACGCAGTCTGCTCTCTGCAGTCATTTTCAATCAGGAAGTTTAGGCACAAACTTAGATAATCTTCATCTTCCAACTTATGTACGCTCATATATGGCAAAAAAGCAACTGCAATTTATTGATTTCTTAATTTTACGAACCGTAGCCTTTGACTATAATTTCCAGCAATCAAAAAAATAAAACACTTCATAGACTTTCAAGGCTAGATGGCTAAAATGCGAGTGAGAAGACTGCGAGAAACTGCAACTGTCAAGTTGTCATAGCATAAAAACAATTTAGGCTACAAAGGCGCCAAAGTAACAAAAAAAAAAATTGATGAATGGATATGCAACCGTAAAATGTTTCCAAGAAACTGTGTGGATACACACAAAACAATGACCTCGAAGTGGCATCAATACACTACACAGCACACGATTTCATTTCCGCGGTGAACCGGGCAGAGGCATTTGCCAGTCGCGGTGTCGGCACAGCAGCATGCCACAGACGTTGACGGCCTAATGGTGGCGGAGGCGGAAGCGCAGAATGTCGGCACACATGCCCAGAACTTTTCTGAACAAAACAACAACAAAAGGTTTAACATTTGATCTTTAAAGTGTGCACGACTGCAAACCTTAACATTGAAGAGCACTTAAGAAAATAAAACGGAGAAGCACACGTGAATGAATGAAAAATCAAAGCTCTTGCTCTGCAGCTGCGACGGGCTGGGTAAGCTGAACGCGGCAGCCACTGGAGTGGGCAGTGGAATTAAAAGACAATACCATTACCAAATGAGCTGCGCTGCCAGAACAGTTCAAGTGAATATTTTGTAAAAACAGACACAGCAGACTATGCGCACACGAAATAGTTTTCATTTACCTTGAAAACTTATTTCCAAAGTAAAATGAAGCCAAAAAGTATTTCGAACCGACAGGCGCAGACAAGCACATAAACACACACAAGTGAACAACGAGTGTTCAACATAGTAATACGAAAACCGAATTGTTTACAAATTGAAAATTAATTGCATTTAAATTACAAAGAACACCCGATAAACAACAAAAAAACAGAACAAAAAAAAAAAAAGAAGCAAAATAGAAAATCAAGAAAAGCTGAAAAAAAACAGCAAGGCAACATGTGTATTTAGCCATAAAGCAACTGAGCCGCGTGTGCATGGACTGGCTGGTCGGCTGGCTGACTTGGCAGAGTGCATGAGTGAAAGAGTAAGAGCGAGGCCAGCCTCGACAGGGGCAAAGTCAAAATGCAAAACGAATAATGCAGTGCTTTGATTAATTAACTTAATACAGTTATTGACATGGCGGTCGCGGTCGGTCTGCCAATGCGCGCAGATGTGGCCGCGACGCGGGCGGGCGGACGAGTGTGTGCCATTGTAATGGCAGTGGCAGAGTGGCAGTGGCTTCCATAAAGCAAATGCATGTGCACGCTAATTGAAACGTTGCCACCCGTTAGATAAAAGCAAATGCCAAAAGCAAAACACAAACAAAAAAGAACATTTTCAATGTAGTATTTCATTTTTAATTTTTTGGTTTTTCCAGTCCATTCGCATGCTACAATTATATGTAGAATAAAAAGGCATTGAAATGCCAGCACCACGCAGACAGTCATTGGTTTTGCATATTTTCTTCTCTTTTATTGTTTCTTTTTTTTTTGGTTCTGTTACATTTACGCTGCATTGTTGCTGAGTTTAAGTTGAATTTGTCTTCATGTTTGATGTTGTTGTTGTTGTTGCGTTGCTCATGGTCTCGTGTAATTAAATTGACTGCTGCCAACAGCAGCGTCGCTTGCTCTCCCGCACACTACAACGCTCACTTAGTCGTACTTTTACTCTCTTGCTGCTGCTCTGGCTGTCAGCTGCAGGACAAACAATTGTTTGCTGTTAAATTGCTAAAAATAATACAACAACAACAATAACAAGCAAGCACAACATCAATGAGAACATTTCTAAGTCACAGCAGTCGATGATGCTACATTTGAGAAATCATTACGACGCAGATAAAAGTGAAATTGACTAAGCAATAACGGCAACCAGTAGCAATAACAACAATAACAGCAACAACAGCAGCACTAAAAAAGCAACAAAAACATGTTCGCGCAAATTCATTAGCCCATAAAAATCAAATGCGGCGTTTGCCAGTTGTTGTACTTTATCTGATTTTGCTTTATATATGTACACGTTTTTGTTTTTTTTTTTTTTTTTATTTTTATTTATTTATTAAAGCACAGTACAGCACACAACAAAGTACAGCAAAAAAATAAACAGACTTTCAAAAAAGAAAGAAGAAGATTGAAAAAAAGGAACGTAACAAAACGCAACGCAGCATTGACTTTGAATTCAGCACAAGTATTAGCCATATCGTACGACATGCAGAGCTGCGTGAGATCTTTTTTTGGTTTCTGTTTTTCTTTTTTACGGAGTCCATAAGGCTTTACTTGGCATGCAAATCGCTCGCACACTCAAGTGGCTTCGACACACTGCGGGTGGGTATTTGAGAAACTGTGCTGTAAAGTACACACAGCTTGACCTTGGACTAACCCAAAATCTGTTTAAGGTGCAAGTGCCGTCTGTTGAGCCATTGTATCCCTGCGCCGTCGTCCTTTTGTACTTGTGCACGTTTTCTGCAGCAGCACCTCGTACTTCATCTAATTAGTCTGCAGCTTGGCGCAGCCGAACCGTCCGGCCAAATTAAACTTTTCAATGCGTACTTAATTGCGGCAACTTAAACGCACAAGCAGCCGCAACTAACGGCCACCAAATTAATCGGACAAATCATTTACACGCAGCAGTGCTGCAATGTCTCAATGAATGTGAATATCCGCACAGCGGGTCATGTCATAAAAAACTCCTTTGAAAAATTCAACCTTTTTTTCTTCCTTAATTTTTTTTTTTTTTTGCACGATTACATTAGCCGCACTTAAGCAAATAGACACAAAACGTAAGCAACCACGAAAGAGTTACAAAGTCGTAGACAAAGATGAGAAAAGAAGAGTGTAAAGACTAAGAAAACGAAACAGAATCAAAAGTAGGTGAAAAGCTGATTATAATGGGGCTCTTGTACACACGCATTTGGCATTTGTAGGCGTTACGCATAGTAAAGTAAAAACAAAGGCAAAGGAAGCGAAATTAATTTTAAACAAATCACTTGCGTCGCCCCAGGTAAAAGGTTTCAAAAGCAGCAGCACCGCCAGCACTAACAGCAGCAGCAGCAGCAGCAGCAGCATCAGTAGCAGCAGCAGCAGCGGCGCAGTCGAGCGGAAGCGGTAAGCTGTGCAAACAAAAGGCAAACAAATAAAAAAGAAAAGAAAAAAATTCAAATGAAAAAAATTCAAACAAAAAAAAAGGAAAAATAAAAGAAAAAGTGAAAAAAAAGAAACTAAATGAAAATTGTGAAAATCGGCATAAGGAAGTAGCTTGTGTGCGTTTAAATTCAAGCGTTTTATGCGTAAAGGATAACGGCAAAATGGGCCACAATGAGAAAGCAGAAGTACATATGCCAGAAGGGGAGAGCAACAGAAACGAGGAAAAAGAAAGAAAACGAGAAATATAAAAAGGTCCTTGCGCAGCATGCGTCCTTGTTAATAGCCTTCTGCTGGGCGAAAGTAAACGCAACAACAACAAGAAGAAGAACCACAGCGACAAGCAGAAATCAGCAACTTCTGCACTTATGTTCTGTTGCCTACTTTTTGGCGCTGACATTTTTTATTTTCTACTCGCTTCGCCTCGGCCCGACGCAACTTGAACGCCTTGTCCGTCTTATTTCAGCCTATTTGTCTGTCTGTCTGTCTGTCTGTCTGACTGCCCATCTGTCTGCCTGTCCATCTGCCCGTCTGTCTGTCGGTCGGTCTGTGTCTCTCTGCGCATTTAATTACGCTTAAAAATTAATTAAATTCCTTTTCTTCATCTTTCACAACTATTCAGTTGTTGATATTGTTGTTTCAGTTGATGCTGTTGTTGTTACTGTTACTGCTGCCTTTGTTCCTTTTTCTACGTTTTCTTCTCCTTGGCTTGCGTTGCGTTGGTGCTTTTTGTGTCCTCGCACTGTCGCCATCCGTGGCTTGTTTACTTGTTCCTTTGTGGCGGCGCTGGCACAAGTTGAGAACTCAAGTAAACGAATGTGGACGGGTGTCTGCTTGTTTGTCCTTTCACTGCTTTGTTATTGTTACTGTTCGTGTTCGTGTTCATGTTCATGTTCATGTTTGTCTGCTCGTTGCTGCTGTTGGTGTTTCTGTTGCTGTTGTCGGTTCACATTTTACCAGCCGTGCAAATTCTTCTCGAGTGCCTCGAAACATAATCAACCTTTGGCCTGTGTGTCTTTAAGGACTACCTTCACTCGCCAGCCCCTGTGACTCCCACTCATTTGTCTGTTGGTTGTTTTGTGTTCGTTTCATTTATCTGTTTTCGTTTGTTTTTCTTCGCTTGTAGTTTTCTGTCTACACACCAACGCCTTAACTTATGCTACGACAAGACTTTTCGGATGCGCTTAGACTTGTTAGCCTTGTGTACTTTTCTTAAGCACAACTGACTGCCTGCCTCCCTGCCTGCCTGCCACTTGAGTTTTAAATATTTCAACAGTTGTGGTTTATACTACAATAACAACAATGGCATCAGCAACAACACGAACGGAACGACGAAAACAACGACGAGAACAATGCGTACACGACGACGACAATTGTGATACGAAAACGAAGACGCAGCCGAAGAGCAGCAGAGCTTATATACAAACAATGTAGTACACCTTTAAATGCCAAGGATAATGTGTAACTTTCACTCACTCAGTCACTCACCCACGCACTCACTCACTCACTCACTCACTCACTCACTTACTTACGCTCGTACTCACTCACTAAGTCTCGCATTCGTTTCGCTCGCTCCGAAGGCTGCTCAAGTGTTTGCATATATGCAGCAGCCTCTTCCATTTTTTCATCTTCATCATCATCGTCGTCATCATCCTCCTCATCTGCTAGCACTGCTGCTACTACTGCTGCTGTAGTCTACACACAAGTGGCAGAGATTGTAGTTAAATCTGCTACCTACCACTATAACTACAACAACAACAACGACGACTACAACAACAGCAACATGAGCAGCAGCAACAGTAACAACAGCAAGCACGAACAGGACAATTGCTACTACTTTACTTTTCTTCTTCTGTTTCTTCTTCGTTGGCTTTTTTAGCATAAACAAAAGCAGCGCAACCCTCAGCTCATCCCCTCGTTTTGTCATTCTGTCATTCCGTCATCGCGTCTCCCCCTCATGCCGCACGAAACGCATCCATGCACTCTTCGTAATTTAAATTTTAAGTAATTTTGCATTCGAATGAGAGTGAAAGCCAACGCGTGAATGTGGGTATGAGCGAGAGCGCGTGTAAAAAAAAAAAACAAAAAGAAAAAAATCGAAAATCAACATGAAAAAAAACAAACAATAAGAAAAGAAAAACAAATGTAATGTATAGCACACACAAAAATTTATAATAAAATTGCATTAAAAATGCAGACATAAAACAGAAAACTATATAAAACGTAAACAAGTTAATAAATTTTGGATGCATTTTTCTTGTTGGCTATTCTATTTTTATTTTATTAGTTGTATTTTTGTTTTTATTTCGCTCTTCTCGTATTTGCTGTTTTTACTGATTGCAACAGCAACAGCAACAGAAACAATAACAACAGCACCAGCATCAGGGGATACATGGGAAGCAGTCGAAACGAGACAGCGGCGCAGAGGCGTTGAAGGGGTGAGAAGCAAGAAGCCACACAACAGACAGCAAAGTCAATTTGCGCAACTCAAGGTCAATTACATCAATGTGCCCGCCACTACTGGCTGCGTATTGCTCAACTGTGCCCATACACACGCATACACACACACACAAGCACACAAGCAGAGATGGCAGAGTGCCGAAGTACCAGAGTGAATTCTCGTACCTATGGAAGGCATTGAAAGAAACACACTGTACACGTACACATGGCAGCAGCAATGGCAAGCGGCAGCGTTAGCCGCAACACACAGGAATGCAAGCAACCACAGCAACAACAACAATGACAATACACAAACGAACGGAAACGGATGCCAGCTGCTCGAAATAGAAAAAACAATACTGACAATTATTGCAGACAATGTCGCTTATAGACAACAAAGCGAAATTAAAACAATAGCCATGAGAAAAATGAAAGAAGAATCCCACATCGTGTGCCCATGCAATGCAATTTAAGAAAAGGAAAAGCCATAGAAAACCCAAAGCAACGAAATAAAAGAAGCACTAATACAGAAAACAGTACAAAACGATTTTCAAGTGTACACTTGTTGACTTGGCTTAATTAATGGCAATTTTTATCAACTTTTGCCTGCTTGCGGCACACATGGCGTATGCGCCATGTGCATTTTTATTATTAATATTACGTATACCACAAATTATTCACTCAATGCCATAATGGATGTAGGCATTAAAGCCGATGCCGCCGCCACTTACTATTGAATCAGTAATAATAAATGACCGAATATTATTTGGAATTCGTGCAGCACGCGTGTGCATATATTGCGTAAATTCATAACGTTAAATCTTTGTCAAAAATCATTTGGGCCTGCAGCACCCCCTTGCATTTAATTAAATAGCGAGTTTCAGACAATGAATTTTATGGTGAAATCACAGTCAGTTGCCTTAAATAATTTATTTTGCGCATGTTTCGAAAACTAAATGAAGATTATCTGCATCGAATTCGTTTCACGATTTTCATTTCGTATTTATGCGATGTCCTGTACAGTAGACCCTCACAAAAGTCGTCTGACTGCACTGCCGTAGATGCCGACTAGGCTATGCCTGTTTGTATATACCATGTACCCATATGAGGTGTTCATATTCATACCCAATAACGTCGTTCGCTTTGACGCGTTTTCACTGTAGCTAAGCTGTTTTTCAACCTCTTATCACTAATGCCATCGGTTTCGCTTGGATTTTGATTTTATTTTATATTGATGATATGCGTTTTATGTGCCTCATAAAATAAAATATGCTACACACACAACACGGCGCTGTGCGCCATACACACCAACAAAATCTAAATCAAAAAAACACAAAAAATACAAAAAAAAAAAAAAAAAAAACGAATTCGAAAAAAAAAACATAATAAGCAACACCTATCAAAATTTCGCACAACGCTTAGCACAGATTTGCTTCGACAAACAGACAGACAGGCAACCCATGTTTTTGCCATCGTTGTTGTTATTATCTTTGTTGTTGCCGAAGAGATGGCTCTAAATCACATATACAATATATGCATATATATATATATTCAAATATATATGAGCACACACGTCTACATGCACATGGCATATGGCTTTGGCCATTTATTATAAACGCCTTTTCTTGCATCTGCTTGTCTTCATGTGCACACGAGTGTGCGGCTAATATATGCCGCAATTGTGAGTGTGTGTGTGTATGTGTGTGTGTGCGAGTGTGAGTGTTAGCTCGTAGCTTATTCGCCACTTGTGTTCGTGCGCACACTTTTCCTTTTTTTTTTCTCTTTATATCTTTTCAATCGAAAATATTTTGTTATGTTTATGCTAAAAATAAAAGAGGCAAAAAAAAGTTTTTGGAAATGGCATTTTTCTTGCGATTTTTCCTTTTCTTTTTTACTTTGCATTGCTTTGTGCGTGGTTTATTTTCAAAGCGAATAAATTTTTCCAGCATTTCCCTAAATAAAAAACACGCAAAGTGTTCAAAAATAGTTCTAATGGCTGTTTAGTAAATAATTAAAGCGAATTCAAAATAAAACATCAAAACAAAGAAAAAACGAAATAATTGAATAACCTTGACGGCGAAATATAGTTCGTAGCTAGCTTAGATGGAATTTCAGAAAAATTCGTAATGGGTTTATGGGTTTATTTGCTCTTGGCAGCAAGACGCTTAAAATGTCCAAAAAATTCTAGTATTTTCGAAAAAAATTCCGTAAAACCCTTCGAACCCATACAAGTTGCAATTATGCAATAGGCGGGTTGACTTAGGATCTTTTGATGCTTGTGGCTACCAGTTAAAAGAGGATAAAGGGCAAGCGGGGCGACACATATGCGTAAAATTGTTATCACTTTGTTTGCTAAAAGCTTTGCGAAGTGATTCCTTGAAATTGTTTGTCGAAGTCTACTTAATGGCCGTGCTGTGGCTGCCGTCGTGTCCTCTGGCTAATTAATTCGCTGCCTAATGACTGATAGAACAGCAGCAACAGCAACAACACATCAAACAGCCACAAACCTAGCAAATAAATCGTAATGTTAATTACCATTTTGTGGCTTAATGCATTTGCCACATTTTCAAGTCAACGACGGCCAAAGCAGGCAGTGGGCAGTCACGGGGCAGGCAGTGTCAGCGGCGATGGCGATGGCGACGACGTGGCCGTATTAAATCAATTATTTGTTGCTGCTTCAAAATGGCCTAATTTGTGAATAAATATTGACATAAAAGACGGATTGCATGGGGGGGGAGTGCGGCGGTCGGTAAACTAAATTTACTTAGTTAAGTGTGACTAAGCATGAGACAAATGTGTGCTGAAGAGTTTAAAAGCTGCCAAGAGGCAGCCTCAGTGACAAGGCCATAGCCTGCATGGGTGCGAGCATATGAGTGTGTGTGTGTGTGTGTGTGTGAATGGGTGGGTGTCACCTTATTATTGTTGTTGTTTTAGGTATTGAAGAAGCCTTTTATAGGCAGTCACACAAATATTTGCAATGGCAATATTAATCGAAATTCACATGGCCTCAACAGCAACACGGGATTGGCAGCCACAACAGTTTCTTCATTAACATATACCATAGCATCTATGTACGAATGTCTGTATGTTTGTGTGGTGCCAACAGCACGTGTACGTGAGTGTTCATAAGTATGCATACATTACACACACCGATCCAGTGTGTCGGTGCGTATGTGTATGTGTGTGCACCTGCATATGTACCTGAGTGCATTTTAATTAAAACTTTGCTGCGTTGGCAACCTGTCAGTATGCAACAACAACAACAACAAGCGAGGCAGCAAAATAATGCAGCTAATACATAACCCAATGAAGCAACAGATAAAGACACATAGATAGACGCAGCCATGGGAGAGGTAAACGGACAAGCAGACAGACAGACAAACAGACCGACATGCAGTGAAGTAGACACAAACGAGTGCCGATAATGATAACGAGGGAGCAAGGTAGCAAGGAGCGCGTGAGGCAGGAGGAGGCGTGAGGTAGAGGGTGCCGCCTGCTGGCGCGAATTAAAATGCACCCGCCGCATAAATTATGCAAAGCAGCTTTAATTCATGAATAATTATACACAGCTAATTATTGAAACTCATTCACTTGCTTCTACTCACGCACACTCCAACAAAAACTCACGCCCCGCACACAGGAGTGCGTTGATTGGCATTTACAACGTTTGCATTGGACAGCCAAACTGAATTCTCAGTTTTGTTTTCCAATTTTCCAATTTTCTCATATTTTTTTTCTGTTTTTTTATTTGTATAAAGCAACAGTTTAAAATTCGATTAAAATTGCTTGATTTCAAAAAAGTTTAAATGAATTGCGAAAAGAGCAGCACACATATAAGCTACACATAATCATCATTAAATTATAATTAATATTATTATTTTGTTTTTAGTTTTTGGCAACTCATGGCGGTGCGCTTCGTTTATATTTTATTGATTTTGGTGGTCAGTGAGCAGGCAGCGCCTTGCTATGCCGCACTGAGCTATGAGTTGTACAGAGATGCCAGTAAGTATGCGTTGAACGCTTGTCAGATCGGAGATCAGATTACAGTCATGACTGCGCATAACGAACAGATTTCCCGGGTAAATGCGTTTTCGCCACAAATGGTAGCCTGCTGATCCTTAGCATTGGCCAGCTGAAAAGCATTCCAAGGGTGTGCTCGCAAATATATTGTGGCAACGATGGCTGGGCCCTGCTCTATACGTAAAGGACTCCATAATAATTATTGCATTTTCCGTTTCTAAATTATCTTTGTCCTTCAAACAACCCACACAGCTGCGACGAAACAGATTTGCCAGGGAACTGTGTTGACGATTTTTCTTCTATGTACATGGATTATCCAGACTGCTGTCAAAAGTCATATAACTGTCGAGATGAGACCTGGGATGATGTCACAGAAATTGTTCTCTAAATGATTCTTTGAACTGTAACCCAACAACGACAACAATAAAATTTAAATTGGCTTTGACTGCTTTGGTTTCACTGTAGACTACAGTAATTAGTGCCTAAGTTAACTTAAAAAAAAATCAATTTAAATGACATAAATTTGATTTTGCTGTCAAGTTTTGTCACAATTGTCAATTTGTGCTTTTCTGATTTGGTAGTCCGGTTTAGCACTTGACAGTGCCATTAAAAAATATAAATACAAAACTAAATAAAAATTGTGATTTACTCAAACAGCCACAAACGCATAGCTGGGGCAGTGGGGGAAAGCTAATTAAATAAAACTATAAAAAAGTGGTAAATAAATTTAAAAACCTGTTTCATTTCACGAATTCGTAAGACTTTCGTGTGGTCAAGCCGGAGCAGCTTAGCCAACTTCCACTGATTAAACAAAAGATCGAGGGTCAACCGAATTCACAATAGTTCTATTAAAAACGAACAGCGATAACCAAGACGAGTATAAAAAGCACATAAAAGAGCAACAGCGCACAGTAGCCAAGACGCACCCGAGCAGTGAAGATGAAGTCCATGTTAGCTATTGCGGTATTTGTGCTCTTGACAGTTGGCATGCAGAGCTGCAGTGCGGCCCTTGCGAGAGGCGTTTACAAAAACCCGGGTTCGTCAATGCACTTCCTGGTCTTCAAGTCTCCTAATTGACTGACTAATCATCTGTTGAAACAATTGTTTAGCTCACCCTGGCAAATGCTACATCAGTGAGGATTTGATACTCAGCGAGGGCAAGATGGCCAAGGACCCGAACACGATCTGCGGACGCATCATCTGCGGCAGTGACAGTGTCGCCGAGTTCCAAACGTAAGTCGTCTGCACTTATTCAAGTCTAATTATGAACTCCAACTTTTTTCGTTTTTCTATGATTGCACAGCTGCGGCGTTGTAGCGCCGCCAGAGGGCTGCCACTTAGGCGACCACCTGCACCCGGAGCTTGATTACCCGGACTGCTGCAAGCAGGACATCGTCTGTAAATAATCTGACTTCCTCAGAAACTTATATCCATTTAAATAGAAATAAAATCGGTGAGAAGAAATACAAAACTCTTTCATTCTTTAATCTCTCTACTGCGTCACCTAATCGAACATCTGGTGACGCCAGCATCAGAGAGCTGATAGCGACAAGCAACGCTGCTGATAGCGTTGCGAGTGACCTTCGGTAGCGCATCAGAGTTGCTCGACTTGATTAAATGAGCGAAGCAACGACTTGGGTTGGGGATTTCAGTGAGACACTGAAATAGTTTAAAAGTTGCCAAATAAAAAACGGTGGCAGCATGAGAAAGTAGTCATCAATTTGCAATTGAACTTCGCATTTGCATGTTGCACCGATCCAACAGAACACTTAGCACTTGTCGCATGTCACTTGTCACTTGTCACATGACACATGTCACTTACTGAGCATGGCACGCTCACAGCTGAGATTGTGTCTACAGTTAAGAATGCGTGGAACACGGTCGTGTCGGGCTGGTTCCCGGCACGTCGCTCGTAAAGTAACATTGAGGTGACTTATGCGAAGCTTAGCCAGCAATCAGCAGCGAAATATCTGCAGGGCCTCAAGCGAGATATGTCACACAATTGAAATTTAGAGAGGAAATCACTTGACTTGGCTGTACACAATCCCACATAATCCGTTTTTATTTGTGTCCTGCCTGCGTCGCGTCTTGTTAAACGGGAGGGAATGAAATAAAATGGAATGGAATGGAATGGCATGGCATGGCATGGCATGAAATGCAAAAAGTCTAATAAACTCATTAAATAAATATTTATGCCAAACAAACACGAATAATGGGGCAAGCAAGAAAAATGCGCTAAAATTGCTTATTTCGTGCTACGTGCCTTGTTGGCACCCTTTCGTGTGGGACCGCCAACGACAGGCAACAACAGCCAACGGCAGCCAACGACGACAAAGCCACTTTGGCCGCTGCCACAGTCGCTGCCGCAGCTACAAGTTGCTAATTTCAACTCGGAAAATAAGCAGGAAGGAAGGAAGACGGAAATACTATGGGCGAGGCTAAGTCGCGTACAGGCGTCTTGAGTTGCCTCCAGCCAGGGCAACTGTGGAGTTGAGTTGTGCTGATGAGACGTGGCGTATTTTATTAACTCGTCTCATTTGTAAGTTCGTCTCTAGCCGCCTCTTGCTGCCTTGCAATGTCAATTGCTGACTGCTAACTGCTAACTGCCATCTGGCAACTGCCGTCTACTTGCTGTAGTTGCCACTTTTGCGGCTGCCTCTCCGGCTGCTGCTCCTGTTGCTGCTGCTCCTACTGCTGCTGCTGTCGCTCACTTTGTGGCATTGCGGTTTGCCGACATTTTGCGGTATTTCGAGGCATGCCACACCACGTCACACCATGCCAGTGCACAGCAGTGCCAGCCCATCATCAGCACAAGACGCTTGAAATACTTTGCGTCTTTGCCGTCGGTGTCGTTGTCGTTTTCGTTGTCGGCGGCGGTCTTAGGCGAAATTCCATGCCATACCATTTGGTGTTGTGTGCCGCCGTACCGCGGCCAATTTTTATGTCGCTCTTCGTGCATTTCTCGCATTCAAAATGGCAAAAGTTTGCGCCACTCAGGCGGGTGCCTGTGCGTCGTCGGCTGCGTGTAGGTGTCATAAATTTTATTGGCTCATTCAATGGATCGTTAGCAACACGAAATCCAACATGTAGTCACATCATGGAGGCGGGTTGTGTCGTTTCGTGTCGTGCCGTGTCGCGTGCTGTCGTGCCAACTGGCTGCGAGTCGTGCTGCATTAGGCATTGGCATTAGTTTTAATAGCTCAGTAATTCGTGACTATGATTGCCTGATTAGTGGCGTCTGTTGGGCAACGTTTTGCTCAATTTCTGCTTCATTCTTTTCCAACTTTCTTTCATTTTCTTAGCTCAATGCGAACAGTCACGCAGGTCTTGTTGTCACAGCTGCAGACTTGTTGTGCACATAAGAGCCAATCAATCAATCAATCAATTAATGAATCAATCAACCTTGCAAAAGTCACAGTGCAACAACACCTCAACAAGGCAGATCCCTTTGTGCCCAGCTCACGCACAATTAAGCATTTTTCAATTAGTATTCCCCGCCCGCAGCACTTCACACATAATATATCACAAATAAATCCCAAATCACTGCAAAGTCAAGGTAGACTCAGCATAATTGTATATCATATTTCAACAACGCCATGGCCTGCTATTTGCTGCGTATGTACGGTATGAAAGGTATATTCCCCAAAGAGACACGTACAAATAAATCACTAAAAAAAAAGCCGTGCAACTACAAAAATAACAACAAACAAGGAAAAAACAAAAGAGCCACAGCAAAGCAAACAAAAAACGGGCAACGTACGCAAGCCCCAAGTGTGCTAATTGTCGTTTGAATGTGCCAGACATGCTCCAATATGCGAGTAGAGTACACAGTAGGGAAAACCCTAAAAAAACAAACCGGAATACAAAGACCGGAACATTTAACGTTCTGCATGGCTCCACCGCCGGCTCAACCAGCCGACAGACCGACACACCGCCACTTCGCCTGTCTACGCACAAACTCCCACATTCACATGCACACACATGCATACACGCATATACATACATACACGATACGTGTGTGTGGCGACATGCGATAGCGATACGCAAATTATGCTAATTTCGCCATTTTCATCCTTTTGGCTATATGTGCTAGATCCCCTTACACATTTAATAGCAACGCTTCAACATTGCGTATAGTCAATGCCAACAGCAGCCACACTAGCCACATTAGCCACAGCGGCAGCAATGGCAGCAGCAGGGGCAGCAGCAATAGCCAAAGCCCCAACGGCTGGCGGTGGCTGTTAAATGTACACAGACACGCCCAACGACAAACATGCTCCCATGCATAGTATGGCTCGGCAGGACAAGGCAGGACCGGGCAAGGCAGGGCAGGGCAGGACAGGACAGGGGGCGTTGTACGCAAACACAATCAAACTGTGTAGTGAAGTGTTTATTATCAGCGTAGAACGTGGAAGCTGGCATGCACAGGGAAGCGAATGGAAGAGCAGAAGGGTGGAAATGGCTAATGATTGACTGGATACAATTCCAACTGTTAAACGATTTTTGGCGCGCACAAAGCGCAATCAAGTGGCATGGCGGAGAGCAGACCAAGCATGTCATACACACCCACACACACATATACACAGACACAACCAAACGAACACATATACACACGCATACACGCACACACGAACAGGAACGTAGAAACTGGATACAGGTGAATTAAAGGCATTGCACAGCTCAATAGGCAACTGTCAGATGCAGACAGAAGGGCCACAAATATCGCAACTCTTCGTATGCGTGCGCAGCTGAATGTAACCGTATACAATATTTATACAAATATGACTTGTCAATTTCGTATGCTGCTACGTAGATGATGCGAACATAAAGCTACAACAGCAAATACAATATGACAACAACAATAAAAAAAACTGCGTTGCCGACTGCGACTGCGACAATGACGATGACGACAAAGTCGATGAAGAAAACGATGATGATGATGATGATGATGATGATGACGGAAAACCATCATTGAGCAGAATGTTACAAAGGTTAACGTTGCAACAACAACAAGAACAACAATGTCAACAACAACAGTAACAACGACATTGACTCGCATTTTGTATTTGTGTTTGGCACACAGACACACAAATGCACAAACAGACGAAGTTGAGCCTTGCCAGCGTGTACACGGCGCATAATGCCGAACCAGGTAGCGCACGAGCATGCACGACGAGTTGACGACTGTACGAAAAGCGAAACCGAAACCACGGATATGTTGACTGATTTATGACTTCAGTCAGCGGCAACACGCCAGCGACCGTTGACAGCAATATTTGCCATACTGCCCCCAAAAGAATGGACTCACTTGTATGTGCGACACATAGCTGTCTAAATTTAGAATTATTTAAGAAAAAAAAAACTACACTCGACGTGCATGACGACTTAATGCAGAAGACAAAGTGCTTACTTCCATGATTTGTACACACAGTCGACTTGAGTTTTTCCTCGCTCAACGGGGTGCACTCTGAATTCTTCTTGATTATGCCTTAGCGAAGCCATTATGAACTTGCACTTAACAGCTAAGGAATATTACTTGGGTCTAACCAACGAAAATATTTGCCAGCAAAGGAGTTAAGACGCTAAATTCTTAATGCATACTGAGCCAATACTTGGTAAAAATAAAAAAAAAAATGGAATAAATCCAAATTGACGCTTGTGCACTTTTTACAGTGTACGCCTTTGGCATGTTTATTTTGTTTGTTGTTGTTGCCGTGTTCATTGTTTTTGTTTGCTGCGTCTGCTCTTGCATATCGCAACTCCCCGTTGTATCAAACGAACACACAACGGAAATAAGCCACAGATACAAATTGATTTGGTAACCGTGATGAGTGCATTTAACTGAAACTAATTAAAACTGTAGTCGTTATAAATGTATGCCACCCCCCACGCGTATGTGTGTGTGTCGGTGTGTGTGTGTGTGTGGGTGTGTGCAGGATGATTGCTTATTTAACAGTTAGTGGCCGCAGCAGCGATAAACAAATTTGTCGCTATGCGGCGCAGACATGATTAACCTTTGCCAGTTTGCCTGCGCACAACACTGCGTATACGTGATATTTGCAATATTTGCGGTATTTGCTTTTGCGGATTGCCAAGGATGCATGCACATACAGTGGCAGATTTTCCAATGCTATACTCCCACATTTGCACATTGTTACACCTGCGGACGAGCTGCACAGCACAGCTCACTGCCCAATCAGTTAACTTAAAGAGCACGACGAATCCGCAAACGAAAAATAAATTGAAAAACAAAAATAAAACACGAAGAAAAAGTTTAAATAATTTTCCGCAACATTAGTTTGACTTCAACTGCCTCAATAGGTAATGCCGCCTACTGCCTCCTGCCTACAGCTCACTGTTCTCTGTTCACTTCTCGATTTTATACCACCCGCCCTACGCTGTCGCGTTCGTGTTTGTCGCTGCCATCAACGTCACCGTCACCGTCACCGTCGTTGCCGTCGACGCAAAATGTCCTCAACGGAAATCACAAAGCGATGGCAGACAAAAAGAGAGAAAACCAATCAGAAAATGTAATATATTATGCTGCCAAATCGAAGCGTGCCTCCATCCAACCCCCCGCTGGCGACGAAGCTGCGCTGCACGTCAGTCAACCTAAGCTAAGCGCTTTATAAGTAATTATAATCCCACAACGCAACAAAACGAACCGAACCTCATCGCTCCGCTCCGGCCCGCAGCACATCGCATGGTAACGAACCAATGAACAAGCGAACTACAACAAAATCAAACAAAAAATCAAGGCAAGATGGGCAGATGCGAAGGACTAAAAAAATTGAAAACTGAAATTCTAAGCGCGAGCACAGGAAAAAGTATTCAACAACTTTGATTTCTTTCATCCGTTCGCATTTCGAGACCGACCACCCAAGCGAGCACCCCACCGACCATCCAATCGACCAACAGACCGACCAGCCAACGGACCAACTGACCAACCAGTCACTTGCTTCTTAACGTACCGTCTAAACGTCTAATAAAAAAACCACAAAAATATGAAAGCTGAAAAAAACCTCAATAAGGATTTGCCATATGTCCTTCGTTTCGTCGGTGTTGCTGCTGCGACTGCTGTCGGCGCTGCTGCTAACTAAGCAAACCAACTGTTGGCCCTGCGTTTTGGCCACGCTTCGTCCCGTTGGGCTGCGATTGTCACCAACATCGTCGTCGTTTGTCGCATGTTGTTTGCCGTCCGTCGGCTGTCTGTCGCATTCTATTTGTGCAATTGTTTGCAAAAATATCGATTTTTTGCCTTTTTGTTCAGATTTGATATAACCCATCCCCGCCTCCGCCCGTGACGCATGCCCCTGCCCGTGTCTATGCCCCTGTCTCTGCCACTGTTGTATGTCCAATATGATTTTTCATTTGTCATGCGGCGCGTATTCAATTTCACTTTGAAATACTACAACAACAACAACAGCAGCAGCAGCAAAAAGAGTAGCAGCAACAAACAATAAAACCAACAACAAATTGTCACTTTTACTTATGTATGTTTGCTCTGTTGTTGTTGCTGTTGTTGTTATTATTGTGGATCGTTCGAAAGAGCCCAGCAGCACCCAGGCAATGCGACCCTTGACCCGCGCTGACCTTTCGCACAAGCTTTGCTTGTTTTTTGTGCATGAGACTCGGTTGACCGTGGGCCAACCCAGCAAAACTTTTACTCTTTTTGAACTGGTTTTGGCCCTCTTTTTTGTCCGTTCCCACCCCCTCAAAGTTCCACCCCCTCAAAGTTCCACCCCCCTTGCCGTTGTCTTGCTGTAGGTGATACGTTGTTGCCGTGTGTGCGTGTGTGTGCGTATGTGTGTGAGTGTACTTTGTCTGGTTTTGTGTTTTGTAGCATTTTCCTTTTTAGCAAATGTTCGCAAGACAAAAAAAAATTTCTTTACATGTGCGAAGTGGTTTTTGTGTTTTAATTTTATTTTGTTGTTTTTTTTTTTTTTATTTCAATACTTTTTTCGAGTTTTGTTTGTTTTTGCTTTGTTTTTTTACAAAATGTATCTGCATTGTTTTTGTTGTTGTTGATGTTATGTTTTTTTTTTTTAGCAAACCTACAACATACGTTGTGAACACAAGCAAAAAAGTAAAAAAGGAGGAAACATTTAGCAGTCACAGCTTCAAAGCATAAAATGTGAATTTTAAATTGTGTTTTTTTATTATTATTATTTTTTATTATTTTGTGTGCGCAACACACAGCATGAGCAGCAACATTTTTAAATTGGCAGTCAGGTACGAAGTACATATACCGTGTACACATACACATATGCATGCATATACGTCTTATGTTTTATTTTTCATATACACTGTGCATTAGATGCCGCAGCCCACACATGTACACATATGACATGACATGCTCCAAATGAGTGGGACACGTCGCTGCTGGGTCAGTCGGATGGACGCGAACTCATGAAATACGAATATGAAACCTTAAATTATTGGGCAGCTATATTCCAGTGACTGTGTATTTCTTATTTGGAGACGGCACTTTAATTGAAAAGTATTCGGCAACGTCAGCACAGGCTTCTGCTTAAATTTGCTTCAACCGGCTACTGGCCCCAAATGAAGGTAATTTGTCTATCGGTCAGCAAAAAGTTTTTGCATACAGTGTTGAAAATTAACTTTTACATTGCAAATAACTTTCGCTTGCAGAAGCAGATCCTTATAAAATTCATTAAGCGCAATGTGTAACCCAGCGAAAAATAAAGGAAGAGAAATGAAAAAACGATGCTTACCTTTGCAGGCAGCTATTTCGTCTATTTAATAAACTAACAGAATAATATTTGCATAAGAAACACGCACTCAGGCAGCATGGGTCGCTTTAAAACATTCATGACTTTTCACGCGTTCAAAATTATTGAGCCTTCCCATGGTGAATGTGCTTGATTTATGCTGCACGACTAAACTCATCCTCTTCTTTTACTTATGCGCATAAGAGTGATATGAGTCCAGCCCAGCTAAAAAGAAAAAAAGAAGACAAAAAAAAGAAAAAAAGGGAACACCAGAAAAACAAAATGAAAATAAAATGGAGGTAAGCCAAACGAAACAAAACTAAACTCAACTTAAAAGGGACGAACAGCGCACGAACTCAACGAATCTTCAGCTCAGCCAGCAGAACTGAGAAAAGGCGCAGCGCGTAAAAGGAAAATCTGTGGCAAGGCAAATCTTTGCAACATTTTCCAAAGTACTCCTGCGTATATACGCATTCGCATACAAAATGAAAATGTGGCGCGCAGGGTGGTGCGGAGCGGGGCGAGTGGGGCGCGCGGCACAGGTGGAGATTGGGTTCTGCGCTCTGTGAGTTCTGTGAGTTCAGCCAGGTCGGGCGACGTCGACGGACATGCCGTGAAAGGCAAGCCGAGCCGAGCCGAGGCGAGCCGCGCGTTCTGGTGCCAACAGCGGCGACGCATTTTCAAGTTGTCAGGGTAAGGCACTCGGTAGAAAAGCAGCCACACTTATTTCTCGTTTTGTGCCTTCTTTTTTACATATTATATTTTATTTTATTTTGTTTTGTTTTGTTTTCTTTTGTTTTTTTTTTTTGTGTTTTTTTACAGTTGCACACATATACAAATGCGAATATGCCTCATTTCTTGCTTATTTTTGGCAGTCAACAATCCTCAGTCTCACACTTCGCCTTCACCTCTCGTTCATTCTCTGTCCCGTTATCTTTCGCTCCCGCTCTATCGCAATTAGGCTTACATGCTCCAGCCACATCTGCTGTTGCTTTCTCGCTCTTGCGCTGAAGCGGTCGCAGCTGCGTTCGCTCTTTCGCATACAAATTGTTGCACGTTTGCTGACTTTTGTTGCTAAAAATTTGTGCTACTTTTTATTTTTTTGTTATTTTACATTTTATTTTTTCGTTTTTGTTTTGTTTTTCTTTTTGACCATTTCTCGTCAGCACAAATGCCACAACAAAAACAAGAAGAAGGGCACCAGCGGCAGGCGAACGCATTCAAGTTGCGAGTGGAAACAGTTTTACGAAATTGAATTTTTCCTGTTTTCGTTACAATTTTCTTTATGTGACTCACAATGTTTGTTTATTTGAATGTGAGCTTTTCTCTTACTTCCAATTTTTTTCCATTTTTTTTTTTATTTTTTTGTTTTTTTCCTTATGTTTGCACGAGTGGCGTTGTTTGAGCATGTTCTCATATTCGTTTGCATTTATTGGTGCGCATATTTTCCAACATACTATAAAAGTATTTTACACGTACGAGTATGGACCTGTGCCCGTCCCCGTACCCGTGCCCGTACCCATGCCCAGCTACCTGCGTATACCTGTATATCAGCAAGCCACCTCTCTGTCTGTCCATCCGTCTGTCTCAATGACTGCCTATCTGCCTCTATGCATATTCGTACATATTCCAGTGTCTATGTTTACTTGTATATTTTGGGTGCTAAACAAATATGCAAACTAAATTAATGGCATATAAAAAAAAGAAACAGAAATTGTGCTTTAGCAGTGGCACCAGCAACAGCAACAGCAACAATAACGACAACAACACACACAGAGACAGCAAACAGGCGATAATCACTTGAGAAATAAACGCTTTTCCTAATATTCGTGTATGCCAAGTATAATGATTACATTTTAATATACACGTCCGTGTGTTACGCGTATTTGCGAGGCGATAAAGCGTTTGGGGCTTAATCTGCGCCGTTGGGTATGCAACGAATTTTTCCCCTTCCTTATTTCCTTTTGAACTTACCTGCGCACCTCACACCCTGCACCTAACACTCGCATCAGCAGACGTTAGACGGCATCTTTGCTTTTTGGCTGCGCGTGATGCCTGCTCACTTAAATTCCCATTTGGATTATTGTGACACGGAATTTCGTTGGAAGCGGCTTAATACAATTTATTTTAAATTGAGGCTTCAACTTTTAAGAAGGTTACGATTTAAATTAATTTTTATAAAACATATGGAACAAATTTGTACTCCTGACTGCAATGTAGGCTGAAGCGGAAAGCACAGTTTATTTAAAACACCTGCTCTTCAAATTTATGATGTGGAGACAAGGCTTCGCTGTGTTTAAAGCAATGTCTGACATATTACAGAGTTCTTTAGTTTGTTTGCGGACATCGAAAGAAAAGAATTGAAAGCATTTAATGGCAGAAGAATAGAAATGGCTGTCAGAGTAATGTGATATGGCGGTTTCTTTATGACGCACTTATCTGGCGACACTGTTTCCTGCGATATATCTTTAACTATGCAAATTCACGTAATGTGGTCTAGTCACCTCAACTACTTAGTTTTTAAGTATCAGATTACCGATTATTACTTCTAGAGCAAAGTGTTCCTTTCGCGGCAAGTGACCGCTGTCCAGAATCGGGTAGACCCCATATTTTAAAATTCTTCAAATCTTTCTAAGCAAACAGAAAAAAAACAAAAACTGTAAGCTTTTAAAACACTTAGGCAGTCCAGATTTTATTTTTTAATTTAGATTTCGCGCTTGTTTATTTTTCTGTTAACAGCGATGCTCGGTCAATCAAAACACATTTTTTTCACTTAAGGAAACCAAACCAAACCAAAACAAACTGAAGCAAAGCAAAACAAGTCACTCTCCCTACCGAGCAAGCGAACACAAGGCAGACAAGCAGACAGGCAGACAGACAGGCAGGCAGGCAGACAGACTGAGAGACAGACAATAAACCAACAACGATTAAACATTTTATGCTGCTTAGGCCAATGGCAAATATTGACACATTTCCTGCGCACAACTTTTTAAACGTAGATAAACTCTCTTGTTTATTTGGAAGCTAAGCAACAACAACAATAACAACACACAACACAACACAACTAAACAAAACTAAACAAAATCAACATAAAAAACGAAGAAAACAGCAACCCAATCAAATCAAAATCAGAATCAGAATCAGTCAAAGCAATGGCCAAGTCTATAAAGCCGCGCCGCAAATCAAAATTTATTGACATTTATGCCTTTTAACGTCGACGTCGACGTCAACGATGACGTACACTCATTTGAATTTGAATTTGCCAATCGCAAATAAAGAAAAATATTATTAATTTTCGTATTCGCATTCGCATTCGCATTTGCCTTCGTTAAGCAGAAACCGAGCCAGATGCAGAAGCAGAAGCAGAAGCAGAAATATTTGCTCACATAACAAATAAAATTTTTAATATTTACAATAAATAAAAAATAATCAAAACATGTCGAACAGCGACGTCGAGTACGCAAACATTTTGGCTTGCGCCCCAAATGACTTGTGGCCAATTTGAATTGGCAATAAAGCGTCTCTGTGTGTTCACACGATGCTCGCCAATTTCAATGAAAATTCCATTCAATGGATTTCCATAATTCCGAGGTCACTTGTGCGATTTCTTTTCCATTTTCTCGACTAATTCTTTCCAGGCTAAGCAATTAAGATTATTGTTTTTTAATTACACGATCGACAATTGGCTCTTTTTTTTTTGGTGGACCGTAACGGCATGAAGAATTGCTCAAAAGACTGCCTGATGTGAATGAAATGTTACGACGATCCCCAAGGTCAATAAGTTTTGGATCTGCATCCGTTTTGTTTGGCTCACGTGCAAAGTGTTTCCTTAGAAAAAATATATTACTGACTTCAAAACCTAAGACAGACGAACAGTTTATTAAAGGATTTAACTTGACACAAATTTATTAAGCAAATGTTTTTCTTTTTGCTTTTTTTTTTTTGCCCTGTTTTATTTTTTGGTTTTTTTTTTTTGTTTTTCTGGTTTATTTTTCATTTTAATCTTACTCACCTTTATGCGAAATCGCCAACTAGAAATTCTCGCATCGACAAGCGAACACATGCGAATGCAGCAAAAGCGTTTGCTGAGATTGCGCGCATTAATTTCCCGTTACGGCTGTTGTGTGCTTCTGTTGTTGTTGTTGGTGTTACTGTTGCTGTTACTGTTGCTGCTGCTGCTGCCGTCGTATTTGTTGTTAGTAGTATTTGTGAGTATTGTTGTTGTTGCAACGGGCGCTCTGAGCTCTTCACTAAGCGTCGATATGCATCGTTACAATAATTATTATTATTGCTGCTGTTGTTGTGGCTATGCTTGTGATTGTTTTTGTTATTGTTGTTGTTGTTGTTGTTGTTGTTGGTCGAAGGTTAAATGCAGCAAATGGCAAATGTTGCATTTGCAAATGAAAAACTGCACTAGCAACAAAAAGAACAACACAAAGGAACAGGCAATTTCTGTACGCACAAAGATTCCAAATAAGAATAAAAATAATCTGCAACAATTGTTGCTGATGCTTCTGCTGCTGTTGCCAATATTGCCGCTAGTGTTGCTGTTGTTGAGGTTGTTGTTATTGCTGATTTTTTTATGTTTCGTTTCAATTTAGGTTTTTTTTCTTTTTTGTGTTTTTGTACTTTTCTTGCTTCTAACGAAAATTAATGAAACATCATTTCTTTTCTTTTTTTTTTTTTTAAGCACTTTTACACAAATAAATATCGATATTGTTGTTATTTCCGCTGCTGCTCCTGCTGTTGTTGTTGCTGTTGTTGTTATTATTATGGATGCTGCTGTAATGGGCCGATATTAACACTTCATAAACACAGCACACGCGATTTTCCTACTTTAATTTATGATTATTCACTAATATAATTTTTCGTTTACTTTTTTCTCTGTTTTTGGTATTTTATGTGTATTTTCTTTAATAATAATAAAAGCGTTAATTCATTTTCTTATACATTTTCTACTGCACACAATTGTTGTTGTGATTGTTGCTCTTGTTATATTACATTTTACTGCACACACACGTACACTCACTACGCGGTCACACGGCGTGTGTGGGCGTGTTTCTGTTTGTGGTGTCTGTGGTGTTTGTTGTGTTTGCATTTAAATAATAATTGACATATGACTTAAAATTCACATGCATGTTGGCTTACAGCAGGATTTTCATATTAATAAATAACAATTTTATATTATTGCTTTTATTTTCGATTTTATTTTTTTATTTTTTTATTTTTATTTGCAATAAAATCATGTTAAATATTTAAACAGCCTTCGCAAAATATGTTAATTAAATTTAAAATATCTGCACACTGCATACCCTACTGTAGATTGCTTGATATATAACAAAAAAAAAGAAAAATAAATAAATCAATTGAAATGAGTACAAAATGAATAAAAGCAGGCAAGGCGGCAAATAGGATCATAAGAAGCTTAAAATAAATTTCATGTAGCAAGTGGCAAAGGAAATGCACAGAGCGCACGGTACCCAAAGGCGTCGACTGCCTAATGTGGCTTATAGAAAAAAACAGGAGAAAAAACCACAACCACAAGCAAACAAAAAACCCTTTTTTATATTCGTACTATGGATCGCTTTGGTTTTTATACATTTTTCAATTTATTTCGCATTTAAAACAAAATCCAGACACACAACAAAAGCAAAACGCACACGCAGACGAACTTTTGTATGTACACAAGCATATATACATACATGTATTTAAGTAAATACATAAGTATGAGCATATGTAGTGTGTGGCTGGCATGTTCAAACCAGGCAACGCATAAAAAACTGTTTTTAATAATTCAAAGCGTCAGCATGCAGCGTAAACAGCCGAAATGAAATTGAAAAAAAAAAAAAAAACAACAAAGAAACCAACAGGAATGAAAAAAATGTTAATGCAAAAGGTTTATACACACGGCAGCCATTGGGTTTAGCCGTCGGTAGTAAGCTTAAAGCGTAAATGGCATACAAATTTATATATTTATTGTTTAGTTCAATTTTTCTTTTTAGTTGCGAGTTTATTATGTTTACATACAAATGTTTACTGTACATGGAAATCGTGCCCCCGTGCTCATGCTCCCAATAATCATAAGCAAAATTCAATGATTTAAAAAGGCAAAAAAGGGGACGGGCGGCCATGCACGTGTCCGAGAAATGCTCAGCTGATCGGTCATGCACGTCAAATTGTTTTGCATAAATAATCTTATAATGATATGTAATTATATAACAAAATTGGAGTTGTGGCTATGAGCAGTGAGGATCCCACGTGCACTTAGGCTTTGAGATGACTTGCAGCTCGTAGATATCAGAAGCAACGATGTTGTTGTCGTTATCATTATGGCTAGCAATGTGTTGCATATAAGCAAGTATACATACGCGTTTAAGGGCACAAATATATATAAACTTTGCACATATATTTATACGCCATGTATGCGCGCAACATGGCAATGTTTATTTTTAATATGTGCGAACTTAGTTTACTTTTATGCTTTTTCCTTGTACTGGTGCTTCTCTGCTCGCTTTTTTGTCTTTTTCTGTGCTTGCATTATTGGTGCTTTTCTGCTAATGCTATTGTTGTTGCTACTGACGCTTGCCTGTCCCTTATTGTTGTTGCATTTGTACATTTGACACCCACTCACGCCTACATATTCGCTAAACTGCGCGCATACACACGCACCTAGTCTAATAAAAAATATACTAGCATAGCCGAGCATAATTGCAAGGCAAAGCAGCAGGCAAAATCACAAGCGCTCTCGCTTGCTCTCGCTCTCAATGACTTTAACTGCGATACCTGTTACGTTTAACTGATTTGGTCGACTGTTTCACTCTGCGCTGCGCTGCGCTGCTCTACTGCACTGCCTTTTGTTGTTCTGCTCGTGCTGTAGTATTATTAAAAGTGTTATTGTTGCTGTTATTTGGCTGCTATTTTTCTGGTTATATCGCATGCATTTGTACTTTGTTCAATTAGTAACGATTGCAAGTTCTACTACCCAGCTATATGGGTACCATGCAAAAATTCGTTTCTCTACATATGTATATAATGAGTTAAGACTCTGTAACGAGATGTGTCGTGTGATGTCGTCTTATTTCAAATGGAGTATCGTAAAAAGATGAGCTCTAGCAACTCCACAAGCCAATGGGACTATTAATAGCTAGCCTGGTTTGTGCAGCTCTTGTTGTTACTGTTGCTTATATTCTTGTTTTTTTTATTGTAAGCGCACATAAAAAGTATTGTAATATTTTCGCTGCTCACTCGCCTGATGCTATTGCTGATGATGATGATATTTTCTGATATTTTTCATTACATTGTTGTACTTTTATGACAGTTATCCTTGAGTGAAGAACTTGCCACAGGATGCAAAAACACACACTCACACAGTCACAGCCACGCACAAATACTCACACACGCACACACACAAACACTCATCAATACATGCGACGGAGAAACACAAGCACATGCACACGCGCAACAACAACAGTAACAATAACAACTAAAACAACTACTACTACATGCAAAGTAAGCTTTCGTCCAACTAACGAACCAGCAAAAGCACGAATGAAAGAACGAACCAAACGGCCGAACGAAAGACTAAAAAACGCACTAAAAATATTAACAGCCGAAGCGCGATTTATGGTGAAAATGTATGGGAGAGATTTTCACCTTTGCACTTTTTTTAAAAATTTTTTTGATTTTTTTTTTTTTTTTTTTTGTATAATTTGCCAAAGTGTTTTGGCTTGAATGGTAACAAGTGAATTTTTCTGACTTTCTAAATTTTTGAACCGTACAAGCAACGGAAATGATTATTATTGTTTTAATTCAAATAAATTTTTCTTATTTTTAAATATTTCTCTGTATATTTGGCGAATTCGAACTAAATTTGTTAGCACAAAACTATTGCTTATATATAGGTTATTTTGTTTGTTTGTTTTAATTAAAAATTGTATTTGAAATGTATTTTAAACACAAATATTTACAACGCGCGCTGTGCGCCCGCGACGAAGTTGCTGCGTTGCTCGTTGGTTTTGAACTGAATTCAAACTGAAATAAAACGCACGAAATCGGAAGGCAGCAGCAGCAGACACTGTTGCTTGCTTGTTGCTGCTGCTGCTGCTGCTGTTGCTGCTTCTTCGCGGCAGCTGCATGCTGGACGTTAAAATAGCGTTAGCATCGCAAAACCGGCTAAAATTTATAACAAATTGTACAAAATAACATTTGTTATTAAGCACAATTTTGTTTTATTTTTTTTTATTAAATTTTATTTGTGCACGGTATATCATTAATTATGCCTTAATTGCCGGCAGCTGCTGGCAGTTGGCTTGGCTGTCTGTCGCGTTTAAGCATTTTCAACAGCGATTTAAAAAGAAAAACTATATTAAAGAATATATACTTATAAGTAAATAAATTAAAATAAGAAATATTAATTAAAAATTAAAAAATAAGAGAAAACTGTTTCCGACAGCAGGATTTGAACCACCGGAGTATCAATGTGTAGAAATTAAAAAAAAAAGCCCATGCCATCACTCGATCCAATACGCTAGAACATGTGCTTACTGTGCTCTGCTTAAAACGTATTATGAAATGGAATTTAATAATATTTGCTGAAAATACTGGTTGACTGAAAATACTGGGACAAAAAAATCAAACGAATCATCCATCTAGCTTGGCAGTCCATCGGTAACTGAGCTCTCAGCGCAATGCGTTCCACAGACTACCCCTACCATGAATGCACTTGCTATCACCTTCTCCCATATACAATTCTCGTACAATGAATATAGTTCGAGAGCACAAAAGCATTCTTTCTTATTCTGACGCTTATGACATCTAATTGAGACTGATTGGTATTAAATACACTGTGCCAGTGTTGCCGTTTCTGTGGAAACAGTTTCGGTAGAATTTTTATGGTCAATTGGTACAACAATCGTACTACGTGGCAGCATTAACGCATTTTGTGGCACTCTCTGAGAGAGAGAGCTAAAAGCTCTACTGCAAAAAAAGCTTTCTGTGTCAGGATATTGTAGCGGTCTCTTTCATCAGGCTCATGCTTGGCTTATGATTGGGTATTTTTTGCACTGCATTGGCTTCGGCGAAATACTCATGAAGGAAAATCAAAATCGTTTTTTTCAAATGCACATCGCGAATCTGTTAACTGACAGTGCTGCGAACATGTGTTGTTTAGCAGAGTTGCCACTATTACAGAGTTTACTGCATCTTTATGTCTTTATGAGTTATTTATTGCGAAACTGCCGGAACTAAAACTGTCATGGCAATAGACTTGCTCTTATTAAAACAAATTATCACTCAACAAATGTTCCAGCGAATTTTCTAATTTCCCAAACCGGCTACCGACCACTGTGTGACGCGGTGACAACTCACTCTTAAGTCAAACCAAAATCGTTACAGCATGCTTTTCGATTTCACATATAGAGGGCGCTACAATGTAAGTCACATTGGCGCCATCTGTTAGATGCCAGTTTACACAGAGTTGCATAATCCGACCAAGTGCTTCGGTCTGTATTCCACAGAACAACATACACTGGTTGTTGTAATATCTTAGTGTCTTTAGATAATCTGGTGATTGCAACCTAGAGATGTGCAGCATTTAACGTTATTCGTTACGGCTTTCTACTGTAATGGTGCTATTATTTTAAATCATAATTTTATTGAATAAAGAAAAGTGCGCAACATATAAAAGGCCTTTTTGTGCATAAGTGTTTTTCGATTGTGCGTTAGTAATAATTTGATAAAGGTAAGAGCATTTTTTAATAATTTACAAATATCAACGTTGCTGCTGTTTTGAAGCCGCAGCATATTTGAAAAAAAAATATTAAACAAAGAGTTTTAACGCAATTTTGTAATCTTCTTATTTAAACCTATATTGCTTAAAAGGAATATTATAAAGCAAATTAATATATTTTCTTTTAAGTAATATGAAATTGTTTAACAAATAAGCGAAATATATTTGAACAAAGTGCAGCATTTGCGGTAATGCTTGGGGCGGCCATATTGCATTTTATGCAATGGTCGGTAAAATTTCTGTATCAGTAATTTTATAACGTACCCTGTTTATAACGAACTTTCGGTTGTAACGAACCATTTTCAAAAGTACAAGATTTATTTCTAATAAACCATGCAAAATTTGTGCGCTTATAACGGATGCGGTGAAACGAACAATTTTTCCTGGTTCCTTGAAGTTCATTATAAGCGAAAATTCCTGATATTATAAACTCTCACTATAAGTAATGCCTATAACGGATAGAAATATAAAGAAGTTAACCAAGTATATCAATGTGATCAGTTTCAAGTATGGCAAATTGGCATATTGACACATCGAAAATGCCGATGGAGAACAGATCTCATTGACAATATTTTAAAATTATTATTTTTGATCCAAAATAAGAAATGTATATATATATATATATATGTGGTTGTGATTAATAATCAAATGTAAATTGCTTTTTTGATTAATTTTCATGAAAACTTCAATATTTCACATTTTTTGATGGCGATTTTTCTGGCGACTTTTCACTCTTATCTGTCTACTTTTGTCCACTTTTTTTTCTTAATCTTGCCACTTTTGCTCGCTGAGTGTTGGCATCAGTGATGCTCGCGATCATGTTTTGCCAACTTAAATCAGTAGAGAGCGGCAATCGGACCCGAGCAGTTGGTTTGTTTCATGAGTTCGGTGCGTCTTCCTTCGATTCTTGACTTTTCCGATGTTATGCTGTTGCCGTGTGTTTTTCATTTTTATTGTTTTCTTTCACGGCAAGCAGCAGACCAAGTGAAGTAAAGTGAAGTGTGTGCAGTGTTTGTGTGTGTATAACAGGAATTCTGTTTCACTCTGGGCATGAGCGATGGACGGACACATAAAGTACTGCATGGTAAGTAAAATCGGCTAAAATCTTAACGGAAGACTCTTCGTATTGCGCAAATGGTTTATGACACAAATCTTGAAACGTCTGTTAAATTAGTTGCATATTAAAAAGGGTTAAATAACAATGTACTGCCAGACTGAACATTAATGCGTTCTTTAGTACTAAATGTTAAACATATTGGTCGCGGCTCTATTAACGCGATATGTACATAATAGGTGTGTGTATGCATATACACATAAGTGAGTATCTATGAACGTATGAGTTCAAATGTATGCGAAGAAGTGCATTACTAAACACAAAACTCCAAACAAACAATTAAAGCAAAATGTACATGACAACAACATTTTTTAATTTTCTTTCAATTTTTTGTTTGTTTTGTTAGTTTTGTTTTCATTGGCTTTGGCAACTGAACTCGTCACCGTAACGCTTGCTGCTAACTTCTAAAGCGTTTTACAAGCTTTGCATTTTTTGAGTTATGTTTTTTTATTAGTTTCATTTTACGGTCGCTAACATTAAATGAAATTTTGTTTAAGTCGACTGCGGGGAGGATTTTTGTTTTGCAGGCATATCAGACAAACATACAAATATATGAACACATATGAGCACTTGTAGGCGTCAGTTTTCAATTTTCCCCAAGCAAATATGCTGATCTCATTTTTAATTATTTTTGAACATGTGTTGCTCGCGCGCAGTAAACAATCCAGCGCAGCCTAAGATGGCTCCTCTTCCTGTCAGATAAACACATATGTATGTATGTAAGTCCATATGTATGTGGTCAGACAAATTCAAAATGTTTGAAATTAGGAGTTCAGACAAAAATACGGTGAATATCGATTCGATTACAATAGTATACGATATTAGTATACCGACCAACGTCTTTTACCTCGTGAGGTAACGATGATGAATATAAAGTCCTATAGAAATAAATGGAACCAGATGGTCGATTTTTGAGTTAAGGTTTCAGAAATAAATAATAGGATTCTTTAAGCTGGTCGAATTCTAATGAAATTAGTCTGTGGTTCAAACCTCGGCTTCTTTCTATCTCCGACTGGCTGTCAGAGCAAATTAATAATAATTATTAAAATAACCTTCGCCGAAATATCATTGTCATTTAGTCAGACTTTTGCCGTAAAAGAATAACAATAGAAAAGTTCCAAGTCATCAAAGGCTATTAGAACTATAATATAAAGCTTAAAGTTTTGTTGTTTTCATTTTTCATAACCGAGAGACCGATATTAAGGAAACAAAACAATACAACAATCGACCCACTTCATAATTGAACATGGAAAAAATAATTTTGTGCGCCACTGTGAAAGCAGCGTCTCGCAACAGATTTGGCGGTTTGTGTATTTTGGACTTTTATTAGCTTTGCTGCGCTCACAGTTAATTGATTTGGTGCGCAAACTTATTTACACAATTGAAATGTCCAAAAACAAATGATCTCAGGCCTGCGTGCACAGGCTGGTTCCAATCTCCGAATTGCCTTAAGGCAAAATCGTATCTAAAATCATTATAGCCGCAACTTTGTCATTTGTTTACTTATTTATTTATTTATTTTTTTTTTTTTGTTTTTTTTTTCGGAAATGTTTATTTGAATACATTAGCAGTGCGCGAGCAAGAACGCAGGCGGACCGACCAAGTTAACTTCTCCAAGTTGTCAGCTGAGAGCATATTTCTTATTTATTGAGTAATATTTTTTTATTTAACGTTTTGTTTGTATGATTTTGTGTTTAATTTTTGCGTTAAATGAAAAAGCAAAGCATTAAACCGCTGCTGTTGAACAAAAAACTACGACGCTTTCGGTACATAAGATCTTAGGTTCCATTCCCGAAACTAGTCCCACTGCACACAGACGACCATGACTAACCATATGTACAAGCATACACATGCATGTGTAGACACAGTCTGGTGCGCGTATGTAATACATAAAAATAAACTCGCGATATAATGATCTCGAATGTTAATTTGCACAATTACTTTATGGAATGCGTATGAGATCATTGCATCCAAACAGACAAGACTAAATGCTCGAAACTGCAGCCAGGTCGACTCTGGCTCAACACGAACATATCCACTGGACAGCAACGATCAGGGTGTGGGCTTTGTGCAAGACAACACCGAGCATCAGCAGAGACCAGCCAAATCCACTATCGGCCAATAGGACAAGTAAATGTCAAGTATCATGAAGCTCTGCGCTGCTGCCTGCCTTATCGCAATTCCTGCGGTATTATTTATGCTTTGGCATCGGCTTCGGCTCCAGATTCAGCTACAACTCGAGCTTAATGAATGAATTCAGTTTTAAATGTAAATGCAGACAGACATTACTATATACTCGTATATATTGGAGTATATATGTACATGTTTGATATGCACATAGTACATATGAACAACCTATACGCATGTATATGAAAATAAGCACAACTCGTTACGATTTTCCCGCACAACGCTATTTGATAAGAAGAATCTCTTAGCTTTGCTCTGCTATAGATTTTTTTGTTTCTATAAAGTTGTTGGTTGTTTTACGAGTGACTCTTGCTGTATGCTTGCACTATGCTCATGTTTGAACCGAGTTGCTGATAAAAGACGCTGAAACGACATAAACTACACGACTTGCTTAGGGTTTTATCGCTTTCCGAAGCAGCCAGTGCTTGGCTTTTGAAAATTGTGTATACTTATGTGCTCAGTCTGCTCATGTTACTCGGTCGGTTAGGGTTACGCTTCGAGTACGTAGTGGAACCTAGACACTGCAGTCGACTGTGAATGTAAGCGCGCGGGTATTAAAAAAAACCATATTGAAAAAGAATCCAAAAACTAGAAGACATTCGTTAGAGAACTGAGAGGCAGATGCAATTAAAGAAAGATCCTTACAAAGCTAAAAGGCAGCATAATTGACAGATTACCATTTGCAAGCAATACACAAGACTTTCCTTTATGATTTGAGCATTTTTAACTCATGTAATAGATTTTGTTAACTTCCTTTCATTATTTGCAGCTGAAGTTGTATAACCAAATCGCTTAAGACGTGTAACCAAAAGTACAGAACCAGTTAATTAAACGCATGTAAGTAATCGCATATGCAGCTTCCAACATTTTTTCGAATCATTCAATTTTTATTGCAGGATACAGCTGATACTAGAAGAAAATGATTGGATTTTGAAAAATAGCAGGAAAATATGAAAAACTGAAAAAAACTAGGAAACTACCACGCATGCTAGAAAGAGAGAACGATAAATAAATACGAATACAGAAGACGAAATAATAAAGTCAGAAGGAAATTAGAGCGCGTGAGATTACGACCGGAAACCGACGAACGCAATCGCAGTCGGTACATCGCGGCAAGTCAGGCCTGGCGCTCAACAACAAGCAGCATAAGCACAAGCATAGCAAGTGTAATCAGAGCAACAACAACAAAAAAAAAACATAATTAAAGTCAACGGCGCTGGCTTTACACACTACAGACGAGCAACTGAACAAACTAAAAACTGAAATAAAAAGCAAGAAAAGTACAGAAATGCTACGGCTGGCAAGCAGCCGCCTTCTATGGCGCGGCATTGTGAAGTGCCGACGCTCGGCCAACGCACAGCGTTTGCTTATCGCGTTTGTGCTGTTGTTGGCACTCATAGGAGGCAACAACGCGCAGAAGCAGTTTAGCGGTCGTCGTGATCGGCCGCACAACTCACCGCGTCAGTATATTAAAACTCACCCATGCGAACGCTCCTCGTGTTATCCCGCCACAGGTAACCTATTGATCGGACGCGAAAATCGTTTGACGGCGTCGTCGACATGTGGCTTGCACTCGGCCGAGCGTTTCTGCATTTTGTCGCATTTGCAGGACAAGAAATGTTTCCTGTGCGACACGCGCGAGGAGACGCGTAACGATCCTTACAAGAATCATCGCATCGGTCAGATTATTTACAAAACGAAACCGGGCACAAATGTACCCACCTGGTGGCAGTCAGAGAATGGCAAGGAGAAGGCCACTATACAACTCGATTTGGAGGCGGAATTTCATTTTACGCATTTGATCATAACATTCACAACCTTCCGCCCGGCGGCCATGTACATTGAACGTTCGTTCGATTTTGGAGAGACTTGGCATGTGTACCGTTATTTTGCCTACGATTGCAAGGAGTCGTTCCCGGGCGTGCCCACTGTGCTGCACAACATAACTGATGTCATGTGCACGTCGCGCTATTCGAATGTGGAGCCATCCCGCAATGGCGAAGTCATTTTCCGTGTGCTGCCGCCGAACATCAACGTGTCCGATCCCTATGCAGCGCACGTGCAGAACCAGTTGAAGATCACCAACCTGCGAATTATATTTACCAAACTGCACAAGCTGGGCGACAACCTGCTGGACAATCGTCTGGAGAACGAGGAGAAGTACTACTACGGTATTAGCAACATGGTTGTGCGTGGTTCCTGCTCCTGCTACGGTCATGCCTCGCAATGCCTGCCGCTGGACGGCGCCGTCAGCAATGAGTTCGACATGGTGCATGGCCGTTGCGAATGCACGCACAATACGAAGGGTCTGAACTGCGAATCGTGCGAGGACTTCTTCAATGATTTGCCATGGAAGCCTGCCTTCGGCAAGCAAACGAATGCCTGCAAGAAGTGCGAGTGCAATGACCATGCCGTCAGCTGCCACTTCGATGAGAGTGTCTTTGAGTCATCGGGGCGGATTTCCGGTGGCGTGTGCGATAACTGTATGCATAACACGCAGGGCCAACATTGCGAGGAGTGCATGCCGTTCTTCTATCGTGAACCCAGTGAGGACATACGCAGCCCGTATGTTTGCAAACCCTGTGACTGCGACCCCAATGGCGCCTTAGACGACGGCATCTGCGATTCGGTGAATGACCCGGAAAATGGAGTTGAGGCAGGTGCCTGCCACTGTAAGCCAAATGTGAAGGGACGCCGTTGTGACCAATGTAAGGATGGCTTCTGGAATTTGGACCCTGCTAATTCTGAGGGCTGCGAGGCTTGCACTTGCAACACCATGGGCACGGTGGACAACTCTGGCTGCAACATGTACACTGGCGAATGCACCTGCAAACGTCTTGTCACCGGCAAGGATTGCAATCAGTGCGCTCCAGAGACCTATGGGCTCTCCGAGTCCGAGGACGGTTGTGCGCGTTGCGATTGTGATGCTGGCGGCTCGTACGACAACTATTGCGACGTCATTTCGGGTCAATGCCGCTGCAGGCCGCACATGACCGGACGCCAGTGTGCACAACCCAAACAGAACTACTTCATACCGCAGCTGCATGTGGTGCACGACGCTGAGATCGCGGATATTTGCATTTCGTACGGCAACAACGGCAACTGCAGCACCGTGCCATATCAGCCACCGACGGATCGCATACCTGAATTCACGGGCGATGGATACAAACGTGTGCCCGAGAATTCAGAGTTGATCATCACTGCCGACGATATACCGCGCTCAATGCCCTACGATGTTGTCATACGTTATCAGACCACGTCGCGCGAAGGTTGGGATGATGCCTACATAACATTGGTCCGCCCTGACGAGGTGGATCCCGAGGGTGAGTGCGCTGCCGCCGCTGTACCGGGCGCAAGTAGGCAAGAAATTCGCATACCCTTTAGCTTACCCGAACGCGAACGTCAGGTTGTGGCTTTGCATGATGTCTGCCTGGAAGCGGGCAAGGTTTACAAATTCAAAATTCACTTTGAGCGTCGCCGGCACAATGAGGACAATCCGATTGCTACGATCTTGGTTGATTCGCTGACGCTGATACCGCGCATTGAGGTGACGTCCATTTTCACGGGCTCGCCCGTGGCCGACATGCGTTTGCGCGAGTACAATGACAGGGGCTGCAATCAGTCACTGTACGACTTGCGCTACTACGCCGTCGCCGATGCACGCTGCAAGGAGCTGGAGAACTTTGTAAGCGCATTGATACACGACGGCGCCAGCATGTGCAATTGCAATCCCACCGGTTCGCTGAGCAAAGAGTGCGACGCCAATGGCGGCTACTGCCAGTGCAAGCCAAATGTCGTGGGCCGACAGTGTGATCATTGTGCACCGGGCACTTATGGCTTCGGACCGGAGGGCTGCAAGGCCTGTGACTGCAACAGCATTGGCTCAAAGGATAACAATTGCGACCTGGTGACGGGCCAGTGCACCTGCCACCCGAACACTTATGGACGAGAGTGCAATCAGTGCCAGCCGGGCTACTGGAACTTCCCCAACTGCCAGGTCTGTGAGTGCAATGGCCATGCGCAACAATGTGATGCGGTTACTGGCCAGTGTACGAACTGCCTGGACTTCACCACGGGTTACGGTTGTGACGCTTGCCTCGATGGCTATTACGGCAATCCGTTCTTGGGCAGCGAAATCGGCTGCCGCGCCTGCCGTTGTCCGGACACCATCGACAGTGGCAACTCGCATGCCGACGATTGCTCCCTGGACTCGCGCAACAACAATATGGTGTGCCATTGCAAGGAGGGCTACGCAGGTGCGCGTTGCGAAATCTGCGCGGACAACTTCTTTGGAGACGCAGAGACCCCAGGCGGCAGCTGTGAGAAATGCGACTGCAGCAACAACATCGACGCCTATGACACGGGCAACTGCGATCGCCGCACGGGCAAGTGTTTGAAGTGCCTGTACGAGTCGAGTGGCAATCACTGTGAGATCTGCCGCGATGGCTTCTTCGGCGATGCACTGCAACAAAACTGCAATCCATGCGACTGCGACTTCCTTGGTACCAACAACACCATACAGCATTGCGATCGCTACTCGGGTCAATGTCCGTGCTTGCCAAATGTGCAAGGTCTACGTTGCGATACTTGCGCACTTAACCATTGGAAGATTGCCTCCGGCGAGGGTTGTGAGGCGTGCGAGTGTGACCCCATCGGTGCAGTGTCTGAGCAGTGCAACCCCTACACGGGACAGTGCGAGTGCAGAGATGGGTTTGGCGGACGCGCCTGTAACCAGTGCCAGACCAACTACTGGGGCAATCCCAACGAGAAATGTCAAACTTGTGACTGTGAGCCTTATGGCTCCGCTGATTTCCAATGCGACCGTGAGACGGGTCAATGTGTTTGCCATGAAGGCATTGGCGGCTACAAGTGTAACGAATGCGCACGCGGATTTTTGGGTCATTTCCCACACTGTGCGCCATGCGGAGAATGCTTTAATAATTGGGATCTGATACTGCACGAACTGGAAGCAGCCACTGCGGCGGCCATACAGCGAGCTAAGGAAATCAAGCTGATCGGCGCTACTGGCGCATACACAGCCGAATTCAATGAACTGGACAACAGGCTGCAGAATATTCGCAATCTGCTACAGAACACGACAATCAGCTTAAATGACATTGACGGACTTGACAAGGAAGCCAATGAGCTGAAACGTCGCTTGACAGCCTCACTAGAAAAACTGACGGAGACTGAGCGAAATCTGGAAAGTATTTATGCCTCACTGACTCTATCGGCAGTCGAGCTGGAGACATTGCAGAATCAGTCGGCCCTAGTTAAGCAATTGTCGAAAGAGCTTAAAGAGAATGGCATCCAACTGCAGGAATCCAACATCGAGGGCGCACTTAATTTGACACGACATGCCTTTGAGCGCGTCATTGAATTGTCCGCCGTGAAAGGGGAAGCCGAAGATTTCGCCAGTAGCACAGATCGCAACTGTAAACGCGTGGAAACACTATCGAATAAGATCAAGGACGAGGCGAGCACAATAACAGCGAATGATAATCTCATCGAGGATTACCGCCGTGATCTGTCGAGGTTGACTGCTATGATACCCGATCTAAACAACGATGTGTGCGATAAGCGCGGCGATCCTTGCGACAGCTTATGCGGCGGTGCAGGCTGCGAACATTGTGGCGGATTGTCCTGTGAGCGGGGGGCACTCACACGCTCCGAGAAAGCACTCAAGGTCGCACAAGACACCGAACAAGAGATCAAGAATAAGAAGGATCAAACAGATCAGATAATACGTTCGCTTTTCCAGACTAAATCGAATGCATCAGAGAGTTTTCAAAAGGCAAAAAGCGGATTCGAGGACGCTGAGCGCTTCCTTAATCGCACCACGGATAGCATAAAGAAAGGCGCTAAGTTGATTGCGCAGCTGGAAGGCTTTATGACCAACACAACTGCACTGCCAAGTGAAAGCAAAGAATTGGCCCAAAAAACATTGGATCTGGATTTGACACTGGATCCGGAGGAGATACGCACGTTAGGCGGAAAAATTAACGATGCCGTCTCGTCGCTCAAGAACGTGGAATCGATCATCTACAGCACACGTAACGACTTGGAGCGCGTGAACAATCTGCAAGCAAAGGCAAACAGTACCAAGGAGACGGCGAATCAAATATTAAAAATGGCTACCTCTGTCGTGCAGAATCTGGATGATGCCGATGTGTCACAAGCGAAGGCGCAAGAGGCCATACAGCAGGCCAATGGCAACATCGAACTCGCTGCCAAGGATCTAAACCAAATCGACCAAGAGACCAACGAGGCTGAAGCGCCGGCTAACGCAACCGCCGAACAGGTCGATGAACTGGCCAAGAAGGTCAATCGTCTAAAAATGAACATACTTAAAAACCAACTGGATGCACGTGAAATCAAAGAAGAAGCAAACAAAGTGAAGGATGAGGCGCTGAACGCACGTGGCGATGCCAGCAACTTGCAGACGTGGTCCGGCGTGACCAACCGCACGCTCACCGAGCGCGCACACCTCTCAGAAAACGCACGCGAGCGCGCCAAGCAACTGCTGCAGCGCGCCTCAAAGCTTACCGTGGACACAAGCGAGAAGTTACGCGAGCTCGAGCAGCTGCAGGCAGTCTATCTGGCCAAGAACGAGGATCTGCAATCACTGCAAAAGAATATAATGCCGCTCAACGACGAGCTCTCAGCCTACGTCGAGACAATACAGAAGAACGCCGACCGGTACAGAGTGTGCACTGTCTGAGTGAGGCGGGCGGCCACGGCGACAAGGGAGGCAACAATCCACAAACACACATATCCATAGCTTCTAGCTTTAAGTGCACAAATTTTGCCAGTTGAGTTCACCCTAGTGTTGATGTCCTAAATGTATCCTAATTGAGTCTAACCGAAACATGTTTGCTTTAATACATACATATGTCTGCCATAGATAAAGAAGAAGAAGAAGAAGAGGAAGTGCAACCACGTGAACAAATTACAAAAATTTCTATGTTACGTTTAATGTTACAATAAATGTTTTATCTTTATAAATGTTTGCCATGGGCTACTTCTGTTGTTCCTACGTGTGGGCTGGCAACAGTCGGTGGCGGCATGTCTTGGCCGCTCTTGTGTACACGAGGAGCGGCACATGATAGCATAGTTTGTCATTTTTTTAAATATAAAATATTTGAACAAAATAAAACTAAATTCCTTTTATTTACTTTCGTTCAATAACATGATTTGTAATGATTCGCAATTACTTGAAAATGCTTAACCATTTGCTATTTAACCACAGCTAAAAATGTCCAAAGTTAAGAAGCTTAAACACCACAAGCACCCATATGCACTTAAGGATCAGCCACCAACTGACCTTGACAGGACGAACGAAGGCGTCGTCGAAGCTAAGTGTATGGAAGCGCCACCGCAGCAGCTGCAAGGAATCGCAGCCACAACATGTATGTATTATTATATACTATTGTTTATGTATGTACGTATATAAAAGCACGCAAGTTTACTTTCGTACCATATTCCAATTACTTCGTCGATCATATCTACACATGAAGATCGTATGCTTCAAATTTGTGTGTTGTTTAAAATCATTTTTTCAATCCAACTGGACTAATTCTGACTTAAGTGAATTTATGATAGTTTAAAATTTTTTACATATATTTTTTAATAGTCTCTGCTCCATTGAAGAATGATCGAAAGAAGTTGTCACGAGTTTTAATGGCGATTGACTGTATTATTGAATTCAGTAGTGTCACTATCCTGTTTTTTTCGCATGAGAAAGTATGTAAAACGCTTGTGCTTCTCATCGGTAGCCTCGATGTGCTAGGACCGGAAACGGTTTAAAAATTCAACGGCTCATAGCCGATCTTATTTAATAGCTTCAGAAAAATTGCGATACTTTTTGCCATTATCTTTCTGAAATGTTTCGATCTTCTCAGCTTTCATAATTTTCAAACCAACGTTTCCGTTTCCTTTTTTTGGTTGGAATTTTAGCCTCATCCAAAAGCTTCAATCCCGGTGACTTATGTTCAAGTGTTGATATACCAGATTTACAGTTTTTCAGTTTCTCAACAAGTTTTATCTAAATTAGCAAAATCTAATCTAAGAATAATATACATATGTAAATAGTTTTTAGATTTTAAAAATTAAACAATTATACAATAATTAAATAAATAAATAAAATTGAAGCCCACGAAATGCAACCAAATGTTAACCTTAATAACGAAAAGAAACTGAAGAGACGAGCCTTGGAACAAATTCTCGAGCAGCAGATGCGCGAACTGAACGCCAAAAACAATAACACCAAGCATATAGAGGAGCAAAATGTGCTCGCGAATAAAGTCGCTCACGAGAAGTCCCAACAGATCAAAGTCATGGAGCAACAGTAAGTGAGGTGGAAATACACGCTAACCTGCTCTTCATCAATGAATTCTGTTCAATACTCAGTATTGGCAAACTCGAGAGGGACCTGGAGGCAGCCAGAGCCGAATTGGAACAGGGCAGATGCGAGCATAATAAGGTGCTCGCGGAGAATGTAGAACTTAATCAAAAGTTCACAGAGCTGGAGATACACTACGACAAGAAGTTGGAGTCGTTGGCAGCTATACTCGCCGGTAAAGTGGAGGAAATTAAAGCAAAGGATAAACAATACTTGGACCTGAAGAAACAGGTCTGTATTTGAGCCAGAACCGGTAGAATTATCTAATGCACAGTTACGTCCGCAGATCGCTAGTTGTTGCAAGCAATACGAGACGAATTTGGAGAACCAAAACGAAGTGATTGCTAACTTGAAGATCAAGTCGGATGAAACCGAGCACGAACTGCAAAACGCACGAAAACAACATGAGGAGCTGTTGGCACTCAACAAAGAATTGAAGGAACAACATGCGGAAGCATTGCAGACAAGCGTAAGCTGCGAGGTTACTCATTTGACATGACGAAAATTCTATCGTAGATTACAAAACGATTTATCTATTACAGAGCCAGATCGAAGAATTCCGTCGTCAATTAGCTAAAAAGGATGAGCTCATCGCAAAGCACCAAAAGCAATATGCTGAACTGGAGCAGACCAAAAATGTGCGTTTAAGCAACATAACCTATGAACTTCATTTTGCCAAATGCACTTTACTTTTTCCATTCAAAATTTTCATTCAACACAGCAAACTATCGAAGAGCTTTCCTTTAAAATACGCAAAATCGAGAACGTCTTTGGACAACCGGTCAAAGCTGTTCCGCCGTTGGACAACAGCAACGAAGCACAAAATGCAGTCACTGAGCAGGCAAGGTTCGATGCAGAGGTGCCATCATTAATAGTATGCAGAAATCATCAACTTTGTGCTTAACTAAGCTATGACTTAACAATTGTATTTTTTGTAACAACAACAGTTATCAAACGAGCTTATTGTAGAAGCAGTTAATGTGAGCAATCAGTCCCCAACTCATCAGGCGCACAGCAACAGCAATCAGCAGCAACAATTGCAGCCTCTAAATTTTAAAACACCCCAGGAACCATCGAATCCGCATCCCAAAAACGCGCGTCGTCGCAGATGGGCCTTAAGCCCAATTCGCGCATCCTCAAGTGAATTCGACGATAACTCGGATGTAGAGATTTCGCGGCAGCTGCCTTTGGTTTGAATAATGATTCTAAAAATGTGTTTAGATGAGGTTTACCTAATTTGCTTTATTTGTAGATTGAAAATAAAACATCTTATGGCGCTTCTCGACGCAATCAAATCAATCAACCACAGTGGGATAGCATAGTAAAATCTAAAATATTCCAATTTGTCTTAAACGTATTGTAAATATAAAACTTTTTAACGATTTCTAGATTGTTCCCGACTCTCCAGACACATCGAATGCGTTCGAACGCTTGAAGCGCACAAAACGAAACTAAAAAAATAAATATTTTCTCTGCTGTTCTGCAGATGTACATACATATGTAGGAAGTGTATCTTACATACAAAGTATGTGCGAATGTTTCTTAACAAAAAGTTTAAATCTGAACCACCAGTGAAGTAGCCGAGTGTTGCATTATTTGACCTGTGCAAATAAGCACAACCCACCAGTGAAACTGTAACTTGAATATATGTTAAATACCATGTTAAATTGAAAACAAAATTTCTGTTTTTATTGTTTTTTATTTTCTTAAATTTGTTAATAAGAATTCACTTTGAAATATATTAAAAAAAGAAAGATTGTTTCTCGTTTTGTTTCATAGCTTTCAAGTCTAGCTAATCGATAATGCCCAGCACCCGTGCTTTGCTTAAAAAGTCCGTGCGCTGGACATAGCATCCGGTCATTGTGCGCTGACCCGTATACATGTCACGACCGTGAAAAGTGCGCCAGTTGTCGAATAGTACGACTGTGCCTGGTTGCAGCTTGAAACACCACTGATTCGTTGCATCCTGCACGATTTCGATGAACGCCCGGAGGCTGGCGTAGAAGGCTCGCATGTGCTGCTGTTCGATGGTGTTGAATACCGCGCGATCGTACAGATTGTAACGTAACTGTACTATGTCACCAGTCACCGAGTCGAGGCGTATGATTGGCGCAGCATGTGTATGATGCTCGCCGGCTTCGATGTACTCACCGGGCACCGGCACTGTGCTAAGCAGTTTGAATGCCTGCGGATCGCGACGTTTCAACTCGAGCGCCGCATGCAGGCCATCCACAAAGAAATTGTTGCCACCCCCGCCATTGACATGTTCAATACAGTGCAAAGCCTGCAGGCCAGCCGCATCACACCAATACGTGTTGTCCGTGTGTGCACCCAAATATTCCTTAGTATACGCTGTATCGGCATGATCCTGCCGATCGCTGAAGGTGTACATCTCACCAAAGAAGGTTTTCATCGTAGGAAATATGCGTCGTATGGCCAACTCGGTCATTGTCGTTGTGGGTGGAACATCATCGATGAAGATGATTCCATAGCGCACAAGTGCACCTACCAAAGCCACCACTGACTGCTCGCTGCTGATCAGTTGAGCAAGCGTGAAACGAAGATGCCGTTCATTTTGCAAGATAATTGCTTGATTCCAGGCTGTGCGTTGCGTAGACTTTGCACCTCGTCGCCTTATCACTTGAGCGACTTGTGATGAGTATAGAAAATCTGAATCGTACTTAGACCGGTGGCCATCGCTCCCTAGCATGTGATACAAAAATTCATTGAGTGATCCTGGTCTTGCATATTTGATTTATTTTCTAATTTTTACGCACATTCCACCGCCACCTCGTCGCCTTTGTCCGTGTAACGCAGCACCACACAATGCACATCAGCCGGTATGTCCAATAGATTATAGCGACGCTGCTTGGTTGCGACGTTATAGCATTCCGCACACTGGCAATGGTCTCGAAGCCAGAACTCATCCACTTCGAACGAATTTCCACTCAATTTTTGCACGATTTCCAGCATTTTGTTGCAAGTCGTCAGCAGTCCACTGACTTTGCATCTGAGCGCAAGTCACTTCGGTTTGGTCATTTAAGCGCTCAGTTTATCAGCATAGGCATACAGGCTTTATTTATTCTTGCAGATGATACTGACACTCGGACCCCAGAAGTCAATCAGTAGACGCAATGCTACTCAATTACTTTAAACTGATAACGCATTGATAACAGCGAAACCTTTTTCACCTTATGAAAGCATCGGGTTCATCACGAGCAAACATTTGGCTCTCAAGTCGATCACTCAAAGAGTATTTATATTAGCGTTCTCACGTGCAAGTTTAATAAGAAATTAATCTTGCTGCTTTTTGTATGTAATTATTATAGTATAAAATAAAAACATTCCCTGCCCGCGCCCCATAGGCTATGTCCATGTGCCACTTTTCGTTTTTGTTTGCGTCTTGGCCGCTTGTTTTTAGTATAATTTTTCTTACTCTTGCTTATTGTTTTCGCGTCTGCAGATCACTTGAAAATTTCTTTTCGTTTAATAATTTAATTCTGCAAATCCTCAAACGTTCAAAACTAACTAATTAGACAAAAGGACAGACTAAAAGCAGTGTGAAAGTTAAATATTTGCAAGCAAGTTGCGCGGTTGTGTGACAGTGACTCCTGAAATTTAAAGAAACGACATGGCAAAAAAATGTCTTACATAGAATTGAGACTGCAATCATTCTGCAATTAAAAACGGGGATCATGGATAATCGCTTTCGCAGACGCAACGGTACATTTAACTCAGGTATCAAAAGAAATTTTATATTGTTCGTCTTGTTCATGCGCAAAACAAATCAAAATACTCGATACGATATGTAAATAACAAATACATGCATGTGTAACTCACATTGGACTTCAGTAAGTTTTGCTTTTCACCTAAAGTTTCAAAAATATACGTCTAACCAAATCTATTCAACAACATTGCGAAGTCGAACTACTCAATAGAAAATGTGACTTAAACATAAAAATCCGGAAAGCTGAAATTATAATGCCTGCCCGAATGATTGTATTACTACACAAGCCAATGTGGGAAATTACCTTATTGAAAACTGGCGCCCAGACCACTTTGCGGTGGCTTTGGATGCAACAGGTTCCAACAGGTTCATCATGTTCACCATTTTTCATAGAATTTCTTATTCACACATCCTGCTGATTTGTTTGTTTTCTTTCCTATTGGGTATTAAAGATTCTTCTTCTTCTCATAAACGGATGTACCATCGTGACATCTGTTTCATTTCCATGTGTTCTTCTGCTTCTCACTTCTTGCCATTGATTTTATACAGCAGTGCTGCTCATTCTCGAAACACAATAACTGGCGTCAACAAGTGTAGTTCGAGTAGTGTGTGGAGGAAGGAAATTATGCCAAAAATATGCTAATTTATGAAAGTTATAAATAAAAGAGTCGCTGCAACGAAAACTTGTGTGCGGCGCAGATAATTCGTGTCATGATTAAAAGGATGCGCAGTAAACTAAACGCGTAATTTCGTCTTTATTGTATGCAATTTTCCAAAAATTTCCTTCGATTCGAGTTCAGTTATCTTAACTAAAAAAAAAAAAGAAAACAAAAAGAACAACAAAAACAAGACAAAAGCAGACATAATAAAAGTCTAATTTAAGAAATATAACACGATAAAATTTTTCGCATTTGGCACGCAGCACAATCGAAAAGGCCAAAAGCGAAAAATAAAAAATTCGAATACTCGGAGCTAATGAAATATATGTACATATGTAGCTAAAAAGCACAAAAAAGTGAAAAAAAACTAATACGAAAACAAAAAAAAAAAAAACTATTTTATATTTAATCTGACGTGTGGCGGCAAATATTTAATGCTACTTAATATTTATTGCAAAGTCAGTTGAAATATGTGCGACAATTTATTTTTAACCGTATAAGTTCAGTACGGCCAATTAAATCCTTGGTTGCAAACTTATGCTGCCAAGTTGCTGCCACAAGTTGGATCTGGAAGCAAAAAGAACTCTCGAATTGTTGTTTTTGTTTTGATTTCGGAACGAATTTGCTATGCGAAGCGAAGACAAGGCGCTGCTTTTAATAAATTAACAACTGAAATCCGACACGCTTGTGCCAAGTCGCGTCGCCACCCGCACGCACGTTGTCCGTTACAAATTACCAAGCCAACGACGCAAACACGAAAACAAAGCCAAGTTGACAATCCACATATCACCCCGCAAGCCCCCACTCCGTCCCCACGTCTACGTCAACATCAACATCCCCGTCCACCTCCATACCGCGCGACAAATCGCTTAACAAATCCAAACAGTACGCTCTCATGGATGACGAATTCGAGGACAAACTCTTTTACCAGACATTCTCATCACAAATGAAAATCCTATCGAAATTCGCGGTGGGTTTCTCATCCATCAACTCACCGCTGGTCTACATTTGGAAGTTATGTCGCCTCTATGTGCTGCGCCCAGAGGTCATCTTCTGCGGCGTCATACTATTTATATTACTTGCCTATTTACAAGCAGTCGACGTATGGAGCCGCAGCATACTGAGTCGCATACAGGCGTCGCTTGGCCGGCAGACGACGAGCCAGCTTAAGGTTACCGAACTGGCTAAGGGCTCCGGCGATCATTGGGAGGAAGTGCGACAGCAGAGCTCGGCATTTGCAGTGCTGGGACGTAGGCCACGCATGGAGGATAGGTGAGCAATAACCACAGCGGCGTAGTAAACTAAAATTTATTATCTGCACACTTGAACTTTGACGCCTGCTTATCACCCGTCAGACGTATCGCCTGAGCAGCATAAAGTGGGTTAACATAAGACTAGACGACATGCATTTATTAAGTGACTACTGCGGAAATATGTGACAATGACTAAGTAGGCAGACGAGGCGTACAGTTGTGCGGTTAGTTCTGCGGTTTTGACCACTCAACGCTTAGGATCAGATGATCGTAGCCATGCCCATTCAGTATGTCAATGGCGGCAGCTGCGTCCTTGCGAAATTTAAAGTGCACATAGGCGAAACCCTTACAGAGGCCAGTGTTCTTCTCGCGAGCCAAGTACATCTTGGTGTGGGGTCCGATCTTCTTGACCAACTCTTCCAGGTCAGCCTCGGTCATGGATTCCGATAAATTTGAAATACGCACCGCCGATGCATCGTCACGTTCGCGTTCACGTGAACCGCCCTTTTGGCCATCCTTCATGAACGGCGGCACATACTTTCCCGGTTTTGGGCTATCTCCTGAAACAGCAGCAGCCGCTGCAGCCGTAGCCTTGTGCTCCATCACTGTTTTACTGTCCATCGAAGTGCCCTTGTATGGGCAGTTCACGGACCAGTGCTCTCCATTGCAGATGCGGCACTTGGCAATATTCTTCGATGGATCCAGCAGCGGCTCGCATGTCTGCTCGAACTCTTTGGAGCCCATGAATTGTATGAATATCTCCTCAGCGACCATTGTGGTTTGCGAGTTTGGACCCGGCTTATCGTGGCGCGAGTCCCCGAACTTGGCCCAGTTCCGGCGCTTAGCTACGCTGCGCGGAACAAGCTGCTTAGTGATCTTGTATGTGCGTACGACCTTCGTCTTTTTGTTGTCGTCGTTGAACTTGTACTCGGTAACATACTTATAGTTGCCCTCCATGTACTCTGTGGCCGGTGGCAAGCCGCCGTCATAGTCTGCCTCGACTTCGTCTGCCCAGGATGACTTGGGTGGCTTCATGGCGATGGGTTTCGTGCTGGCCATGTGCTTAGCTTTGACAGTGAACAGTTAAATTATGAATAGGTCAAAGAATATGTAAACGCACAGACTAATAAATACTTTTGTGCAACTGTCGCACTGCCACAGCCGAAGTGGACATGTTAGTCGTAGCCTACTTAGTTCGCACCATTTAAACTTTGTAACCAACGTCCATATGATGTCAGGTAGCAAATGTTGCTAACGAATTTCTTTTATCCTCAACGAAGGTTCATCATCGAGGAGAACATTAACAACACTACTGGCATCTCTTTCTTTGCCGTCTTCGATGGCCATGGCGGCGAGTTTGCTGCTGACTTTGCACGCGACGTTCTTGTGAAGAACATCTACAACAAAGTGATCGAGACAACGAAGCTACTGAGCAGCCAGACACACCAGTCAAGCGAATACGCCGAGTACGATGTGAGTCCGTACTTGAGGCGCAGAGCGAGCTTAAGGCTGGCAGATGACCACAACAAGGAGAACGAAGAGTCGGCAGCTTTACGTCGACGTGATAGTCTACGCAAGACGCACAGGTGTGTAAGAGCGGCATGGAACTAGTTATGACTACGAAATCATCCAACTAATCGCATAATCCCATAAATATTGCAGCACTGCTGACGACTGCACGAAGCATCAGTCTGGTAAGAACGCGGCTAAAGAGGAGGCTGCAGACTTCTTCACAACGAAGCTGAACTCGCTGATGCGCTCTAGCGGTGGCGGCAGCGCGGCAAAAGATTCTCTATTGAATAATAACAACGACGGCAACCCACCCGCCAGCTACGATGCCAAGTGTTACATCGAACAGGGCCAAATCAATTTTGGCAAATTAATCAGTGATGAAATCATTGCCGCGGACTACAAACTCGTGGAGGCGGCCAAGAAAACGGTCGGTGTTTGCGCTTAACTTGGCACACGGCAGCTGTTTGACTTTTCTCTTTTTCTCTTTGTTTCTCTGCTTGTTTGTTCCTCCTGCAGTCGAACATCGCGGGCACGACAGCGCTAATTGCGATAATGCAAGGCAGCAAGTTGGTTGTGGCCAACGTGGGCGACTCGCGTGGCGTCATGTGCGATTCACGTGGCATGGCCATACCGCTCTCCTTTGATCATAAGCCACAGCAGGTAACTTCGCACTGGTTTAACTAATGTTCCTATAGTACTCCAACTTTGTTTATTTGTACCTAAAAGGTACGCGAGCGGAAGCGTATACACGATGCTGGCGGTTTCATTGCGTTTCGTGGTGTTTGGCGCGTTGCGGGCATTTTGGCTACGTCTCGTGCAATGGGCGACTATCCGCTCAAAGAAAAAAATCTAGTCATAGCTAATCCAGATATTCTAACATTCGAACTGAATGATCACAAGTAAGCCACCATCTGCATGAAGTAAATTTGAAATTTCTAAGCACTTTTCTTTTTTATTTTGTCTTAGACCCAATTTTCTTATACTAGCCTCGGATGGACTCTGGGATACGTTCAGCAATGAGGAGGCTTGCAGCTTTATTACCGAGCATATCAAAGAACAAGACTTCGGTGCCAAGTCGTTGGCGATGCAATCGTATCAACGCGGTTCCGTGGACAACATCACTGTACTGGTGATTGTCTTCAGGAACGGCGTTTATCACATTGGATCATCTGCGTCGGGTGGCACTCCAACTAAGCAGCAAGCTGCGCCAGTAGCTGTCCCTGTGGTGGCAAGTGATGCCCAAGTGAAACGCAGCAACTCTATAAGCGCGAAATAGTCAACAAGGACAGTGCTGAGACAGACATCCCGTGTTAAGTGCCCAAATCAACAAGAACCTAGTTAATTTTATCACCAAGCTCCTTGGCATGCATTACTGCGAACACTTCATCGTCGCGGCGCAACAACCAACCAAACCCACCTCACCCGCACCCAAAGCAATTTTATAGTCACTTAGGCCTCCTCTATTGAGATTTATTTATTTTATTTTTGAATATTTGCCTATTATATTTCGAAATTAAGTTACACTTTGGGAGACGAGACGGAACGCATACATTTTTATTTATGCAAAGCATTGCAAGCTCGAGAAAACCTGGATAACTCCCAAGAGCAGAACGAACGCAGTCAACTGCTTAATGCAATTTTAGCCAGCTTGCCAAGTCTTCACAAAATTCTTTTATACATATGGACTTGCCGGACCCTAAATGATAATACTTCGGCCTGAAGATAGGAACAAAAAAATTATTATATTTATTGGGGGGTTTTTGTTAGCTTAAAACTAAATTAGCAATAAATACGATTAGCCATTACGATTGTTTCACATGTTATTTATTTGTTTATATAATAAACAAACGGCCTCTCACATAACCAAAATGTTTACATTTTAAACTAATATGTAAAGGAAACGCAATTCACCGGCGATTTAGTGAGCGGAGACCGACACTTGCCAGACGCGAATGGTGTTGTCGGAGTAGCCAGCGAAGAGAGTTTGACCGTCGGTCGACCAGGCCAGCGACAAGCATTGTGGTTGGTCAGCCTTCGATGTAGGCGAAACGACTTCAGGGCGCAGTTCCTCGACAGTTTTCTTGCATGCCAAATCCCATATCTTGATCGATGGACCATAGGCGACGCATAACCAGTACCGGTTGGGTGAGAAGCACAAAGCATTGATGATGTCATTGTGTTCCAGGGTGTACAGGTTCTTGCCGTCATTAAGATCCCAGAGCAGCGCCTTGGCATCCTTGCCACCGGATGTGCACAGCGAACCGTCGGGCGAAACAGTAACGGTGTTAAGGTAACCATTGTGGCCGTGGTGATTGTTCTTCAACTTGCAGTTGGCCAAGTTCCAGACCTTTACAGTACGATCCCAACCGCACGATACGATGATCGGGTTGGAGTGATTGGGCGAGAAACGCACGCAAGACACCCAATCTGTGTGGCCATCTTCCTGGATGGTGAACTTGCATTCAGCCAAGGTGTTCCACAACTTAATGGTTTTGTCGCGTGAGCCTGAGACAATCTGACGATTATCAGCGGAAAAGGCGACTGACAGCACATCCTGTATAAAAAAGACGAAAACTTTAGATTTGATAATATAAAAATAAAACAAAATTGTCGAATGTACATTAGAAATAAATTTTCTGCCTACTTACTGGTAACCCAGGTATGTTGTGGTACATGGCACTTATAGTGTGATGTCAACCAGAAATTCTGCCTCGCATAGGCGCAATTATTCTTATTTTTTATGGTATCCCGAGCTAATTCCCTGTATGTAAGCGAATCCTACCAGCTAAGCAATTTCCCTTTGCTAGATACCATATTTAACTCCTACTTTACAGTAGCAACGTACTACTGTTTTTAACTTCTTTTCAATTGAGTCCCTGCTTTAACATGAGCTACTACGTTTGTTGGTTAACATGAAAACGAAACAATTTCTACCCCACCTTGGTGTGACCTTCGAAGCGGCGTGTAGTCTTGCCGGCAGCCAAATCCCAAAGGCGCAGAGTCTGATCCCAGGAGCCAGACAACGCGTAGTTGCCGTCGGACGAGAGCACAACGTCACTAACGAAGTGTGAGTGGCCATAGAGGCGCTTCTGAGGGTAGCCGTAGTTAGTGTCCTCATCACGGGTTAACTTCCAAACAATCAAAGTCTTATCTATTTAAAATTAACACTGTTAATGGATGCCAATATGCATATTAGAATTATTCCATAAAATAGGATGGCTAGGATGTTTCAATTTCAAATTGCCTTTTCTAACCATAACCTCACTTATGTTCATTTCATGTATACTTGCCACGTGAAGCAGAAATAATCGTGTCGGGATCTTTAGGATTGGTAGCTATTTGCGTTACCCATCCATTATGGCCAACGAGAGTACCTCGCAATTGCAATGTCTCGGACATTTTATTTTTGTTTTATATTTTCAGGCTTCTCGCGGCGAGCACAGAGAAATACAACACGTCTTCCCCGGTTGAAGGTTTAGTGAAAAAGGAAATAAGATTTCGAGTTTCTTCGTTCGGTTGCTCGCGTCAGAAGAGAGAAGAGATGGCGTCTCTATGCGTCAGAATGAGAAAAAAAAAATTCGAGCTCTGCAAACCCTATTCCTCTTCAACAACACTGAAGCAGTAATGAACAACGCAAAATGTCGATGTTCTTTGTACCAGTAAATTGCGCGGTACAAATTAACGAGTTCACTTTTAATGTGCAAGGCGTAGTGTGGTGAGTTGACAATCCTTGGATGGTACCCGTGAAGGTTTAGTAAAAATAAATTAAATTCCTTTACTACAATGCTGCCAAGCAAGTACTTTTTCGAGACGATTACTCAATATAGTAACTGGTTTTGGAAACGGCTGGAACGTTGCTCATTGAATCTGAAACGGAAATTTTAATTTAATAGTTAACAAATGCTTTGATTCGATTTAATGAATTTGTTCCAAAAACATTTGTTTGACTTTTAGTTTCTAGCAATCTATTTTTGCTATCTCTAAAGATGAAGAAAATGGGATTTTTAAAGGTTTTTTGTTGGCAAGACATTGGGTACTCAATACTTGTTGTTTCTCTGGTTTAACTTACAGCACTAGTCATTAAACTGAAAATAGTTTGTTCACTTATCCGGACTCGGCTCACGCGTGTGTGTGAAAGAGATAAACCTTCTCGTTTGTTGTGCTCCGCTATTAAAATTTTCTCGAACAATTTTCTCTGACTTTATGCAATAAAAACACACAAATTATGCAGACTTATTCTCTGAGAATTTGGAGATAACTCTTCTTCTTTAAAGAAAACGTTTCACTCAGTCGTTTAGTTCGTGTGTCGTGTGTCGTCGTTAATTGCAAAGAAGACCGTTTATATATATAAAAAGAAAAGAGGAAACATTATTTTATAAGAAATTTTGCACAATTTTGAGTAGCAAAATTTCTTAAAATCTGTGCAAACTGAACTATTTATACCATCTAAAATAGATTATATTTCTTTTTGTATCGTGTCATTAAAAAGCCGTCAAAATTGAATCCACAAAGATTGACGAGACTTTTTCTTCCACCTCAACTGCGATGGAGGATAAAGCAACAACAAAAGATCTGGATCAATGGATTGAGCAGTTAAATGAGTGTAATCAATTGACAGAAACACAAGTTAGGACCTTGTGCGATAAGGTTAGTAATATTGTGGGAAAATATTGAAATTGTTTGTTGGGTTTTTAAAGGCAATTTTTCGTCATCACTCGACTCATTGCAACGTCGACGCCAACGTCGCAGTCGCTGTCGGCGCATTTTTCCCATGCCTAGTTATACCGACAAAAAAATTTATTTGCAGATATTTTGCGTATATGCGTCGCATTCGCACGTATTCTGTCTTATGTCATTTTGTGTATTGTGTTTTGATTGAACTACTAGTCGTTTTACTTGCGCACTGCATCAATTCCTATCTAAAAGAAGATTGACGATGATTTTGACGGCGGCTTCGTGTTGCGTCGGCCATCTTTAAATTGAAGCAAGGCAACCGCTTCGCTTTGAGTTCTGTGTGTTAGACAGAGTTAACGATAGTTGTAGCTTACATGTGTGCGATAAAGATGAATGTGTAGTCTGCGCTGCGTTAGTAAATATAAAAAATTTGTTATATGCAATCATATGAAAAATAATCGAGAATTCCAAAAAAGTTTATTATCTTTTTTTTATTATTTGCTACTTTGTTTATTTCCTAAATTGTTTTTTGAGCAAGCTGAGTGCTGCATCTTGGTTTTTATTTTCAATCATTCATGCAGTCTCCGACTTGTTACTTAACGTTTCACTTGTTTTCAGGGCGTTCGAATTGTTTTTTAAAGTAAAAAGTGTGCGTTTCGTTTTTTTTTTAGTATTTTTTCTTTTATTTCAAGATAATTATTTGATGCAAGCTGTGTCAATACCTGCTGAATAAATGCATGGTACTTATATGTAGGTAATAAACTTGTTTTATCAAACCAGTTTAGCCTTCGATTTTTGTTACCATAACGTCTCCTTTTCTCACCTTTCTTTATTTTCGTCTATCCAATGACTTGTTTTCTTTGGTCATAAGAACTAACTTCTACGCGTCACTTTTCTACTTTTTTGTTTACACCGTTGGTTGCCTGCAGCACATTTACAGAAATTCTCTTTTTTTTCTCGTATGTTGTGGCCATTTCTGTTTGATTTCACTTTCATACTTGAAATAGCTAAAAAAAAGGGAAGCGTGCTGAAAAATTAGTCCGCCTATGACCTTGACGAAAAAAAAAAAATTTTTATATGTTTCAACTAACAATTGAGAGGCCGATCCGGTGCGCCGTTTATTTGTACAAGCAGTAACAGCAGCAGGCGTTTATTACAGTCTAGTTAATCAGCAGGGCGCTCAGTATTCGGCGAAGAAATTAATTGATGTTGGGGAGATCATCGAGTATTGCGATGACGCATTTTTATTTTTGTTTGCTTTGATCGGCGTACAGGAAGTTTGCATCAGTAACTGCGACTATGAGCACAGCAGTTCTGTGGGGTACATATCAATGTGTGTGTTTACCTCTTTTGGCCCCTGAATACGAGCAGTTCTGGATTCTTGCACCTGTTTTCTGGACAAATTTAGTGCTTTTTTCACCTAATAACAAATAATTAATGTGACACATTAGACGCTATGACATCATTTAAATATACGCTAAAGGTAGTAAAACTTTCGGAGTGTAACGTGCGAGCGTTATATGCCAATTTTCACAAAGCACATTGCACATGAGAAGCGTCGACCTTGACTTTGAAATTGTCGGAAAATGAAAATTGTAAACACGTTGATAAATCGGCGGCGGCACGGAACCGGCATTATAGATTTAAATATAGCTGTTAGCTGCCGCTGCCGCGCTGGCATGCGTCGCAACATTAATAAACCTGTCATCGGGGAAGTAGTGCAGAAGGCAGTCAGTACTCGTCCGAGTCTGCCACAAGTTTATACTGAACGCTGAAAGCGTAAATGGCTACAAAAGTTTTATTTGCATAAATTAAATGCAATTATTTGTTAGCGTTCGATCGTTTGCTCTTTGGACATGCTTTCAATCTCGCTTTGTATTTTTATTTTTTGTTTTTATCGGCTTTGTAGCCAATGTCTCTTATCAGCTGATGAGTGCGACGGCGACTGTGACGGCGACTGTGACTGCGACTGCAGATAGCATATTTATCTATATCTACGCGTATAATTGTTCTCGTTATCATGCGCACAATTTGACACAAATATCTCTTATAGTGGAATATTTTTTGTTATAACGAGCGTGATTTTGCGGTTTTAATACGTGCTTTAGTCAAATCAGAATGTAAATGTATGCAGGTAATCTGCAAGGTGTAATATGCATTATACACCTTCTATGTACTGCAGTTGTGCCCTTGCCCCGAAGGGGTGTGTGTGTGGTCAAGTTTCTAGCAAACATATTGACGGACCGTCGCTATGGTCAATGACTTTAGTTTTGCAGGCAAAGAAGAGGAAAGCCTGTTTGGTTAGAATTTTCACAAAGCATGCTTTTTGCACATATTGTCTTAACATAAACAACAATTCTGTTGTTTTAAAAATAAAGTAAATTTATTTTTAGCACAAATTTCTCTTGCCAGAGAAGCCATTAGCGGCCATTGGCACGTTACCCGGTGGTGTGCAATTTAGTTTGTTGGGTTGGGATTTTGTAAGGGTTCGTGCTGTGCATGTTTATTTTTTAGCAATGTGTGTACACTGAGGAAAATGAAACAAATAATTTTAGTAACAATAAAAAATTAGCACAAAGGCAGGGTAACCGACGCCTCTTAATGATTTCCGGGATAGTCTGCCAAATTTTTGCGCTGGCGACGAGACCGGCATTGTCATGTCCCCCAACATAATTGCCCGACCTCCATACATAATTGATAAATCTTTGGGTTTTTTTTTTCTTCTTTGTTGTGCAGGCAAAGGAAATACTCTCCAAGGAATCCAATGTCCAAGAGGTGAAATGCCCCGTCACAGTATGCGGCGATGTGCACGGTCAGTTTCACGATCTTATGGAGCTCTTTCGGATAGGCGGCAAATCACCGGACACCAATTATTTGTTCATGGGCGACTATGTCGATCGTGGATATTATTCGGTGGAGACTGTAACGCTGCTTGTAGCACTGAAAGTTCGGTATCGTGAGCGAATCACAATTCTTCGCGGTAACCACGAGTCTAGGCAGATCACGCAGGTGTATGGCTTCTACGATGAATGCCTGCGCAAGTATGGTAATGCAAACGTGTGGAAATATTTCACGGACCTCTTCGACTACTTGCCGCTGACCGCGTTGGTTGATGGACAGATCTTCTGTCTGCACGGCGGTCTTAGCCCATCGATCGATAGCTTGGATCATATACGCGCGCTGGATCGTTTGCAGGAGGTGCCGCATGAGGGTCCCATGTGCGATTTACTTTGGTCTGATCCTGATGATAGGGGTGGCTGGGGCATTTCGCCTCGAGGCGCTGGTTACACATTTGGGCAGGTGCGCAATCACAGATTTGTTTTTATTAGTCGTCTCTTAAAAGATAAACTTTTTTTATTATGATTTAGGACATTTCCGAGACTTTTAACAACACGAACGGCTTAACACTGGTATCACGAGCTCATCAGTTGGTTATGGAGGGCTACAATTGGTGCCATGATCGAAATGTCGTCACAATATTCTCAGCGCCCAACTATTGTTATCGCTGCGGCAATCAGGCAGCCCTTATGGAACTGGATGATTCACTTAAATTTTCATTGTACGTAATTTGGGGCGACCGATACCTTGCGGTTTACAATTTAAGCTCCATTTTTCCCTTTTTGTATGTGTACTTATTTTCTGTTGATTTATTGCAGCCTACAATTCGACCCTGCACCCAGACGTGGCGAGCCACATGTTACACGAAGAACACCCGATTATTTCCTATAAGACACACACATACATTTGCATATTTACAAACAAAACAAATTTCAAAAAAACAGCATCTTCAACAACAACAACAACAAGAGTAATAAAAATAATAAAAGCGAAAAATTATTTATATATAACTTTAAATATGAGCTGTAAATTTATATAACAACAACAACAAATGCAAATAAGAAAATAACTACAACAACAAGAACATTTTACACATTCACCCACGTACACATACACAAAAACTTACATGCGTATATACAAGATAATTTGTTTATATACACACGCGCCTCTATGTTGAACAAAAAATACAAGAACATAGTTATGGCTGGCAAAATGTATTAAATGAAAAGCGAATTAAAATATAACAACACACACACCAATAGAAACAATCAATCAACCAATAAAAACATCAACAACAAAAACACAACACAAATGAATGATATGATACGATACGAAAAAAAAACAAATACACACTACTTAGCTGAATTCGTAATTTAAAGAAAAAAAAAAAGAAAACAATTTAAAAAAAAACAGCATAACAATTAGAATGCTGAGAAGAAAGAAGTTAGCAAGCAAGTGAGAAGAGAGAGAGGAAAGGCCTGGGAATGACGCAGTGTATGTCGTTTCAGTGAATTTTTAACAAACAACAATAACAACAACAATCGTGAATGAACATTAGAATTCATGTGTCATCAAAAACAATTCCTGACCAAAAAAACAACTCAAATGTTTTCAGAACAACTACCAGAAACACAAAAATTAAAATTATAGGAGACAGTCGGCGATGCGAGCAGCAAAGGAATGAGAATAATACACAGCAGTACATTTAATATTATTAATTTTTAAATTATATACATAATAATAAAAACAAAAAAACTAAAATTATAAAAAAGAAATAAAAAAAAAAGAAACAAAAGCGAAAAACGTAAAAAGCGGAAAATGCAAATTCATTTGTAATTACAATTAAAGACGGAATAAAATGATAAGAACATACACAAAAATAAAGGAGAATAAAACAAAACAAATGCAGTTGACTTGTACGGCAAAATTGATTGATCGAATCAATCAAACAATAGAGAAAAGAAGCAATAGTTGGAAAGAACCGCAATGCAATGTTCAAAAATCTTCTCTTAAATATAATAGACAAATCAATTGATTGCTTTCGACAGCACATAAATCACGTTTATAAACAATGTAAGTGAAAAAGACGGAACGTTAGGTGTGTACTGTACAAATGCTCTTTCGCTATTTTTGAGTAAAACAATTTGTGCAGTTAGGAATTTATGGAAGTACTAAACCGGTGTCCGCAGCTTCTCCCCCTTTGCTCGATTTCTTGGACAAAACAATTCAAGAGCGTTAAGGATGAGTTATGGTAGAAAAGATGTTCTCTTTGCTCTCCCGTTGCAAAACTGTAATTTATACAAGGAAAATACCGACTTACATTGCTGTTGTTTTTTTTTTCAAAAACTTGATCCTGAGAAACCGGATTTTCTTTAAAGCAATCGTGATGTTTTAAAAGAAAAATCATTTAAATCGGTCAATGTGAAAGTATGATCAAGAATTCCATAATCAGTTTTATATAATTTCATGCAATTAGAGGTCACAAGTACTGTCTGGTGATTAAATAGCTCTTCTAGATTTTCTGTTCATATTGCTCTTAGGTGCTGCAATTTGTATTTTATTTTTTTTTTTTTTTGCAGCAGAATGATTGTTAGTCCAACACGCCACCTATCGGTGATTTGTCTCTTAGCATAATCGATGCAGTCTAAAATATGATTCTGATTTATTTGAGTGAGAAAAACTCAAAGGAGGAGCAATTTGAGGTCACTTCATTAAAGCGAGGCCAGGTGATTCCAATTCAGATTGTCTGGTTGGATGATGACCGATGTAGTTTTTTAATAATAAAATACGGTAAACAGTTGATGTGGCAAGAACAAAAACTATTATCAATTATATGATTTTCGGACTCGATGCTGTGTGATTAGGCAAATCGCCATTAAAAGTCAGTAAATGCTTCGGATTTGCCTAAGGAATCTGTTATTTAGCCCAGCGGACATCAAACCGTCGTCGCTTTTCACAGTCGGCAGATTGGAAGTAGAAATATGTCAAACAAGATTTCAAAAATTTCGAGCCGATTAGGTTAAAGCAGGCCCGATTAAGAATTGGTTATTATAGCATTTAAACAGTTCTAACACATATAGCAAAAATTTGATGTTCATGATGAATTTTTGGTTACCGGTAACGAAATGTCACATCTTGTGGGCCTCAAAAAAGAAAATTTTAACAATTTGTGGTATATATTCAACATGAAATTAAATTTTCCTAATATAAACATATCTTGAGCAATTAACAGAAAAATTTTCGGTTTTCTTCTTACCATAAGATAATAGCACTTCAGTTTTGAAATATTATTTCTAGTATGTAGCATATTTAGGTTGTAGATAATGTTTGGTATTTTTTTAAATTTTCGATTTAACGGGCACATACATACGTACGTATATGTATATAATACATATGACACAAGTTTCTCAAGAGGGATTTGAGTCTCAGAGTTTTGAGAGTGCTATTTATTAAGTAGGACCAACTAGGTCAGTTTAAAACAAACGCTCGATGCCCAGCAATAAGAGATAGATCCGCAATATAAAATTGTCCATTTTTTTAGCCCCACGGAGTCGTGTGTTTTCGTTGTATTTGCGGAGTGTTTATTTCTCATGCGCTGGCTGTGCCTTCTACGCACCAATTATGATTTTATAATAAGGACATGCGCTCACGCGTATTTTCTTAGGGACGCGTGCACACCGCTGTGCCAAATGGGAGCTGCGCGCCACTGGCGGTGGCGGAGGCGGATGGGCGGCATGTAGGTAGAAGTGTATGCGTGAAAAAAACTAATTTAAGAATGTCGAGATGAGAAAACAAAAAACAGCTTGTTGTTGTTATTTCCTTATTACGCACGATGTACAGACGCAACGCACTGATGTGGTATCCCGATGCAGCCTTGTGTTGCCTTTGTTCCAAGCGGATTTGCTTTAGGTACTGATGCTGCTGCTGATGCTACTGTCTTTTTCTATTTTCATTTTGCTTTGTTTTTTCTTTTCTTTTTTCTATTTGGTTTTTTTTTTTTTTTGTTTTGCTTATTTTTCGTTTTGGTTTTGTTTTTATTTGCGTTTGCCAGAGCGAAGGATGTCATGTTCTCAAGGGCAACACTTGAGCACGTAGCATATTGTTGTTATGCCATCGAAGAAGTTTTTGGCCAACGAGGCAACTGGTGACTGGTGACCCGTTTTGGGCTGCGGCACGGGCACGGGCACGAGAAAGGGAACGGGAATGAGCACGGGCGGAGTTCGATTTTGAGACTTCGATGATTGTGTGCTGGTGTAATTTGTCAAATGGAATGATTTCTTTTATGAGTGTGCTGCATATTTTGTCATGCGGGCTTCTTGTTAAGCAGCCACAGCAGCAGCTTCGGCATCAGCAACAGCAGAAGTGCCAGCGTAAGAAAGGAAACGGGGAAAAAGCAGAAATTATTGTAGTATACTCAAAGGCGCCAGGGATTAGGGTTGCTTTATAACGAGGTGCTCCTTTTCCTTTTCGTTTTTCTTTGCGTGTTTTGTTTTCGTTTTTTGTTGTTTTCCATTTTATATGATATGTAAATATTTTTAACGAAAGGATCGAACTGAATTTGGTATTTGAGGCATGCGTTCGGTTTGTTTTAGTCGTTTATTCTAATTCCAATTTCCTGCAATATGGCATGAGGTGCATATGGTGGGGCAGCAGGCGGCGCCGTTCTAACGTATAAAAATATGCAATGGCTTCGGGCTGCAGGCCGTGGCTTAATTTTCGATTTTACTCCATGTCAGCGCCATTAACACAAAATAGTTGTTTGCTTTTTTTGCCCACTCCTCTGCCCAGCCCCATCGGACTCGGAAGCCCAGTTTGTGCGTCTGTCTGTCTGATTGCGGCAACTGGCGGCGCTGGTGGCGGTGGAGGCTGCGTTTGGTGGGGCATGCATACACATACACGAGTATTCACACACACACACACACACACACACACACACACACACACCATGTCCATATGCAGAGTATGAGCAACGCGAGGTTTGTGGGGCTGGGGGTTTGCCCCGTGGCTCCGCATGCGACATGGAAAAGCCATTATCGTTGTAAAAAGTACGTAACAGAAATATTTTGAAATTTATGCTACACTCGTACGTGTGTGCCTGCTACCCGGTGCTGCGGGGCGGTACCATTCCTGCAGTACGAATATGCGAAAAGTGAATTTCGTTGATATGCATTTGTATAAATAATACGGATTTTCATGTGAGCGCTTACTCTCATGCTCCTGTACACTTGTGCGCAACTAATTAGGCTGCGGCAGCAAAATGCTAGGAATCTCGCACTCTAGGGTAAACGTAGTTTCTAAGGACTCTGTATGCTTACGTGGCTCGTGTGCGTTCTTGACTGGCTTTCTAGCTTCTGGAGAAAAGACTTGGGCTTCTGATTGATGGTAGTTATAGACCTAATGCATTGCGCACAAGTGTGTGCTCACATGCCCAGTCGAGCATTTGCCATTTTCAAGTAAATTCCATACACAAGCGCACACGTGCATTGCAACAACAGCAACAACAACAACAGCAAATGCACAGCTAGGTTCGGAGATTTGAGTTTTCCGGATTATCTGTTGATAAGCAAAGTACAAAAAAATAATAAAAAAAAAAAAACGAAAACTGGAGGATAAGTACAGTAAAATATTGTACTGATTTTCTGTTTGTACGAAATGAAGATGGACAGGAAATGAATTTTTAATTGAGCTAGGAAGTAACAAGAATTGCAAAAAAAAAAGAAGACAAAAATAAATAAAATAAAAAAAAAAGTAATAAAAAAGAAAAAGGACATCGTGCGAAAGGCAAAATAAATTGAGGCGCACGAGATTGAAGCGTAATTCTATTAAGTTCCTATCAACATGGCGTATGCGTGATGTGCAATTTCAGCGGCAATCAAATAATTACGCTCATCCAAGGATGTAGTGAACTGTGAGTTCAACCCTTGCCCGTTGCTGCTTAGTTTCCGTGCTGTCCTGTGTGTCGAGTTTATTAGCAACGCATGTGGCTGCCTTTCATAAGTTCATCCGCTCTTTCTTTTATAGTTTTTGCCATCTGTTTGCCCGCCTGTCAAATATGTACGTATGTACGTAGGGCGTGCGGCGAAGGACGTCCGAGTGATTTATGCTTTATCATAAACAAATAAACCATTCTGTGTTTCGAAGTTGTATTAAATTAACATAAGAATTTGATGAGAAAAACTTTACTGTTTTGGGCATTTTACAGCGTGCGCCCCGTCATGGCCCCACCTAAGCCAACACGTCCGGGAGCGGAGCCAGTCCAGCCAGCCTATCCCACTTCACACTCCCACGTCTGTGAGGCGAAGACGTCTCGCCCGATGCCTCGATGCGTGGCAGCCACATTCATCCTGGCGAAGTTTATTTAAGTATATTATTTAGCATTTAAATTTCATGCTCATCGAGCTGTTGTGAACGATGATGACGACAAAAGCAGATGATGAGAGAAGGAGAATGGGAACGAGAATGATAATGGGTATGGCGACGAGGCTGAGGATGAGGATGAAGGCAACACGCGTAACTAACAAGAATGCACATAAAACACAGCAAACGTTCGAATGAGAAAATGGAAATCCACGCGAAAACCACTAAAATACGCACAGTCCCCCCCTACCTGCTCCTCATCCACCCACATGTTTACGAACTGAACACAAAGGCAACTGTTGCGCTTTACACAAAGCCAACAACGAAGCCAAGAGATATCGGAGCAACTGCTGCTTCAGCTGCTCCTGCTCCTGTTCCCGTTCCTATTGCTGCGGCGGCTGCTTATGGGAATAATGATGATGATGATGATGATGAAGCAGCACGAAAAGAAAATGTGCTACACTAGCAACAACAACAAAAACAACAACCATAAGGACATCAACAAACAATACCAAAAACAAGAAGAATACGACTAAAAATAAGAAGAAGAAGAAGAAGAAGAAGTAGCAACTATTGTAGCATAAAAATAAGTAGCAGAGAATTTTAACTTTATTACGCCAACAGAAGGCAGCCATAACCCGGCCATGGATTGGCACACGTGTGTGTGTGTGTGTGTGTGTGTGTGTGTGTGCGAGGGCATGGGTATGCTGCTGCGCTAAGATTTAGTTTAGTTCGGCTTGCTTCGGTTTGGTTTGACTTAGTTGAGTTGAGCTTCATGGTACGCAGGATTTACGACTTTGCAAAGCAAACACATCAGCAATAAACGGCAGTGGCCGTGTCAGCGGCAGCAGCAGCAACAGTAGCAGCAACAGCAGCAGCAGCAGCGGCAACGGCAACGGAAGGGAAAGCGGAAGCGCTGCAGTGAAGTGTTCAGTTGTTTGGTTTGCGGGTGGCTGCCTGCTGTCGCAGGGTAGCGGATGGCGCCGAGGCAGCGAGGTGCTGACGAATTTAATGAGACGAAAGTTAAATGAAATTTGTGTCAACGGCAAATAAGCGAAGCGTCCAACCAGGACGCAGACGGGCGCGCGTGCACTGGGGGCTGTTGCGCATGGGGCTTGCCTTGGCTCGGCCTGGCTCACGTTGCGTTCTTATCTACAGGTTGATCAGCAGCGTATGCCTCGCACGCCCGGGTCTACTCGCTCGTTGACTGGGCGATGATGTGTATGCATGCATACAAATGTTGACTTTTTAGTTTATGTTGTTGCTGTTGTTGTTGTTGTTGTCGTTGGTACTTTTGTTGCCTTTGCTGGCTATTAGCATGATGAATTCGGCAAAGGTTTTATTAGTTTGCTTTACGCTGCGAGTTTATTTACTCCATAACATACTCACACACATGTGTGCGGTGTGGCTGTGTGTGTGTGTGTTGTTTGTGTGTGTATGTGTACCGTACTTCAATTTTGCATTTATGTACATATGTGTGCGCCGTGTGTGCTGAGTTATGATGCATTACGTTTGAAATTTAAATGTTTTTTTTTTGTTTTTTGTTTTGTCTTTTTCTGCTTCTGTGTCTGTGTCTGTTTCTGTTCTTGTTTTTATGTTTTTGTATTCAGTTTTATTTATTTAATTTACTTTGTTCCTTGTTTTTTCCTGCCCATCTTTAGTTGGTAACTTACGCAACACACAACCGATGGATGTGGCCCGCTTTAATGTTGTGCCACTGCCAGCATGTGCAGATGGCACACAAGGATATTGCGTAACGTCGCTTTTGAAGCTGGCCGCTGGCCTAAAACAACTTAGGCCATGCCGCCGTACTTTGTATGCTGTTCACCGAAATGTATTATTTTTATCGGAATTTTTGAAGTTGTTATTCAAATTTGTTTTTTGTGTTTTCGAAATTTACAAATGGCAGCAGTTGGCGCAGTTCCCAAGAACGGGCACAGGCAACGCAAGCAGCAACTTTAGACATTGTTTGAGCATGGATTGCCCGAAGGCATTTTTCAATTTGCCACGAAGTAGCAAGAATGTCCAAAGTCTGATTGTCTGTCTGCCTGTCTGTCTGTCTGTCCGTCTGTCTGTCTTTCTGTCCGTTTGCATGGTTGTCCTGTTGTGTGCCTGTGTGCTGTTGTCGAAGTCTTCGCTTCTGTGCTTATTTTATTATAAATGCATAAAACAATAAGCCAATTCAATTGCCAATTACGATTGGCTACTTCAACTGCATATCTGTGCCTCGTGCCCGTAACTGCCAATTAAAAGGCGTGCTGTGAAAAATCGATGTTAAATATTAATCTGCCAACAGGTTTGACTGGGACTCAGCAATTTCAATGAAGAGTCGACAACATGCCAGCCAATGCTGGACTAGTTCAGGCTTTTATCAAGCGATGAATCTGCTGCATTCTGTACGATTTGAAATGGAAGAGGTCACATGGAGACTTTATAAACTCTGCCAACTATTTTATATATTTTTAAAAATAATCCAAGCATACATTTAACACAAAAAGCTATATGCTACTTCAGCTTTGGCATTACACTTTGAGCAGCACTGTTCTTACAGTTTGAAAGCAACTCCGATAGGTTTTGCAAGCAATAATGCGCGCTCCAGGCCACTACAAGTTGTTGCGTACGCTAGCCTGCACGGAGGACTTAATTATGCGTCTGGTAATCAAATTAAAGTTCTTAGACTTGCGAGGTGGCATTAAATTAGAGAATTCCCTGTTAAAATCCAGAAACGGATATGAAGCCCACCTGATGGCTCATCATCAAGTGTGCGAGAAGCGGAGAATGCTGAAAGCCGAGGCAAGTGTCAGTCAATGCTTCTGGCACACGTTGGCGTTTGATGTGTTTGAGTTTATGTTACGCCATTTTAAGCATATTTAAACAGTTCAAAAAAGAAATTGTGTGTGCCTTGAAGTATGCCTTGCTGAGTCTCACTGCACGCATTGCCGCTGGCATCACATTTAAATTACGTATACGCAAATGTCTGCGTACAGGCAGAGCCCCGCCTACGCCACAACAGAATCGATTAAATTGTCAGCAAGCTTAAATGACATTATCAACGCAATAACTTTGGCTGTCATTCAAACGGGTTTCTCTTTGCTCCTTGCTGTGCTTTTTTGCTGCTGCTATCCCAGCTCCTTTTCCATATTGGCGGGGGTGCTGGCATAAGGAACGGCACATACGCGCAATGGCAGCAGCCGCTAAAAAATTTTGCGTGCGATTTTGTGGCATATTTAAATTTCGTGTACGAGTATAACAACATGGCACAGCCACATAACATAACACAACAACACAACAGAACAGAACAGAAAACGACACAACTCCATTCAACTCAACGCAACTCAGCGCAGGAAAAAATGCCAGAGGACACAGAACTTGATTAGAAAGCACGATAAGCGTGGCACGATAGGCAGCGTCAAGTCGAACCAAGCCAGCGTCAGCGCCAACGCCGCCGCTGAGCAGCGCTAAACAGCAGAACGTCGGCGGCACAGCAGAGGAGTGAGGCGGCGTTGCCCAAATACATAGGCACAACTCATTGCTGCTGCAAATTGCTGCCTGCTGAAGTGCGCCTTGGCTTGTGTACTCTGTGTGCCCAAGTGACTTTAAAATTCGTTCGCTTTAAAATTTGCCAATTTCTGAGCTGCTTGTGTTGCCCATGTTGCGTGTGGCTCCTCGTCCTTTGTCCTTGCGTTGTTGTGCTATTTTGCCATTTTGTCGTTTTGGTTTTGGTTTCGTTTTCAACGCTTTCAAAGTTGTTTAGCTACGAAAGGAGAAATTTGTCGCTGCTTCCGCCTGCTGCTGTGTGTATTTCCTGCCTGGGTGCCAGGCTCATAGGCAACCATTTGTAAGGTTGCCCTGCCTTGCCGTGCCATGCCATGCCATGCCTTGCCTTGCTATGTCTGGTCTTGTCTTGCCTTGACTTGACTTGACTTGACTTGCATATCTGGTTTCATGTCTTCGCTTCGCTTTGGCTCGCATCGCTTCGGTTCGTTTTGCTTTGTATTCCAGCATTGTACGTGGTCCTTGCGCGGCGAGTTCTGCTGCTCCCGACGTCTTCGTTATTGTTGCTTGCCCTATTCCTTGCTTCTTTTTATTCTTCTTCTTCTTCTCCATCATCTGCTGCTGCTGCTGCTGTTGCTGCTGTTGCTGCTAGTGCCTCTACTTCGCTTTGGGTTTTTCTTCTTGCAGTCAATTTGGTTGTCTCGTACGTGCGAGGCATAATTAAACTTTCGCCGTCTTACCGAGGATCCGCATTCTTTTCCCACTTCTACCACTTTCGCCACTTCTCCTACGGGTTTTTCCCTTTTTGCCATCTTGCTGATTAGTTGCAGCACAAAAGTTTCCGGTCAGCTACACAGCTGCGTGATCTGTATTAATCCATTGTGCTGTTCTGTCCTCTGTCCTCGGCTGTGTCCTGTCAGCAGTGAGCTGTGTGCAGTGTCCTGTGCGCTGTGCGCTTTAAGCAGAGATGTGTTAATTAAATGTCTTGAGTTATTAAATTCGTCGTATTTTCTTTTAATTACGATAATTCTGGGCCCACGCATACGTGCAGCGTGCGCATGGCTAATAAGCCGTGAAGTATGCAACGCATATGTACGCATAAAGCACATAAGCGCATATGCTTGGCTTGGCTTGGATTGGCTTGGCTTGGCTTCGCTTGTCAGTGCTCAGAGCGTACATCCTTTGTCGAATGTCCTTTGCAGCTTGTGCTTTGCATTTGCTTTTGGTTGCATGCAAATATGCTCGGCTAAGCTGACAGGAGCGAAAGGAAGAAATGCCAAAAGACAAAAAGTAAATCATATGCGATTCAACGGCAGCCACACAATGCCATAAGCGGTTTGTGTCATTGTTGTCGTTGTTGTTGCTGTTGTTTGCGGCGTCGCCACGTCTGCATATCCTTTGTGGCGCATACATGCTAAGCGCGTGTCCTGGCATCTTCGCTGGCGTTGCCACTGAGTACGCTTTTTGTTGCTGTTGTTGCCCCAATCAGCGGCAGTCGACAGTCGAAAGTCGACGGTTGGCGGTTGGCAGTCGGCAGTCGGCGTTTGGCAGTAGGTGCGGAAGACGCGGTTTATGTGTGTGTCACACTTACAATGTTGGCTGGCTAAAAATATAAGACGGATGCGTTTTCAAGTGGAAAATTACTTTTACAGTTTTATGATGCGGAAATTATATGAAATTCGTGTAGACGCCACGTTCGTTTGTCTGAATCTCTGGCTCTTCTCGGCCCGTTGCCTACCTGCCTGTCTGCCCCGCTGCCTGCCCCGCTGCCCGTTTATTCGTTGGCTCGTTGTCTGCTGCCTGTGCAGTGGCAGCTGAGTACCGTAAACAAGGACATAACTGCGTATTGCAACGTCCTTAGCCAAATCAAACTAAACCAAACCAAACCAAACCAAACAGAAGCAGTGTCTCCTCAGCGTGCTCTTCTGCTCCAGCTGCTCCTGCTCCTGCTGCTGCGCGACATACTTGGCTTAATGGCTCTAATCGATGCCACCTGTAGTGTTTAATGCGATTGCCTGACTGCCTGCCTGCCTGACTGGCTGCCGGAGTCTGTATCTCTGTGTCTGTGTGTGTGTGTGTGTGTGTGTGTGTGTGTATGTATGCCAGCCACTCGCATTCATTAGCAACGCTACAGTGACTGCAAGTATTATGCGCCACATAAATTGTTTGCACTGGCCACGTTTTCATTTTTAATTTACAACACTTGGCCAACTTTAAATGAAACGTATGCGCTGGAAAATTACAACTATAAGCCAAAGGAAAAGCAATGGGAAATGCACAAAAGAAAATTCGCACATAAATTATGCAAAATGCGACGAAAATAAGCGCACAAACTGCGAAGAGACTCTGAGACAGAGACCGAAAGAGAGACAGTGAGAGTGAGTGGGAAAGGGAGAGGGAGACGGATGGGGAGAGGGAGCAGCACACTTGGCCAGGCAACGCAAGGCAGAAGTTTTGTTCGGTGCTTATTTTGGCATTTCAACTTAAGACTTGACAAAAAGACACCACAAGGCAACAATGAATGCGGCTGATGTTGCCCTGTGCAGTTGTTGTTGTTGTTGCTGTTGCCATTGTTTTTGTTGTCGTTGCTGCCGTTGACTGCGTTTGGCATAAAAACATTCATCTATTTCTTATTGGGTTTCGTTGTGCGTTGCCGCACTTTCGTACGTTCCCACGTAAGTTCCTTCCTAGTGTGCGGCGGCGGAGCCAACGACGTTTTTATTATACAAATGCCTTTTCATTTTAATTAACAACGCAACAAAAAGCAACAAAAGCAACAACTTACTTAGCCAGACCATGCCACCAGCAAAGCATTGCTGCATGCATAGAATCTGCTCTATCCCACTCCATCTCAGCCCATGCCATGCCATCCCATCCCATCCCTTCTCATGCCAACCCATGACATGGCCCTGCTAACTGGGTAACTGCATGCATGTGTAGCTGCTATCGTCGCCTCTGCTCCTGCCCCTGCCTCTGCCTCTGCTGGTTGTGGTTGGTTGCTACTTCTTCACTGCTACCGGGTGTTGGTGCCGTGTGTTGGCGCTGACTGTCGGTTCGCTTTTGTTTGCCGCAGATTTATGATAAATTACGCAATAAAGCGAATGTGTGGAATTCCATAAAATTAAATGTTGCATACGTGCTCTAATTTTAGAGCTGCGCTAGATTTTTTCCATTTTCCTATGCCATCCTCTATGCCTCCCAAGCCAAACCGACGCATCCCAGGCTGTAGCTATGTTTGCTTACATTTGTTTCGCATTGCTCTGCTCTGGCGAGGTTCGGCTTTGGCTTGACTTGGCTTGGCTTCGCTTCGCTTGGCTTGGCTTGAGTTCGGTTGGGCTGGGTTGGGTTGTGCTGGATCGGATTGGGTTGGGTTGCATTGGGTTTGTTTACGTGTTTGCTGCCACTTGTGTTGCCAAAGCTCTGCCGATAAATCGATTGCTGCGCGTATCTTGCATAGATATAAAAAAGAACTGCCAGCACACGTGTCTGACATGTTTCTTCGTTTATGTCTCGTTTACGTTTACGTTTACGCTTCCGTTTATGTTTACGCTTACGCATTTTGTTATGTAAAACACTCTGGCACACACACAAACAGCGAGCAGGGAGAAGGCGACGGAGATGCTGATGCACTCATGCAGCTGCAGGCAGGCAAGTGGCTGCAGGCTGCAGGCTAATTAATTGTCAAAAAAGTGCCAAGGGGTGAGTTGCGCTTGTGCCTGTTTGCTTGTTTTCTTTTTTTTTTTGTTTTTTTCTTGGGTTAATCCTGCTGCTAGCTGGGTTTGTTAGTTTTCATTAGAACAGTTTTAAAGTTGCACGCGGCGGCTGGCTCTGGGGATGTGCGTGATTTATTGCAATGCGCGAGCGTATGTTTGCGAAAGTAAAACTTGAAACAAGTTTTTGTGCGTTGTGCTCTCTGTTGAAAACTTTTCAGACTAAGTGTAAAAGCGGCAACCGCAATCGCCAAGGAAGTATGAGAGCAAGTGCGTCTACGTGTGCGAATCAGTGGGTGGGAGTGGAAGTGAACGCATATGCAATTTCTTGCAACTTAAACTGAAGAAGTCGGAACTTTCGATTGGTTTACCCGATCGAATTAACCGCGCCAGCCAGCTGCCTTCGTGCGGTGTCGTGCAGCGTCGTGCGGTGTCCTGCGGTGTCTTGGCGCTCGTTTTAAGTGGCTCACGTACTTATAAATAAATCTGTGCACTCGCACAAAGCTTTTCGCTTTTCAGTGCCTTCAGTGTGCCTTTTAAATAAACCAATTTGCATAAAATCGATTTTGCCTTAATACATTTCACATTTATCTGCATATAAAAAAAAAAGAACACAAAACGAGCAAAGCCATGTAACGCTATGAATTACCTTTCTGCGTAGACGTTGTTTAAAAATATCTCAAGTCCTGCTGATTATCTTGCTTTATGCATAGTAACTCACTGCCAGGCAACTGCGCTGCGACTCCATTCGACGCGACTAGACTCGACAGCGAATCGTCGTACGAACGTTGGTAGGTAGGTAGGTACGTTGCAACGCAGCAGCCAGCCAGCGCCGTACTCGCAGTGGAGGCCAAAGTAGGCAACGCCTAAAAGCAGGCAGCCTTATTTGAAGTTTGTACTGTTCTGTACTTTGTCCTCGGCGTTGTCGCTTTTGCCAATGCTGCTGCTGCTGCTGCTTTTCTCTTCATTGAGTATGCTACCGAATTAGCATAGAAATGAGGCTGTCGTTTTTATGTCGCCAACGTCCGTACCATGTTGGCTAAGCAAATCTGTGTGAGTAAATGAGTGTGTGTGTGTGTGTGTATGTGTGTGTGGGCGTGTGACAACCAGCTGCTGACACTCTTGTCTAATTGCTCGGATAATGAGTCCATATCAGTTGGCATGTTTATTTTTTCACCTGTATACGCTTTATCGTTTGATTGCTGCATTAATTGCATTCGTCTGCTCTTTGCCAGCAGTCAGCCAGCCAGCACCCAGTCAGCCAGTGTAGATAACGAAAACAAAAAAAAAAAAACAAAAAAAGTAAGGATATTAGCCTTTGCTGTTCGTATTTTTAGGCGCAGTAAAATCGCAATTTTGCTCTCAAGTTGAAAAAATGTTTAAAGCTAATCGTGCTAATGACAATTAGTTTACTTCATTAATTTAATTACTTTGCGGCACAGGCTACGCAGGCTTCACTTTTCAGTAGCTCAGTCACTCAGTGGCACAGCCTTGTGCTGCCGTTAAATTTCGCAATTTACGGCTGTTAAACTTTTTCGAAGTTTGCCGCGGCGCATTTTTCCGCAACACGCTTTCTTCTTGCTATCTGGCATTCTTTTCTTCGTTTTCTCTTTATTTTTATTTCTCTTTTTCTTTTTAATTTATTCATAAGTATTTACGTTTGGCGCGCCAACTTGGCATAGCTTTAATGAAGTCTGTTAAGAGCCACAAAAGAGCAGCAGCACCAGCAACGCAACAGCAGCAACACCAAAAGACAAAAAAAAAAAAAATGAAGCATAAGTTTCGGCGTTTTATGCTAATTCCTTAGGATGTTCATAACAATTTGCAGCTATTAAAGAAATTACAAGAATTTAAGGCACTCACGCACTGCGGTCGAACATATTTTAAATTGCCAAGCCAAATAAAACAGAAAGCAGCAAAACAAAAGAACAACGAAAAACTAAACACAATTTAAAAAAATGGACGCCAGCAAAAACAACAACAGAACAAAAGCGCAGAAAGGCGTGTGTGCTGTCGCAGATGGGCGTGCCCCTGACTGCCGCAGGCGTGCTGCTTTTGCTAGTGCGAAACTGTGATTAAAGCGTAGCCGCAGTTCGGCTCAGCGAAGCCCCGGACAGCTCAGCTCAGGTGAGCTCAGCACAGCTCAGTTCAGGAGGTCGGCTTGGCTCGGCTCTTACCCAGGTGTGCTCTGCATGTCTTCATGCATGCCCGTGAACTGTAAGCGAACTGCAGACATAATAAATAACTTAGGGAGTCCTGGCATATTTGCCGATTATCCTTTGGCTGTGTTATGGCTAAGTGCAGCCACATGCATGTGCCTCTGTCTGTGTGTGTTTGTGTTTACTTCTTCTTTTTATGCTCACACATGCACCGCTTGTTGTTAACCACACACACACACACACACACACTCACACACACACACACAGCCACACAATCTCCTTTCCTACTGTTGACACTCTCGGTTCGTGTTTACATTGTCAGCTTGTTTAAAGCAAAGTCCTGGCCAAGAACATTTTAAAGCGCTGGCTAACCATTTGACATCTTTGTCAGCAGTTCGTCCTTTTCTTATGTTTTCTTCTTTATTTAGTTTTTCTTTTCGTTTTTTCTTATTGTGTCTTAATTTGGCACTTTGCAGGCGCGCCTCCATTGTCTTTTCGGCTAACAACTTCCGGCCACACAATCAGCGCGCCGCGCATTCCGGCCCATGTTGGCGTTGCCGGCGGCGTTGGCGGAGGCATTGGCGGAGACATTGGCTGGCTGGTGTTGGCAGGCAAAGGCACTGGCTTTGACGTACAATAAACGAAGTTTATCCTTGCCATTTAATGATATTGAATTACGATAATATGCCGATTGTTATCGACTTAATCTGCTGAGTTTGTTTTCTGTGTGCGAATTTTGCGCATTGCCTTTGCCTTTGCATTGGCTCGCCTTGCTTTGCCTGGTCTGGTGTGCTGGCGAAGGTTCGGCGGATGAAGTAATTGTTCCACAGCCCGGGCGGCGCTGCATGGCGGCGACTGTTGAGTGGCGTGTGGCATTTGGTGAATTTTCGCCAATTCTTAGTTGAAAATGTGTTCAATGATTATTGCGGTTGTTCGCCAGGCGATAATCTGAGATCAAGCCTTGCAATAGCGCAAACACGAAGCCATCGCAGCAGCAGAAGGCAGCCACGCAGGCAGCTACGCAGGCAGCCACGCTGATGGGTGCCTTAAACGCATCTCCGCATTAAGACGCCTTTGCCATATGCGTGTTTTTCTTCTATTTTTTTTCTATTTTGTTCTTTGCTTTGCTGTTTATTTGCCTTGGCGCTTATGCGTATTATTGTGTTATTTTTATTGTCAGCGCGTAGGAGGGCGGGTGTACGTACCTACATGTGTACACACTAATGCGCACATAATATCTCTGGGCAATGACATACCTGTGCGCATAAAATAAACAAAACAAAACAAAAAAAAAAAAAAAAATCACAAAAAAAAAATAATAGAAAAGAAAAGCAAAACAAACAAAATAAAATAAAAGCGCCCGAAACTTTTTTTCCTCAAGGAAAACTAGACATATCTATCATTTCGAAAAGACATAAACGCTCACTCGCTCACTTGCTCTCTTGCTTGCTCACTCATTCAGCAGGCAAGGCGGATACGACCTTTCGTTTCTGTTTCTATTTTATTTTTTTTTTTCTTTTTTTTTGTTCTTGTATTTGTTGGTCGTCATTGGCATAAGCCAAAGTCTCTGCTCGCTTTTCACTTTCTTATCACGAAATGTTATTTAGCCCTAATCGCTGAGTCACAAAACTTTTGCTGTTCCGCACTGCCCCAGCCGCCCGTCGGGTCCGCCATCGCCCGGGCAAATGCGCACAGCATAGCAGCAGGCGCACGAGGCACACAAGTCACTCTGACAATGCCAACTGCGTTGCAGAGCAGCCCAAGTCCAGAGACTTAATATAAATTACCTTAGTTGCTGCTGCCTTGCCAAGCAGCGACAATGCAGCCATAGACTAAGACTTCGACTACGACTACAGTCGGACTGCGGACTGTGGACTGCGTCTTGGATTTGCTGCTCCAAGTGTCCGTTTGTGAGGCAAGAACAAGAGAATACCAGATTTTACACATTTGCGCTTGGCTAATATTCGCCTCAGTTGGGTTTCCTATTTTTGTGGTTGTTGTCGCTGTTGCTGTTGTTGTTGTTGTTGTTGCTTGCCTGCTTGCTTTGGGCAGCCATTGTTGGGCAGTTTTTATTTTACGCACGTCTCAGTTTGGTTGACCTGTTGGGGTATATTCCCGTTTCGCCTGCTCCTCGCGCCTCTCCCGCATCTCGGGCGCCTCACGCTTGAGCGCGCTGTTCGATGAACGCCATTCGAGCGTTAAATTGAGTGGGTGTGATACACATTCGGCCACTTTCCGCCAGCTTCCGTGCGCTGCCGTTAGCTAGCAACAATGGCCATTTGGGTTTGGGCGTTTAAATTAACATTGACATGCTGAGTACATAATAAGGATTCTTGTGTTTGTCGAACATGGACGAAATTGTCGATAAAAAATAAGTAGATTTGCTTTACGTGCGTCTGTCTTTTGTCAAAAACAATTTCCAATTTTCCAAATTCCAAACTCAACACACAATTTCCCAGCGCGCTCGTTTAGTTTTTAACAGAGGTTTCGACGAAAAGGACAACAATAAAAGGATCAAGACATATAAGAAAAGGGCGCCACCTTTGAGATGCTTCGCTACGCAAGTAATGGCCTGCTGATAGGCGCAACCTTCTACTGCATGTGCCAGGCACCGGTCAAGAAGTGTCCCTTCGCGTTCACCGCTTGTGCCATTGGCTGCAGTTACGGCATCCTGGGCATCGCGAGCACCTACCTGGGCCGCAACGCGGACGAGACCGACTGCAGCAAGCTGAAGAACGTGTCGACGAGTCTGATGGAAATCGCGCCGCTGCCGCTGATCAACATCGAATTGTATCGCTACTTCGAGCCCGAGATGTACATAATCGCCACCGGTCACGGCATCTTCATAGTGCCCCTGGTCTGCGACTGCGCCTGCTGCCTGATCAAGTGCCGGCACGAGTGCGACAAGACGGCCACGCTGCGTGATCTCACGATACTCGGCAACTGCGTCACGTTGGCCTTCCTCGCTGTCATTGCGGGCAATTGGCTGTACGGCCGCATGACTATTGTGGCGCTGTTCATTAAGTGCGGCAACGTGTTCATGGATCGCTACACCGATGACACCGGCTCTACGATCCTGCTACTGGGCAACACGATGTTCTTCTATCTTTCCGCAGGTGCAGTTAAGCAGCTCGAAGCGTAGCATTTGCATACGATGACGAATTCCTGCTATGCAGCACACCCTAACCGAAATATAAATAAAATCCTTGTGCGTGGCAAACGTCGAAAACTTGTTTGGTTTTCATTTGATGTGTAAGAAGCCATGTCTGACATCGTTTGTCGTTGTCGTGCATACTCTAATAAGTCAAGTCGTTGTTGTTGCTTTTGTTGTTGTGGTTCTGCCTGCGGACATGCCCGTGCCCATGCCAAATGCGCTGTCGACTTGTCACATTGCATTTAAATGCGCTTCAGCGCTTGACTTACGATATGTTACGAGTTTAAGGCGTACATGGCGCATGTGTGTGTGTGTGTGTGTGTGTGTGTGTGTGTGTGTGTGTGTGTGAGTGTGTGGGGGGTCTACATTCATATATACATGCATAGTCGTGCATATAAATTTCCGCTTGACTTACACTTACAATCAATGCTCATGTTGTTTTTAATTGTAATACCACGCAGCTCTCCGCCACTCTCCTCTCCAATGTCCCTCGCATACGTATCGCATTACACATACAAAACCGTGCACCCTGTGCAGTCAAATATTGGTGCTTGGTATTTTATTTTTGGTTTTTGTTTTTTTTTTTTCTTTGGGTTAATTAAAGTCGCTTTTCAATGCCACGTGTTGGCTTCGCAAAAACGTCGTCTGTCCGTCTGTGCATCTGTCCATGGTGTGAATACACATGTTAAAGGTCAGACATGCCACGCAACGCCATGTCACTGGCACTACTAAGGTTTGTTCTGCTACAGTCCTTGCCACCCAAACACTTCGGCTTACAGCTGAGCTGGCAGTTGACTCCAACAATAACAACAACAACAACAAGAAGAAGAAGCTGTCTTGTGTCTGTCTGTTAACCATAATTCAATTAAAGCGATTGCTTTTAAATTTAAGGCATAAAACTAATGGATTATTTGCACATGAATAATGAAATTCATTTTTCCATGTCGTAGAAGACACTTTCTTGCAAATGCTTTTGTTGTCTAGCATGGGAAAGTGCCGTTGTAGTAGTATTTTGTTGGGTTTTGTTTTGTTGTGTTGTGTTCTTCTCTATTCTGCTTTTATGCCAAAAATGTTGTTGTCATTTCTTTTGACAGTTTGAGTTTTCTTATACGTTTCGTTTAGTTTCGTTTCGTTTCGTCTGGTATTGTGTTTGCCTGCACTGTGGCCACCCTCGTCTCACATGCGGAGGCACGCTATGCTAAACCAGATCGTGCCATCCCACTTCATGCCTTGCCAACCCATCACGCCCGCCAGTCATTCGTTAAGTGTTTTATGAAACACGACACTTGAGTTTGCAGTTTTTTACCTTTTAATATCTTGGGATGCTGCCGTCTGCTGTCCATATAAAACGAACAAAGTTTGCAGCGGAGTTGCGACGCAGTTAAACTTACGGGTCAGAGCAGTGGTGTATTTTTTCATTTTTATTCTGTATTTAGTTTAATAATTAATAACAAACGTCATTAGAAGAATTTTACTGCAAAATAAAACTACTTCCTAGTCCTGCTTTCTTTGCGTTCGCAATTCGTGTAAAACTTTAAATTGAACTGTTGCATATTTGATCCAGTTCGTGTGGCGCCACGCTAAGATGTCTGCGCCTTAGAAGCTCCGGCAGGCAGGCAGACCAGGGCGGTAAGCAGAAACTTGCGCTTTTAATTGGAAACGAAACGAAACGAAACCAAACGAAACGAACTTTGCTATTGCGGCCCTTTGCGGCTGTTCTTTTTTATATTGCGTGTTATTTCTGATTTAATGAGTGCAGCTGCCGCGTATCCAGCGCATAAATGAGCAAGTCCTGCGCAGGCAACTGGCACCTACCCCCTGGCATAAATATAGTTAACGGGATCGCTGGCTAAATGAGTGCCAGCAACACACACAGGCGAGCGAACTTCTCGCTGGCAGCTCGTTTGCCATAATCAAGTGAGCGTGCATAATATTTTTTAGGTCAGTCATCGGTTACAGCGCCGAAGCGGAGGAAATGCAGCAGCAGCTGGGGAAACAGGACGTGGCAAGCAAATCACAAATGACTGACTGTCAGACACACTGACAGGCAAAAGGGTGTGAAAACTTGATTAAGTTGGAAAACTGCCATCAATAAAGAATTGCATACTCCAAGGCGTGGAATTGATATCCAAGCGTTTACAGTATATCACTCAAACTCACATGCCACTCATGCCGCGGACGACGAGTGTCCCACTCAATGCGCATTTTGCATTTGAATTTGATGCGAAATAGTTTTAAAATCAACTCCTTCGCCACGCAAATGGGATTCTTATTTATGAGCTCCGCCCGCTGCGCGCCGCCACTGCAGACAATAACAATAGCCGTAAAAAATGTCAAGTCGAATGGCGAATGAAATGGCGAATGGAGTACGAACCGAGGCAGCCAGACGATACAGGCAAAGGCGCTTGTGGCATCTACATAAAATAATGTATGCACTTCCAAGGGTGCAAACACAAAACAAGACGGCACGGCGGCACACAAAAGACACAAAACGAGAAAAATGAAAATGAAACCGACGTCGGAACTGGAGCCGGAGCAGCAAAATAAGTGAAGGACAATAAAAAATAGCAAACGAAATCAGCGCGAAAAGACGAAAAAGCACCATCTGCTCGAGATTGTATTGGAAATGCATAAATTTTAAATTCTCGCGCAAATAAATTATGGAAAATAATCTGGCGTGTGTACGACTGTGAGTGCGAATGCGAGTTCGAGTGCGAGTGCGAGTATCATATGCATGTGAGTCGATGCTGCGACTTTTAGGGGGGTGTGAGTGTGGGTGTGTGCGTAGGCGTTACTCTCGTTACTCTATGCCAGGCGACTGCCATGTGGGCTCTCATTTTTTATCGTGCGCCAGCTTCGAACATGGAAAGGGAGTGGTACGCATGCCGATCTCGTAAAGCCAAAGACACGCGTGTTCCCTGTACGCACAGCACTCAGGGCTGGCGCTTGACTTGGCTTTTGCTCCATAAACGGAGGAACGCATGAACACATGAACGGTTGAGCAAATGAACAGACATTCACATGTAAGTGTGCACAATGTGGCAAAGAGACAGCAGAGAAGCGCTTAACGCAAATGGCTTTAAATGCGTAAATGCGTAAATTCGCAAATATTCGGTTATTTCTGCGCTTGTTTGCATGGCTTTCATTTGGCTTTTGTTTCATTTTGCTTTTGTTTCGTTTTGTTTTGTTGTTTTGTTTACGTTAACGTTTACGTTAACGTCGTTTTTTTCCATTTCGGTTTGTTGCTTGTTGTTTTTGTTTTTGTTGTCGTTCTCGTTTTTGTCTTTTGCGTTTACATAATCTTGTTATAAGTTTTATGCTGCTGCTGTATTTGCGCAAGCTGTGTAAGCCACGCTTCCATTTCGATTTGTTTCTTTTTATTTTGTGTACTTTTTTGCGCTTTTTCGGTTTGTTTTTTGTTGTCAACACGTGTAAAGTACTTAAGCCGATTATATTATGTTCCAAGCACAAAATTTTGCCGTATTATGGTAATTTCGTACAAATGCTCGACAAAAACAAAAACAAAAACAAAAAAAACATCAACCAAACAAAACAAAAAACAAAAATCCAAAAAAGAATAATAATGGCGGATAATTTTACTTGTTTGGTTGTTGTTTTCCTGCTCTACTGTATGGTGTGCTGCGCTGTGCGTATGCATACAATACGCTGCTGCTTCTTCCTCGCTCGTGCGCTTACACGCAAAAACAATGGCAAAGCTTTTTACGTTAAACATCTGCAACATTTGAAAATACACAGAAAAACATTTAATGCCTTTAAACTGCAAATCCGCAATTGTAGCGCATGCCGCCACCGAAAGTCATCAAAGGTGTATGGCCTTCGCGTAAAAAACACGAAAACAGGCAAAAGCCAGGCTACGCGTTCTTCGCAAACATATTTCCGCGCCATTAATTCACAGGACAACACTTGTCACTCGCCCGCCTGACAGTGTCCTTCACACACAACTGAAATTTACACACTCGCCTGTATGGCAGCTAACTGTCAAACAGACGCAGACGTCAGTTGAATTTATGCAAATATGCGACAGAATGCGTTTAAAGCAGACACGGATGAGATATATGTACTACACTCAAAGGATGTGCCACACAGGCAAGTATGTGGCAACCGGAATTTGAAATTCAATCAGCGTTGACTGCCCCTCACTCAGAGAATATTACGTCTTATAGAATGTGCAACGGATCACAGAAACAACGCCTTTTTTATTTTAAAGTCTTACGCTGTGAGTAGGAAAAGCAATTCTGTTTGGCAAAAGCCAATCTGAGAGCAACCTGGGGAAGTGCAAAGTGTGGGCACAGCTGCATGCAAAATGTTTGCTTGTATATATAATGTGTATTCTAGAAACTAAAGTAACCCTGCACGGAACCTTGGCTCCAGCTAAGCTGCTCCTTTCTGCTACTTTCCTGGCAGTCTGCACTCACTCGTCCCTTTATGACATTGGACGGCTGGCGTACGAACATTGCGAAGGTAAGTTAAAAACTTACGTTACTTTTTTCTTAAATCAAACATAATGAGCATAAATAAATCAAATTTATTTGCTAATGTGCAACGAGTTAACAGGAACCAAAAGCCAGCAGATCCGCGTACACATGCTGCAGGCAACGGGCAGCAGGCAGCAGGCATGTGTGCGGGAGTACGGTATGTGAGTAAGCGAGGCAGCTGACAGGCGTCGTTAATAATGTAAATAATTAAACGTAAAAGAACTGCAGCCAATTAAATGAAATATTATGAGCTGAAAATTAGCTTTTGCACTTAGCACCGCAAAATGCTTCTTACTTGCGTGTCACATGTGTGAAACTTCGACGTAGTTTATTTGAGCTATGCCGCCTCCACCCTCCCACTTAGCTAACCACCATCTAGCAGCCCACTCACGCTGAAGCGCTCGTTACACGGCGACACGTGAGCTCTTGTGCTTGGGGGGGGTGGGGGCTTGGGTTTGAGTTCGAGTTTGGGTTTTGTGTCAGTCGCTAACGAGAAAAATATGATGCCAACCCCGTGTCATTGTGTATCATGCTTTATGTGCTTCATTAACGCAAAAAATAATAATAAGCTCAGCAACGGCGGCACGGCAGCAGCAGCAACAGCAGCAGCAGCAGCAACAGCAGCAGCAGCAGCAGTTACCAATATCCAACCATCACCGCCCACTCTGCGCCAGCGACGTACACTACTGCTGCGGCAGCTGACTCACTCACCTGCTACACACACTCGCGCGACGTCAGTGGCTGTCGTATGTCGCCCGCTCGGTTGCTCAGTCGCTCAGTCGCTCGGTCGCTTACTCGCTTACATTCCAACGCTGTCAAAGTCGCATAACATCAGTCATTTTGTTTGCTCTAATGGCGTCCTGAGCACTTCGACCGAACCTTTCGACTTGAACCGGGAATGACAGCTCGAACAAAACAGAAAGTAACTTGTTTAATGATATTTCTGTGTTACTTGTACTGCCGTGTCTGCAGCAACACGCAGAAGTAAGCCCCGGCATTATTAAATAATTCAAGCGTTGCCTGTCACTTTTGTGCCAAATAACATTCAACTGCTGCTGCCAGAATGCTGCCAGAATGCTGCCTGAATGCTGGTGTCTGTCCCTCAGCCTGTCTCTCTATCTGATCTGTCTGTATGTCTGTCTGTCTGTCTGTTTGTCTGCCTATGTCGACTTTCGACTGTCGCCTGTCTGTCTGTCGTTTGTCTGTTGTTTGACTGTCACACGCCCGCCCCCACTCTCTGGCAGCAGCACATGCATTTTTAATACTTTTCGCCGTTTGTTGGTCCTTTCACTTCCGTTCATTCTGTCTCTGATTTAATTATTTAAATTTTTATTATTTTGAAATTATTTTTGTGTCGGCTGCTGTCAAATGTTTACTTGATTAGCAACTAAAATGTGTTACACGCGCCCCACAAAACCCCGCCTCATTTTCGCTTTTCATTTATTTTTCTCCTTTGGTTTCTTTGATTTTCTTCTTCATGTTTTTCTTTTTATTTTTATTTTTATTTATTTCTTGCAGTTGTTGTCAAGTTTAATTCGGCAAAGATTTATACAAGCCAATATGCTTGCCGCCAAATAAGTTATGTGCGTTGTGTGGCACTGCTGAAAAAATTGAATTCCATTAAAATGTCAGACTTTCACTTTTCTCAGCTTAAATACTTATGAATTATTGCTGGCAGCGCCAAGGAGTGCATGTCTGACACTTACTCCTGCCAGCCTTTCTGCCTAGCGTAGCTGTGCTCTGCTCTACTCTGCTCTACTCTCCTCTACTCTGCTATGCTGTACTGTACTGACTAACTGAGTTGGGTGTCCCATTGTGAGATGTGTGAGAGAATGTAACCTTTTTAAGTGTTATATAATGCCATATACACCTTATGCCAACGCGCAAATAAATTCACGTGTCGCGCTGCTTACTTACTTGTACAGTCTGCCCACCCAGCCGCCGCTGGTACGTCCTCGCTGCAAGCCTCGTGTGCACGTGCCTCAAATATGAAATTATTCTTATTCACTTCATAACATCGTGGCGACGCCTTCGCCTTCGCCTTCGCCCTTGCCTTTGCCTTTGCCCATCCCGTGCCTTGGCGTGCGTTCATAGGTGACATTGCTGCCATGCTATGCGATGCCATGCCAGTACGCATTCTTATTGGAATATTTTACGATACGCGCAGCAGGTTGCCGAAATGTTCAACTTAGCTGCCACGTTCCCTATGTCCGCCCTCCCCATCCCCAGTTGAAATGCATTCAAATTTTTCATAATACTCGTACGCATTTACGCGTAAGTGCCAATTTTCGCTACGCAAAAAGACGGTAATCACAATTTTTTATGCCCAAATTGTAAAAAGAAAACAACAACAGCATAAAAAGCAACAGCAACAACAACCACTTAAGTTTTAAACCAAATCAAATCGAGGCTGAAGTCTCCACTCGTGCGACACATAAATCTTCAAGAAAACGCTTGCATCGATTCACCGCTTCTCGACGATTTCCACGACGGATTCGACCAGAATTTCGGCCACATCCACTGCGCTTCGACCACTTCGATCAAGTCAACCACTTGGGCCACTTGGGCCACTCGTCGTTGCCTGCGTTCATCAAGCGGAAGACGTTTAACTGCCGACACACATTCTCGCTGGTAGCTAACTTTATTTTATGTGTTTGTTATTTATAATCGAACAATATGCCGCCATTGTTGCCTTAGCTGCTGCTGCTGCTCCTGCTGCTGCTAGAAAGAGGCGGTTGGAGCTGGCGGCAGTTCTCAAGAGCTCTGCTCGTTACGCCTTAATTATGAAGATAATCCACAAGCACGCACGCAAAAGGGTCGGGAGGGTCATATGTGCACACGATTAGCTACGTTACGTTGCGAGTACATGCCATGCCATGCCATGCCCTGCCATAGTTGGCCCGGCCAATTGCCCTCACTCCCCACTCCCACTGTTGGCTCTTATGGTAACCCTAATAGTTTTTTATGGCGTCTTAAACGCTGCGTCGAGATTCCGAAATTGTTTGCTTAACGGCGCTCTGCCTTATGGCGCTGCCTGCCGCAGTCTCTCTGCACGCAAGTGGCAACAAGTGCGGGACTTCTGTGCGTTCGCTTTAAAGTCCTTAAAGGATACGCTTACAATCCTTCGACTGTCATTACTTTACTTCACTTTTCAGCTGGCTTTAAAATGTGTGTTAAGTGTGTATGCCTTGTGTGTCAGTTATGGTCACAGCGCTGGGCTAATTTAACAAAGGACAAGCAGCAGGCGTATTTATGGTGTACTTATTTTACAATGCTCTTGCGTGCCTGCACATTAGCATATGGTATAGGGGCATAGGCGTTCAGGCTTTGCATGCGCAGCTAAAATCGTAATGGCTGCCAAAAGTAGCTGTCAGGCGAAACGAAACGTTTTCCGAAATGAATGTCGCAAAACATATGGCCAGTCGGCAGGATGAATTTATGCAGCACCATTTACATATGCATATGTACATAGATAGAGACAGTCCGAGAGACAGACACACAGACGGGCAGTCAGTGGAATACGTATGCATATATGTACGTGTATTATAGATTGGCTGTTAAGGCTAAAAGCCAGCCAAAGCAGCGCGAAAGCAAATAAACACAGCACCCAGCAGAAGCAGGAGCAGCCGCAGCAGGAGGCGAGCGTGCGGCCGAGCCACAATGGGTGGACGCACGTACGGATGCTTATGCTCGGCACTCGTTCTCGTATCGATTACAGTAGGTGACAAAATTTATGATACCCTCAGGCGCATATTTTACTGTCAAATTTCGCAAAATTTATAAGTGCGGCCAATTGTCCTTTTGTCGTTTGGTTGACCCCATGCACACATACTCTGTCTTCTCCTTCTCTCCACAGACCACTTGCGCTTATGTGCTCGAGCTTATCCCGCAGTACGCTCTGCTTTGCATATTTGCATTGCAATTAAAGTCCGACTTGGCTCAATTGTTGCTGAATTATCGATGCGAAAAAATACTGGCCATGGCCAGCATGCTCTGCGTTGTTGCCCCGGACTGCTGCCTGGCCCGCAGCCGAATGCGCGTGTGTACTTTTGTACGTATGCAAACGTAAACGTAAACGAATCGTAACCGTATGCTTGTCTTACGGAAACTCCTTAACATATGGCGACATAGGCAAATCCATAGGTATCCTGTCGCTATTGCTGTCGGTGTCGCTGCTGCCGTTGCCGCTTCCAGTGCCGCATGCCTTTGATTACGTACCCTGTGTGCCACGTAGACTTCAAATGCTGGCGATGATTTATAGCTTTGGTAATACGTTCAGCATAATTCAAATATTGTACGCTAGTGCACGCCTACTCCTTGCTCCCTGCTCCTTGCCGCCCTGGCAGCCTCGCCCTGTCTCGTCTTGACTTGACTTGTGTTGAGTTGACTTGAGTCAAAACTCCCTACAAAGCTCAGAAGCACGCTCGCTCGCACAGGCATGCCTTGTCACTGTCACTGGCATTGGCACTGGTACAGTCTGTCGTCTTCTCTCTCGCTCTCGCTGCCTCTGCCACTGTCCGTGTGCCGGCATGTGTCTCGTTGTGCTTGCGCAGGTTTATACTTGTCTATATGTGTCTCTGTGCATGCGTATGTGTGTGTATGTGTGTTGTGTCCTGTGCGTTTGTGCGTTTGTGGATTTGTGTCTTTTGCGGCATAGACGTGCGTGACGCTCTGCATACCAATGCTTTGCTTTTGCGCTGCTTAGCTACTGCTTCGCCTGCCCATCCACTTTGCTGCTGCTGCTGTCTGCCTGTCTGCCTGCCTGCCTGCCTGCCTGTCACACAGGCTGCGTGTGTGTAGCCACGTCGAGCAGTAGTTGCCTTTAATAAGCAACAATCACTGTACATATTACTATTTGTTTTTGCCGTTAGGATCTGGCGTGGATTACGTGCGGAATACAAAGACAGCGTCAGCGTCAGCAGCAACGACAACGAAAATGACAAAGACAAAGACAAAGAAAGAATGCCAACGCCGAAGTTAAAGCCATAGCCAATGCTGCTGATAAAGCTAAAGCCAAAGCCAAAGCCAAAGCCGAAGCATAGGCGGCGCAGCGGCAGTGGCAGCGACGGAGGAGGAGGAGGAGTAGTGCCGGGTGACTGTGTCTTTTATAAAGTTGCGGCGCACAAAATCATGAAAAAGCATATTAGGTGTGAGAGCGCAGACGAAGCTGAGTACAATGTGACAGTGATATGTGGTTTGCGGTTTAAAGAGTTCTGATATGTCGATAGACTGTGCCCGGGTGCTCCTACACACTCCGGCGCCTGCAGCTTTAACTCACTGAAGCAGAGCAGGCTCAGCGCAGATCCAGAGGCAAGCCTGCGCGACGGGCTTGCATTTTGAAGCAATCATTTGCCTACCAAAGCGCTACGCTACATCGGCCGGCGCAAGTGGCAACGCTTTGAAGTTCCTCATGTCGGCAGGCAGCCTCGTCGTAGGCTGGATATGTGCGAGCGTATGTACATTGAACGTATTAAAATCCAATCAACATAATCGCCTACGCCAACAGGAAAATCAAGTGAGCTGCCAAATATGCCAAAAGCGAATGCAAAGGATAACGCTTGGCAAGAGTTCTTCCTTTGGCGCAGGCCATGCCTAATCGCATTATGTGTAACATAAAAGAGTGCAGACAATGTGAAAATAATGCGATACAAATCAGTTAAGGCCAGTGCAGAGCATCAGATGTGCCGACATTCTTTTGCTCCTTGGCTAGCCGCTGTGGCCTCTCAACTCAATTAGATGGCATCGGATGGCGTAGAATGAAGTGAAATGAAGCAGAGTAAAGTGAAGTGTGCTGAGGTGAGGTGAGCTGAGATGTGTGGAGCTGAAGGTGCAGTGCAGTGGAGTGACCTGTAGAGGAGTGAAGTGGAGTGTAGCGCAACGCAACGGAAACGCCACGAAAGTATTGTTTTGACAAATAAATGTTGGCAGCAGCTAAAAAGTCAATTCCAAAATAAAATGTATCACCTAAAAACACACACGGCAACAACAACAAAAACAACAATAACAGGAATAGGACAAGGACGTGGACAAGGAACAGGCAGCAAGCAGCAGACAGCAGGAACAGGCAGCAAGGGACAGGGGACAAGGGGCAGCACCGTGCATGTCATGCAGACCAAACGAACGAACGAACCAACTGAAATGTGAGGAAATCACGCTATAACTAACCAGGACAACACTACACGCCTCCACGACTCCACGCCTGCACGCCTCCGCGACACAAAACTCGCTGGGATTACTGTGCTATAAACGAAGCCTTTAATTAACGACCAAGCAACAAAAAAAAAAAACAAACGACCAAAAACAGAAACACACAATAACAAAAATCCACAACAGGCAAACGAAACGCAAAAACCTAACAAGCAAGTAAACAAATAAACAAACAAACCCAGTGCGAAAAAAAGGAACGTAAATAAATAAATGAAAAAAGAAAATAACCAACAGCAGAGAAGGCAAAGACATTGCGACGCCGCGCCTGACCGCACGTTGTAGCATTATGTGTGTCCTATGTCCTGTCGTGCGACGAAGCGTCGACGTGACGTGACGTCGCGTTGTTCTGCGTTGCGACGCGTCGCGTCGGGAAAAGAAATGCGAATAGGAAACAATGAAAATTAAGTGAAAAGTCTCGCCAACATACAATCAAGTTTATCATTAGCGGACACTAGCATCTGATAAGCATGCACGCACACACACTCACACACACTCACACACATAGACACGGCTAAAGCAATAAGCACCACCTACATATTCGTAATACTATGCCCAGGTGTTCTTCTTCTTCTTCTTCTTCTTCTGCTTCGTGCTGGACGAGACGTCCTAGCCGCGACGGCAGGTGCAAGTGAGCTGCGCAGTTTTTCAGTCTGTGTAAATGTGTTGTGTGCGTCATTTCGTGCAGGAGGTGGACTTGGAGGCGGTGGCAGAGGCGGAGGTGGGCGCGGAAGCTTGGCTGGCTCGCATGCTTAACTGCATTAAACTTTTTCCGTGTTCGCTAATTTTTTCGTTATTACGAGAATTATTAGAAATTCGCTTCTTCGACGCAGCGAAATGGTGAACAGTGACGACTCCGCCGTCCCGTTACCCACTGTCCCGCTGCTCCGTCGCTCCGTTGCTGCGTTGCTCACTTCTGTGGTTGTTTGTTTATTTGCCATTTGGCACATTTAGGCGGCATTCTAGTGAGTAGCAGCGGCCATTGAGCTTGCAGTTAGTAATTAATAAGGATAATTCAAAACGACATTCATGGCAATTTGCCATGGTGCGACTCTTATCACAAGTGAGCTAAACATTCACAGGCTACGTAAGCATTTCCGATAAGCCTGGACTGATTGTGGAATTTCTGCTTCATAGACTTGGATGGATTCCCCGGAAGCATGTCATTGGATCTATATCTGAGTTATTTTTCTTTCAAGGTTGACGCTTTAAGTTACTAAAATGTTGACGCACTAAAGTCAGAACTTTGTTTGAAATACCCATTGATTTTATAGACTCACATTCCAGAGATATCCTCCTCCTCCCTCCCTATGACTGCTCCGTCTACTGCAAACATACTGTGCACACTGCTCCTACCAGACATTGGCGCTTTTCAATGGAACCGATTGCCTTGTCGCCGTAGACTTTATATTTCTGACTGTGTGGGATTTATCCCTTATGTTCACGTAGAGTATTTTATCAAAATGCAATAATTCAATATGTATTTCTTCATATTTATTTTGTATGTAAATTTTTATTTATAATTATGTTAATCTTCATCTTCTTCTTTTATAATTAATGTGGATTTAATAACAATTTCTTCTTAAACAAGTCTTAAATGTTCTGAAAACGCGTTTAGGCTACTTAAAAAAAAAAAGAGGGGAATTTGTGTTTTTGGTTTTCGGTTTCATGTTTTATGTTTTATGTTTTGGTTTTTTTTTTTTTTTGAATGACAACTAAGCATGGCAGATAACAAATCAAATCACGTTTATATGCGTTCAGCTTTGAATTTCGCAAATGCATTTTGTAATAAATTATATTTATTATAAAACCTTCTCTGTATTCTTATTCTTCTTCTGTTCTTCTTCTTCTTCTTCTGTAATCTTCTGTAATTATCCCACATACATCAATAATTATGATATTCAATAATAGTTACATTTATATGTCTATTAAATATTTTTTATTTATATTTATATTCTTTTAAGTTTTAACATAGTTTAAATAGGCAAAAATGGCAACAAAATTATATTATGTATATCCTTCCTTAAGTTAATAGTTTGTAGCTTGTGTGGCTTGTGTGTGTTTTGCTTAGACGAAGCAACGACGTGGGTGGGGTGCCACGCGTTTACGTAAATTAGCTAATCAACAATAAAAATTTCATTATCATAGCGCTTAATAGAAACTAACTTATAAACGCAATTAATTTTGTATATATATACGAGTATATTATGTACATATGTAAGCATGTATGTGTGTATGTGTGTGTGTGTATGTCTGTATGCATGCTGGTATATGCTTGTCGTGTCTCTCCTGTGCCTGTCTGTTTCTTTTTGTGTTTGCATTTGTGTGTGTCGGTGTGTCTATGTTCATAATATGTTATGTGAAATTGAAATCAAACAGCCCTCGTATGACCTTAAATTGTGCTTTATACAGAAAACAATAAGCAATCCTTTGGCATTAAAATGAAAATAAAGCTGGCGCATGCATGCACGCACGTTTATAGCTCAAAAGCTCAGAAATCAATGCAGTGTTATGTCCTTAAAGGATGCGCAATGCAAACTAACCTCAAAATGCATATTGTATGTGTTTATTCATAATTGTTGTGGTTTACTCAATATGGTAATAAATTTATTAATTAATTTAATTATTTATTTAAATATTTAATTTACTTGTATTTTACTCGTGGTTATTTAGCATGAATGCGTTAAAAGGCGTCATGTCGGCCAGTCGACATCCGCAAGCGTACAAATGTTTATGCTTCTCTGCTCTGATACCCTCTTCCCATCACTTCCTTCCTCTTTGACCTGTCTCTCATCCACTCTCTCTCTCTCTCGCTGGTTTTATTTCGTGTGTGTGTGTGTCTTTTGTTTAACATTAAAATTTAATAACAAAACAACATAAAAAAAGTAAATAAAGGAAATGCACTTTCAGTCACCGTTTGTTGCAAATACTTGGTTTGCTCTTGTTGTTGTTATTGTTGTTGTTGATATTTATCTTTTAGTTTGTTTCGTTTTGTTGCTTGTTATTGTTTAATAAAAAATATTTGGCAATTCTTTTTACTCACATCCTTATTTAGAAGTTTAAAATGCATACGTTTTAACGCTTTGGTGGGATTTTCGCTTTCGGCTAAGTTTAGAAATCACTTATCTCTCCCTCAGTCTCTGGGTACGTGCAAGTGAAAGGATTCATTAGCCAATTGCAGAGTCCTTTCTCTTGGCGCGTCTTCTTCTTCTGGTTGTTGTTGTGGCCAGCTGCGGTGATGACATGTATGCGATTGTGATGCTCCTTGGAGAGGCCCGAGGTGAAGCTGCTCTCATCGCTGTCCCTCGCCGTGGCCACGCTGTGGTAGCCGCTCTCGGCCCGACGTGAGATCCCCGAATGCTTGGAGGTGCGTGGCGTCGAGGAGTCATGGCCGCTGTCGTAGGCCTCTGAGGAGGTGTTCAGCGGCAAGAGCGGCAGTTGACTCTGTGTACCCATGGGCAGTTGTCCTAAATCGCGCTGAGCCGAGGCTTCTTTAAGTGAGGGACGTTTCGAAGGCGTTAGTAATGATGCTTTTTCATCGCCCTCCGAGATGTCCTCGTGCTCAAGCACGAAGGGTTTCTCCACTTTTGGCAGGTTGGGATCGGATGCGCCATCGGGATGACGCAGCGAGGCGTACTGCTCCATGCCGGCAATTTGCATTATGCCATTTAGACTGGGCAGCGAACCCTGACTGGGGCTGCGTGAGGGTTTTCTGTTAGACGTTTGACGTCATTAGGCCATCTGTGGTCTACTTTAGAGGGAGTGAGTTGATGCTCAACTTACCTTGGACTTGGTGGTCTATACGGTGGTTCACTGCACACACTCCCCGGACCGGTGTGGCAGCGGTAGGCTGGCTCACTGTACACGCTGGCCACATCGCAGACATTGTGAAATATGCCACCGGGCGTCATTTCGGCCATCGCCAGCTGCGAAGTGAAAATCTCTCGCAGGCGTGCCAACTGGTCAAATTGGTTTCTAATGGATTGCAAAGTGTTAGCCACTGAGACTAAAGCTAAAAGCTGCAACTACGCGCCCGTTCTTCTTACCTCGCTGACTCGCCTATGGCACAGTCGCTGAACGCATCGCCAGCTATGTGGAAACTCGAGACAACTGACAGCTTGTCACAATGACTCAGCGCAGCCAAAGGATGTTCGCTATTGTTAATGACAAATTGAATTGGCAGGCAGCAATGACGGAAGAGGAGGAAGAAAGCATAGTGGCGAATAACTCAATATAAGGTTTCTATTAATTAGTTTGCGCTCGAGTTAACGCGACACTTACCCGCCCATGGTGCGAGCTATTTCGTCCTCGGTCACCTGCAGGCCACAGTCCATGCTGTGCTGCGAGTATTGTGTGGAAGACTGACGGGACAGCAATTCAGCGCGGACGTTCGACGGCTGCTGTTGCTGCTGGTAGAGCGATTCACGCGAGACGTGACGCGACAAAATGCGATGCAAGCTTTCGTGTGATATTTCACGCGACCCAAGCGGATCAATTAGCGGCAATGCTGGTGGCACTTCCGATGGCCCACTGTCCTGATCCTCATCACACTCCGTTTGTCGTTCGTCCTGTCGCGTTCCGCCGGGGGCGTTGTGCGACTGTGTCGAGTAGAAGTCAGTCTCATCTTTCTTTGTATTCTGCTCTGGATTGAACATTGGCAGATAGTTGGCCGCGTCTCTGATCTCGGCTGGTGCCGACATGTTGGCGCTGCTGATTGCAGTTGTTAATGGTTGCATTAGTGCCAGATGACTGCCTTGCAAGGAATGGTGGTCAGAGTTGAAATGCTTATTTTGCGATTGACACAATGCGCTTTGATATATCTGTTGTTGTTGTTGTTGTGCTTTACTGGTATAATAGTCCTCGGCGGTCTCCAATGACTTTTGCTTCAGTTGCGATATGTGATATGTTGTAGAGTTCATATGGGGATGTGCCATTGTCAATTGATCCCTATGCGGCGTCTGCGTGGGTAGCGAAGACGCGGAAGCACTTTGAAAAACTTGCGTGGTCTGATTCTCCACCCATTGACGAATCATGGTCTTTTTGTGAGAGTCCATAAAACCATAACCTTGTATCTGTGAGACTGCCGTTGGCAGATTAACCGCCGTAAGCGATTGACTTGATTGCGATTTCGGTCCATCTATCCAGGTTTCGCATTGTTTTACATGGTTGACTTCGCGCATTAAATGCCGTGCTTCAGCTACTTTGGCGCGAGAAACCCTTGGCCCATCGATCCACTGTTCTTCAGTTAATTTTCGCAAAGGGCTACTAGAGCCATCAGGTTGATCAATACTACCCACACCTGGACGACGTATTGGTGAACCCTTAGGTGTTCCTGGATTCGAACTCTTCAGGCCCAGTGCGGGACGACGCAAACTGCCTGAACCGATTTTAGGCGATAACACAGGCGAGCGATATTGCAGCTGCTCGATGACACCCGCAGCCTGCTGCGGCGTTGGACTATTCGAATGCGAACCACGCTTCAGACTGTCACTACGGTTGGCAGCTATGGGGCTCTGTGAGCCTAAAATCTTTTTTGAAACGGCGGGTACTTTCGCTTGTGGCGTCTGCTTCTCAAGGGTGGCACCCTTTAGTGCTTTACTCATAATTCCACGGTTATCGCCACAGCTTAGCGATGGTAAATAGACAGGCGGATGTTCGCCATCGGTGGCATCATCGCTCGGACCCATATATATGACAGTATCAGCAGAAAGTTCTGAACTTGATGGATCCGCGCCGGAACCTGCAGACGAACCTGCCGATTGAGGTTCTCATTAAAGAAAAACACGGACATATACGGATAGCAAATATAAGAACACATTTGGCATTTCCAAGGCCAGTCGACAGAGAAGTAGTAAATGGGGAGAGCACCTACCTCCATTAATGCCAGCCAGCAGAGCCATGCCTGACTTGTCATTCGACATTGGAAAACGATGCTTGCGTCTTCGCATGCGATGTATGCGTGAGGCTAATTGGATCGTCGTCAATGCATCCGTGTGCGTCTATACGACGGGCAAACAAAGAGAGAAGGAGAGAGTGGAAAATGTAGTAAAGAGCAAGAGATTGGGTTAAGTTTCATGTGATTTGTCATTTCCTGTTGACAGTTATGGCAATTGCAGTTATGCATGCACACAAATGGCCTTTTAAATGCCAACAATTTTGCACACTATGCTACAGTCGTTCGCGTGCGTTGTCTACTCCATTATAACTCATTCGCAGACCCCTTCCAACCTACGCCCCTTGACACACAACTTGCTGGATGCGAGGAGTGCTCACCTGTGTGTGCAGCACATGCGCCATTATGGCAACATGACACGTCAATGGCGCTAGACAGTCCTTGAGCAGTGGCGTCAATGGATGGTCCTTGTTCGGCGGATGGCGTTGTCCGCTTAGTATGGCAAGCAGAATATTACCGATGCCAGAAAGCGGCAGGCCGCCATTGCGATTGGCACAGCCACCCAAATCGATGAGATGCAAACGACTGCGTCCGCCGGCAACTAAAGAGAACGAGCGGAGAGAGTGGGATGGTACATTGCATTACATGAATATTGTCGAAATGTATGTACGTGAAAGTACTCTGCGTTTAATTGCTTTGATAATGACAGAAGAACGCTCCTCTGTTCTGTCTGCTGTGTGCTGTGTGCTATGTGCTTTGTGCGTTGGGCAAGGGCCAACTGCTGAATACTTACCGCCGCCTTTTCGCGATAGGCTGTACTGGTAGACATGTAATGTGAATATCATGGCTGGTTCCAGTCCCACTCCGCCTGTGGCACCTCCACTCCCATTCGCATTCCCACTAGCACTCGTACTCGCACTTGTACTTGCGCCGGCTGCTCCGCTAACATTTTCATTGCCACTTCCGCTTATGCCACTTCCAGCAGCACCCGCCACTGCCGCACCACCACAACTCTGTGTACGTCCAGCGAGTGCTGCGTCTAGGAACAAGGCGGCACGTTCGGCGGTTGGGGCGCGCAACTCCGTTGGACCACCAAGAAAGTCGTCACGCAAATAAACCCCAGGGGAGTCATCAGATTCTGTGCGACAGCAACAACAGTAGGAGGAGTCGCATGTACGAAGGAAACGGCGGAAGCGTAGGAAGTAAATAAAAGCGGCATTAAACATTATGTCGAAATAAACGATACACTAAAGGCACAAAACAACAACAACAACAACAACAATAACAACAAGTACAACAACAAACGGTTACAGCAAGAAACATATTTAAAATTGTGCGTGCGGGCAAGTTAACTTATTATCCCACAGTCGCATTGAGTCAAGTTGCCTTGGGTTCAGTTCAGTTCAGACTCTCGGGTTGCCTCAACCTCAACCTCAACACAACTCTACTCGACTCGACGGAGTTGAACTCGGTTGGGTTCAGCCATTGGGTTCAGTCAAGTCGTGGTCTCGGCTAAGATTCAACAAAGTGGGACAGCCGAATGGGGCATAGTTAAAACATTATGGCAAGGTATTTTGCCCTCGGGAAGCATTGACCCTCGGACGGCGAAAGTTTGTCTTTGGGACATTATCACTCCTACTCTGATTCCAGCCCATCTGTCTGCCTTTACCCAGGGTACCCAGCGACATTGAATAATACGTTTAGTTTCTGTTTGCTATTTGTTTTTGTTTTTGCTGCTTTTGTTGTTGTTGTTGTTGCTGTTACTTATGCTATTGTTGCTGTAGATTTACTTTTACAGTTGAGCTATTAACAAATTATGTAGTTTAACGCAACTACATAGGCGAGTAAGTCTGCTTAGTTTTTCACCTTTTTTGTTTTTGTTTTGGTTTTTGTTGTTTTCGCTTACCAGTCGCATGTGCTGCCAGCAGATCCTTCGCGCTCGAGTCCGGCTTCGTGGCACTAACCCCCAGCGCACTAACGCGCACCGAGAAGCGCGCGCCGCTCTTCTGTCGACGCTCATTAATGCCCTTGTACAGCCAGGATATCGCACACGGTATGGCACCTAATTCGCTGGGCGTATTGACACCGCCCAGCATTGTCTTCGCTTGTCCTGGTGCAAATAAAGCGAAAATGCAAACGATAAAAACAACGAAAAAAGTGAACGAACAAATAAAAAAACAAAGCACAAATTCTAGATAAAGATTTTGCACATTCTTTTTTTCTTTTTTTTGGTCGTCTTGTTTTTTGTAGACGGTGTAAAATTTATATGCAGTTGGGTGCAGCGGAAATGAGGCTAATAACTCACCGGATCTTGGATAGCCGATTGTAAGGAGACAGCCATCGGAGCCCTCGAGCACTGCGGGTATGACTTCGGATAATGCTGAGGCACATATATCAGACTACAAAGCAGGCGGCACAAGGCACAAGGCACAGTTCACAAGGCAGGCGAGCGCGCGGGCAGTTGTTGGTCGTTTTGTCGTGGTTGGCATACAATGGATGGCAGGGTCGATTGTTTGGCGGATGGGTTGGGTGGGTAAAAATGAGTTAGTACTTGCTTTCTAGCGTTTGACAAACGGCTTTCGACGTCGGCACCGGCACCGGTACCGGCGTCAGCGTCGCGACGCGACTCACCTGTTGATCGTCCGCCGTGAAAAGACTGTCGAAGGCGAACATTTTTGGCGCTGCGACCATGGGGCCGCGTTCCTGTGACGTTGACGCCGCCAAAGCGCAAACAGCTGCCGGATCTGTGAGTGTCACTTGGCGTTTCTTCCTGTCAATGGACATGAAATGCGTCGGCGAGGGTGTTGACGTCGTTGACGCTTGCTCCGCTTCGGTTGGCTGCGTGTCGGCGACGCGCAACATGACTTTGACCTGAAACGGGGCGCCCCCAATGCAGATTGGGGTGGTTGGGCATTATGATTTATTTGCGAACGCTCGCTTGGACATTATGCCAAGCAAAGTGGCAACATGGCGACGATAAGCATCTTAATTGCTGCGGATTGCGGTTTAAATTAGATTTATACGAGCATTTTAAATGCTGCTACTCCTGCTGCTGCTGGTGCGCTCCTGAGCGTCAGTATCAGCAGCGGCAACAGCAGCAAAGCCAGCAACAGAGCCAGGACGCAGACACGGGCATGGGTATGCGGGCACTGTGCAATGTTTGTGCTCGCCTCGTGGACGCCACTTAATATTTACAGTTATGTGTCGCAGCCATGCCACGAAATGCGACAAGCATGGCACGGAATTCTGACTTTTGACTTTTGACTCTCTAGTGCAATGCTGTGTGTGTGTGTGTGTGTGTGTGTGTGTGAGTGTGGCCACACACTCCCAATGCACTCCGCCAGCATGGGTCATGCGATGTTATCAGCCGCAGCCACGTTAGAAGTCACTTGGAGTTGCACTTACCTTGCCGATGCCGTAGTTCTCCTTGTTGGCCAGCCGTCGTGCCAAGTTGAGCGGCATGGGGGGTGGCGCGCGCTGCAGTGCGCCGCAGTAGCCGCCATTGCGTGCATTCGGCATCGCCGCCAAGTTGCTGTGCGCGATGTTGCCAACGCTGTGGTTATGCCCACTTCCACTGCCACTGCCAGCGCCACCTCCGCCACCTCCGCCACCTCCGCCGCCGCCGCCGCTGTTCGCCGTTGGGTTAAAAGTTCGCGAAGTTTTCGTGGCAGCACTTTGTGCAATTTTTGTCGCAGCTCTGGAAATACCAAAAACGAAACGAAGGACCAAAGGAAAGAAAATTAATATGGTTTTTAGTTAATATAATAAATTATCGCTCGTTGCCAAAGGACAAACAATAGAAAGAAAGAAAGAAGAAAAAACAAAAAAAAAATGAAAGAATTTGTGGAACTATTTTTTGAAGAATTTATGCGCCACGTTTGCACCACTCACAGTGCCACCTTGTGTCTGCATTTAAGCCACACTAAGCTCTACTGTACCCAACTGAAGCGAACATCAACTTGGCTGCACATTTTTATGTTCCTTAGATTTTTCATAAATAGGCAAACTTTGTCAATAACTCGAATCCCATATACCATATACCCTGCACCACACACCATCACACAACCACCATACACTATAAACGATACCATGCCATGTTTTGCTTTTGCTCTTTTCTTTTTTTTTTTTTTTTGTGATTTTACCAATTTTTTTGTGAGTCTTCAAGTTAAGAATTTTCGAGGCATGCAAATCTGCATTTTATGATGCGATAAAATTTTATATGTGACGAACTCATTTCTGTAAATTCTTTCGTTTGTCGCTCGTTGGCGCAGTCCCAGTACCCCCCCTATCCACCCACTCGCCCACCCACCGTTCGTACGTTGTCCGTGTGTAGGTCCGTGCGCCCGTGCGCGTGTTCATTGGCTGCTTTGGGTGGCACTGGGCGCCCGGTGCTGGGCGCTTGTGCCGCGCTTGATGGATTGTTTCGGTCGTAAATAATTTAATGTGCTTTTTGTTTCGTTTAATGCACGCCGAGGTCTATAAAATTTTAATATTCAATTAAAAGATAAAAATGTTTGAAATATTAAGTTGCCAGGCCTGTGCAAGTTGTACAGGCTGCACAAGGAACCGCTCCTTGGCTCAGTGCGGCGGCACCTTTAAGCCACTCGTCGCCGAATATTTGTCGTGCCACAATTTGTACTATTAAATGGAATCGTCAGCACAAATTGCGTCTAACTCATAAAGCTCGCAAAGTTTTGCAACGCTCTCTTAATTTTCACAATTTTCATACATTTCCCAGGCGCAACTCGTGCGACAAGCAACGCAACGCAACGCCAGGCATAGAAATGCAATCCACGACTCAAGTTGCCCCCGTTTGCCTTTTATTTTATTTTTGTGTTTTTTATATTTTTAATATTATATGTATTTTTTATTTTTTTTTTTATTTTAAAAAAAAATTTTATTTGTATTTTTATTTTTTTTCTATATTTTGTTTTTTTTTTCACTCTGCGTTTTCTAAAGGAATTCTATATACCCGTACTTCTTACCTATTTGGCATGGCAAGTGCGTCTTCAACTTCATCTTCGTCATTATCGTCATCGTCATCATCGAAACGAATTGGAAAAAATGTGAAAAATAGGAGAAATGTTGAAAACAAACTAGAACTCGTGCACACAGACAAACGAGCCACACCCCCACCCGCACCCGCTCCCACTAAGTAACCCGCAGCCGAGCCACGAAGGGACACAGGCAGATAGACAGACTGAGAGATAGAGAGTTAGAGAGCCAGGGAGATAGACCTCAAGAGGCGAAGGAATGTCACGGGTTCGTGACAAAACCTACAATGTTTTAATTATGCCGAAGCACTTGAGCAACTGCCGCTTAACTCAATTGTTGTAAGGACGATGAGCCATGAGCATCGACTCGGAGGAAAGGTTCGACAGTGACAAAAGTTTGCGACGTTTCCTGATGCTGTTGCGCCGAATGCTGTCGCCGCCGTGCACACGTACAGCTCCTGCTGAGGTGAGCCAAGGTGAGCTTGGGTGGGATGGAGTTTGGGTGAGGAGCTGCTTACATTTATTATTTAAACATTTATACCTTTTCAACTACTCGTATTGAAGTTTTTAAGGGTGCTTAGAACTTGTGCCTAAACTTCACCTTAGCTACGCAATCATGACATGACACAATCAGACACAAAAGTTGCCACTTACACCCCTTTCCCCCCACGTCTTCTTCTTCTTCTTCTTCTTCGGGAAGGGCTTCTTAGGTTATTTTCTTTCTTTTTAGTTTTTTGTTTTGTTTTTATATTTGCTAAGCTTTTGCCAATGTTTTAAAACCGTCGCATCCTTTCAAAGGCAACTTTCTTCTGCTGCGTGAGACCCAACATAAGTTTTGCCATTCATTTTTTTCGGGTGCGCCATTATTATTTGAATGTCAGTGTTTGGTTTTTTTTTTTTTATATATTTTTTCTATGCTTTTCTTCTCTGCTTTACTCCTTTCTGACTTCGTTTTGTTTGCCTTAACTTTTTTGCTTTTTGTGCTGCTTTTCGGTCGCTTCCGAACCTATTTATGTTATATTTTCTTTTTATATTTTCTAAATCACCGTTTGCCATAAAAACGATTATGCGCATTTATATGTCTCATTCGTTGCTAAGTGAAGGGGTCGACAGGGCGGGGTAACACAAAGCAAAACGGAGCAAAAAGCAAATAAAAACGTGCATAGTAAAGAAAATAAGGGAATGAGAAAAATCAAAGCACAATGAAAAAAGGGTCAAAGATTTACAAACATATTAGATTCTTGAAGTTGAAGTTTTATGGTCATTTAAATTGTATTCAACCTTATACACGAAGCGGAAAATTGTTTCACTGATGCACTTTTTTACGGCCTGGCCATTAGGACTTGATCTGAAGTCGATGTATGACATGGACAAGCCATCGAACACAACAGCAAAAACAAATAAAACAAAAAGTAAAATAATATAAAGTTTGCACTTGAGAAGAAATAAAGAAACTTAACTAGCCAATTCCAATTCCAATTCTCAGAGTAGCTTAGAGCCTTCAACGCAAAAGAACGCCGCCACGAAAACAAAAAGAGTAAATTTCACAGAGATTACGAACCTGCAATCTGTATACAAAATACCATATACGAGTAATATACTTTTATTAACAAATAGTAACTTTAAAAGGATATTTTGAAACGACAAGATTCGTGGCAGCATCCCACCCTATCTGCTATCTGAAAGAATCAAAGTATTAGATCGCACAATAAGCGAACCAGTTAACCCTCGGACTCAGGTATTTGCCAGTAAAAGTGGGAAAAGGCCCAAAAGTAGTTCGACTATTTGGTTGTGGACTCAGCTCTTACTTATTCTTGAAGGTTGCAGCAAATTGAGTCAGAGGCTTGAGTAAGAATATAAGTCTCTCATGCCTCTTTAGCGAAATGTTTGTTGCACACGTAATAAATTTATAGTTCTAAAAATACGACTTTTTTAATTACATAATACGCATTAATTATTTATATTTAAAAATATGCCAGTTGAATGCCAGCATACCATTGCCCAAAAGTATGCAATGCTTTTTGGTATCATTTATTTTTGGTTTTTTTTTTCTTTACACTAAATCACAATTATGCACTTCGCCTGCGTATATTTTTATTTAAAAACATAAAAATTTTTTGTTCAGCATCATTTCGGCTGGAAAAAGCATTTGAAAGCACTGCACTGTGCACAGCCATTGTGCAGGACAAACGTGCGAGCGTTCAAAGTGTGGTGTCGTGTGGTTTTGCGGTGTTCTGTGTGCAGCATGCATAAAAAATAGTTATAGTAATGATGAAACAATGCATTTCAATTACACATGAAAAACTCATAAATATGCAAAACGCATTCCCATTGTTTTTACTCTATTTGCTCGTTTTTTTTTTTTTTCTGTGCTTGGGTTTTTATTATAATGTATTACACAATTTTAAATATCTACGTATTTAAATATCTGCAGCAAATGGAATAGTTTTCATTTGAACATGACATGTCACTAAATCCTCACAAAATCTTATAGTTGTCTCTAGATCAACGGGAACTAGGAATAGAATTTATAGTTTAAATTGATCAAATGCCAATTATTTTGGAATCCAATTTTATAAAGCCTCAAAAGATTCTAAAAGACCTTTGTCTTTGATCCTTTAGGGTTCATTACCCATTTGCCACATAATCAATCATAGCATTGTTCGACTCTACCTGACAGGGCACGTGTTGCTGTGTAAGTATCCAGCTGGAACATTGCATTTCTCTGCACAAATTCGTCTGGAAATGCCAACAATGCTTTTATCCCATTAGATGTGTCCAATAGTCTCAATTAAGGACGACACTTGATTTATGCCAATGTGAAATTTATTAAAAATTTAAAACCAATCGAAATGCCTTTAAACAGCAGTCCATCAACCGCCATGGCGGGGGTATGGGGAGACGGCATGCATTTGGGCATCTGGATGAACTAACAGTGAACTTGCCATTGTGTGCTTTGTGTGGATATCATCAAGAGTTCAAGCTCAAAATAATGCCAAATGACACGAAAGCCAACAACCAATTGCAGTCGAGTGTGCGATGGCAGGGGAAATGGAGTGGGGTGGGGCGATGAGTTAACAATGCGCATGAGAATTCCCCAATGCGGCGCATACAAGTTTTCTGCATGAGCAGAGAAATCGAAAATGGGCAACACAAATCGAAGTGACACGAACTGACGAACCGACGGCTGTAGTGGGTCGTGTAGCCTGGTGTAGTGTGCTGTGGTGTGGTGTGGTGTGAGTGCGAGTCTGCTAGGGCATGCAGACTCAGGAAGCACAATAGGCGTAGAGAGTATACGGCGCTGACAGCGCTGGTCGGTGGCGTCGGCAGAAGTGGCTGAGCTGCTGACTGCTCTGTAAATTTCTAAACAGAAATTCGATATTCTCGATGTGCCAACCGAGAATTTTCACTTATGCCGGCTGAATGGGTCGCGTGGGGTGGGGGAGATGGTGGGGTGGTATGGTTTGGAGTGAGGGATAAAAATGCGATACAAGGTCTGCTAAAAGCACTGCCGCAGCCAGGACGATGCTAAACGGAGTCCTTCAGACATGATTGCAGCGAGTGCTTCGCTGTCAAAGATGTCATCGCCGAACGAGGGTACGATGGCGCCTCAGCAGACGGCAGCACTTCGTGGAAATCAAAGTTAATTGAAGTTTAATGCCGCCGTGTTTAACTTCATTATTGTTTTTGTTCTTTTCATTTTGTTTTTCATTTTGTATTTGCTGTGTCTTGTGTTTTGTTTTTCCGGCAGCAGATTTGCATTTTCGGCGGCAGAAGTTTCGAGGCAAAAACAAGCAAAAATATTTTAACTGCCGACTCATCGCAGTGCGAAAGGAATTAAAATTGACAAGTGATGATGTGCAGCTTTTCGCCTCGGCGAGTGAAATTAGGAATGTCAATGATGCTTTAAAATATCTCAAAAACTTTTACACGCCCTGCTCGGCAACGTCGTCATTGTCGTCGTCGTCGTCGTCGTCGTTGTTCTTGCTGCTGCGGTGGAGTTGGCAATGGTCTCGTCGATGGCCGTGCGGCTCACTCGTCTTGGCCGTAGTGTTGACGTTTAGTCCGCAATGAAAGTGAAAATGAAAACAAACTGAACGGGACTCAACAGAACGGACCAGAACCGGACAGGACAGGACAGAAGTAAACTAAAGTGAAGTGACTTTTGACAACTGCGAACAAACTCATTACGTCTGGGCGCCAGTGGTCGTCTCTAGTGCCGTCCATGCGGGCGGGATGGGGCGGTGCGGCGCCGAGTGTTGTTACGAGTAACGAGGAGCACTCACAAGCCAAGGCACACCACGCGAATTGGTTCAATTAAAAATTCCCATTTTTCAGCGTTTGCCAACGCAATTTGTTTAACTGTCAAATAACATGTACCCATAAAAAAAATAAAAATAAAAAATAAAAAAACGGAATAAAAAAAAAAGAACATGGAGTTTAAAAAAAAAGAACAGCAAAAGCAAAGCATTTCTCGTTTTTGTGTTTCTTTTTGTTTTGTTTTTTTTTTTTGGTTTTATGCTACTGATTTTTGTGCACGCGGAGTGTCCTCGCAGGGCTTCCCGAGTAATTACATAATTTATTAATGGTTTTCCATTGAAGTCCCAAAGCCGATATCGGCATCGACTCGTCAGAGCATAGCACATAAAACGCAACATAAAATCTTAGCGCAACTGCAAAATGTTCAATCGAAGTTTTTCCTGTTTTTCTCCTGGCTTTTCTTGGCTGTTCATTTTTTTTTTTTATTTTGCTCTTGGTTTTTTGTTGCGTTTTGTTTTATTTTGTATTTGTTTTTGTAGTGATTTCGAGCGCCAATAAAACATTTGAAAACTCGTAAATTATTTTACTTGTAGTTTAGTTTGGCTCGGCTTGCGTGACAAACGAAATTAAATAAATCAATTTATTGCGGGCTGAGAAGTTCATTGAGCCATTCAGACGATGCGATATACACTACATTCGAAATACACACGGACAGGTTCGCAGCGCATGCGGCTTCCTGACTAATTCCTGTCGGCGCACGGTTGTGCCTTTCCTGCCTACATTTATTTACTTTTGCTTTGCATTTCTCGGTTCGTTGTTATTGTTTCGGGGCAAAGCCACTTGGCAAATGCGCATTGAATTGGGTTAAATCTAGCGTTATTTACTTGACTTTGCCATGGCAGCGTGGGCGGTTTCACTGCTAGCATAGTAGCATACTTTCAGGCGTCTTCTGCTGTGCCCGCGTCTCATTTAATTTGTGTTTAGCTTTTGTTTTCGCTAACGGCTACATTAATTAATATTACTAAGCAGCATTACACCCGCACATATGGATACACGTCCGTACAATAGGACAACACGTATAAGGGGTTCAACAATGTGGACTGCGAAAAGCGAAATAGAATATCAAATAGGATATTCCAAAATTATTAAATAGAACACAGGAACCGTAGATTTGCTGCATTTGGTCAAGACTATTCGTTGATTTACGCCGCTGCTAGGTTACCCACCCACACATTCGGACTTCTTATGTTATAATTTCTTCAACTGTGAAACAATTCTGATCAGTGAAAAAATTTATCATTTAGTTTCCGATGAGTAATCAACAAGAAAAATTTGCAGAATTTTAATATGAGTTCTGGCTCTCGAGACTTTTCGAGATTTTTCCGTAGCAATCAACCAATATCTTTAAATCATTCCCAGTTAGCAACTTCAAGCGGAAGATGGGTTACGAGAGAACGAAAGAATGAAAGGTTTTTAATTTTAATGGAGTTTTCAGACTTCAAACGATCTGCATTGATGGATGGCTGATCTTAAACACAGCAAATGGCATTTTCGTTGACAATCCGTTAAAGTGCTGTCCCAGACGGACCCATTAGCGGAGAGCACTCAACAACGAACACGGTCAGAGGGTGCTCAGTCATCGGTGGTCGGTCGACGTGGAGCCGTGCACAGTGGATTGTGGATTGCCGTCATACGTTAGGAGATTACTTTCGAGGCTCTTTAATAACGTAGCGAAGTAAGTTTGAGTCGTCCTGTCTGCAATCTGACTTTAACTATTTGCTCAGTTTTCGTTTTCATCAGTGAGGAAACGTGGATTCCTGTCGCGGACCACTGCTGCCTCTGAATGTCTTTCATCTGACAACAACAACTGCCAGTCGTAGTTTGCTTTCAGTAATGCGAAGTCCTTTATGCGCCTCTGCGCATATGTTTGCTTTTTGATAATCTACGCCTTTGAGTCTGCAGACGTTGGAATCATTTCAAGCGAAATGACAGAAAAACACAAACCGCAAAATGCCGCTCACTGAGTCGCAGCACCGGAGTAACACAGACACAGTCACCGTCACAGTCACAGTCATAGTCACAGTCGCAGGCCTGGTGTGTATGTGTGCGAGTTTATGCTAGTGTTGATGTTGCGTATGTGTGTGTGTGTGTGTGTGTGTGTGTTTGTGTGTGTGTTTAGGATGCGAAAAGTATGCGAATGTCGCTTAATTAATAATTTAGGCATGCTCGGCTGCAGTTATTTCGCCTCATATAGCAGCAGCAAAGACGTGGTTCCTTTTGCGTTCGTTGCGTCTGTTATCGTTGTTATTATTGCTTGTGTTGTCGTTATTACTGTTATTTGTAATTGTTGTTATTGTTGTTCGTTGTTACGACAAATGAAAGAATCGCAATAGTAACTCAAGTGTCAACACACCCATGAAGTTAAATGCCACAGCAGAAATACGTTTTAAATAATTTAATTGCAGTATTATTCGCATTCGTCCGTCCGTCCTTCCATTCGTCCATCCTTGCATCCATCCATCCATCCAGCCATCCGTCCGCCTTTAATCAAGACGACTTAGTGTGATGAAGCGTGCAGACGAACAAACGACTGAACATTGCAGCAGCAGCGCAGCGGCGCAGAGGAGCATAGCGCACAAGGGCCAGTTGAGCGCCGCATGCATGAAAGGATAAGAGTAGCCCAGTGCGCTGACTGAAACGAGTGGCGCACGTCGTCGTCCTGCATGCAGTCGCGTAAAAATGGCAATAAAGCACAACAGATAGCGGACAGACAGTTGGGCAACAAGGCAACAGGGCAACAGGGCAAGCAACACCAGCGCGCGGCGTCAATTTAATTATCAACAATACGGCAAAGTGAAAACAACAGGACATCACGATGGCTATGGCATTCGCGTACAAGACCCAACCGTCCGTCCAGCCCCCACCACCCAATCAGACACGGGCTCACTTACTCACTCGGGTAACCACTCAGACTGTCAGTCAGTCCTTCCGTCCGTCCGCCAGCCAGCCAGCCAGGCAGTCAGTCAGTCAGGATGGGTGTTACTTTCATGGAGGGTTGAGGGGAGTCATTGTTTGTCTATGTGTAAATCACATTATTTGATTTTAGTTTTCGTCATTGCAAAAATGCGTCGAGCCGGGCTAGGGTGTGGATGGCTTTGGTGTGGTGTCGGCAATTACTGCGGCGCAGTTTGCTTAAATGTCTAAGGAATTTTCACTGGCAATGCGGCCTTCAGCACACACGCAGCCAGACACAGCCGTCACTGCGCCATTCTCGGGGGGTTGTTGCAGCAGCAGCAGCAGCCGCGTAAGTCCTGCTTTATTGCATATCCTTTTTTGTGGCAATGCAAACTGTTGAAAGGCAGCGGATTCAGCTTAAATTAATTGCTTTATATTCGCGGCCTATTAACTGTAAGCTGCATAATACTCGGCTCTGCTCGGCTGATTTGCAGCCTTGGCAGTCATAAGGCATAGGGACATAAGGGATGCACTGTGCGAACGCACCCAGTCTGGGCTGCTTTCCAATGTACTCTTTTTTTTATTTTTTCAAAAAAGGTTTTTTATTTTGTATTTTTAATGATTTTGCTTTAAAATAAACAAAGAAACCACCTTTTATCCATTATTTGTGTTGTTGTTGCTGCTGTCGTAGCTCTATTGCTGTTGTTGCTGTTGCTTCCGCTGCTGATGGTGTTGATGTTGATGATGATGATGATGTTGATATTGGCTGGTGTCTTTGCATAGTTAGACAGACTTATTGCACTTGTGTCACATGCGTATCTTTTGCACTTTGGCCTTGATATGGGGTTACATGTATTGTGACTAGTGTGTTATGTTAATTTTTCATTTCATTTATTCATAATTTGTTGTATTCATGCGTTTTACAATTTCATATTTTTTTCATTTTAAAATAAATTTCACTGCAAGTATTATTCGCCTTTCCACATGCCGCACATTCACGGACCTTCGTCCGACACACGCGAAATTTTTGATTTCTTTGCTTCACGACGACGACTTTTCCTTCGTGACGACACGTTTCGTCATGCGCGGGCAAAACCTAACACTTCGATGTTCAAATTACTACTGAAATATAAAACAAAACGTAACGTACTGTGCGCCGCAGGCTGAGTGGATGATGTGGATATTCACCAAAATTGCTTCCACTTTGAGCGCGAGGTAAGTTGAACCACATGAACAACGGGAGTATTTTCAACAAAAGTAGAGAGTAAATTCTCCTAGAAGCGCGTTTTATTAGGTGAAAAAGTTTTCATAGCCAGCCCACCACTGACGCACTCTCATAACATCCACAGAATGTGTGCTCTCCGAGAGTGTTTCACACGAGACATGGGTCGTCGAGGCAGATTTCAACGACAAATCAAGTGTTGTCTCGGCGCCTGCCTCGACTATGTCTCGACTAAGGAAGTTATGATTTTGTTGCGGCCACAAAGCATATAAACAAAATTTCGTGTGGACGACACTTCACAGGAACATGTTGCTGTCTTAACCAACACGAATAACATTAACAAGATAAATGTGCTGCAGCCTTCACTTTAACTTCCTGCAAAAAAATGCAAGCCCACTTCATCTATACATATATACAAATAGTCGGCAAACTGTTTACGCTTTGCTGCTGTTGGTACTTTATGGCAAGCACTGAATCCAAACTCAGGTAATCCCAAGGATGCGGTGTCAGGTAAGGCTGACGGCGCTCAACCAGCTTCACTTAAACTGACACTCCCAAAGCAGACGTGTACACTGACTTTGAGTCCGGACTACTGCCTCGCGAGATAAAAAGCAAACTTTTACTTAAGCAATGTTGCGCAAACTTACAAAGATTAGCATGCATATGAAAGCGTTTGCTTTATTATGAAAACTAGTCTATCGAGAGTTTGCGGTTGTTGCTGAGAGGATAATAAAATTGTTGCTGGTGTCACTTTTTGAATTATTGTCTTGTGCCAAAATATTTCGATAACAATATTAAAAGCAATTTAGTGTAAGTGAATAATCACTTTTAAATGGCTTAATGCATGAATGAGTCAGTTTCGGCATAAATGTCACCAGATTATTATTTGCTGACTTTTGTTATCAAAAAGAGAAAATATAAAAAAAAAAAAACCAAATAACGCCAAATGCGCAACTCTGTAAGCAACGCAAAGTAACAATAACAGCAACATAATAACAACAAAAACAATTGCTAGTGCTGTAACAAAAAAGCAAAAAAAAAAAAAATCAGAATCAAACAGCAGCACAAAGTGAAAATCTGACAATCAAGTTGCCACTTGAGTGCATTCTATGCGTTGTAAACAATCATAACAACAACAGAGACAACAGCAACAACAACGGCAACAGCATCAACATGCAGAGCATATTGTACACGGTTAACATGCCCACCATGAGCAAGCAAGCAATGCATGCGAATGGCTGGGTGGCAGTGCTGAGAGCGTCATTGCTGCAATATGTTGCTGCGCTGGCGAAGAGCACAAATGCCGGTTGCATACGTAGTGCACAGCAACAGCTAAAGCAACAATGCAAACAGCAACAACAACAATGACACTTAAGAAGTTGTTTTAAAATTTTCAGCGCGAATGCATTTTGAATTGATCCAAATGCAGATGGGATGAAATGGGATGAGATGGGATGGGATGGGATGGGATGAGATGAGTTGAGTTGAGAGGAGACGATGAAGAGCAATTCGAGTTGACAATGTTTGTGTTATTTTCCCTCTTAATTTTTGTTGTTTCATTTTTGCGTTTAAAATGTAAACAAAGTAAATCACTTGTTGTTGTTTTGCACGTTCGTGATGGTTGCAAATAAAATAAGTAAAGTGTCAGTGTTTGCGGGTGTGTGCGAGTACACGAGTTAACATCTTTGAGATGTTTTTAGTGAAAAAGCGAAGCACTTAAAATGGCGCTAAAAGCAGCATATAAATAATGTGTGGAGTGAAATAGACAAGTTCTCTGTTTTTTAGTTTAAGTGTACAATAGTAAGAATAAAATCAAAGCAAACAAAAATTGGAAATGTAAAGGCAACGAATGTTCATAGTTTGGGATTTCAATACATTGTACATGCGTGCATATACATTGACAACAAATTGTCAACAATTAAATCTTAAGTCATTGAACTAAATAAATGTCGCATGCGACCAACTCACCTACTCACCACGTTTCATTAGCTCAGCATTGAACTCCATTATTTATTGCACGTTCCCTTTTCAAACACGTAACGACAGAAGTGAATGAGCGGCTGAGTGAGTGTGTGACTGAGTACTCATACTGAGCGGGGGAGTGAGTGCACTGGCATACGCAAGAAGAGTAGCGTTCACAGTACGTAGGTTTGCAGTCTGACGTTAATTTGTGCACTCACTCACACACAAAAGCGTGTTTTGTTTGTTTGTTTGTTGTTGTTAATGGGGTTTGTTTTGAGAAGCGGGTAGGCAGGCAGGCAGACCGGGAGACAGTCAGCCCTGCTGTCGTCGTGGTGTTGAGTTGTTCGGTCGGGCTTTACAATGGCTAAGCACATAATTAATTATAGGCAAATAGCGTGGAAATCGTCACGACGAGCGGTGTGAGAGACCACGATATATAGATAGACTGATAAACAAATTAGTAAATTAAATAAATACTTTAACTGATTTGTGTTGAAAGCCCACATACTTCTCTCATTACGGGCATTCCGTTGATTAGCAATGAATAGCTTCAGCGACGCCACACAATGCCTGCCGCCGCCAGATGAGCCATCAAATATTAATGCTCGCAGTGTGCTCCATATGTAAATTTGAACAAATGTTACTTGCTGATAACAAAGCAACACGAAACCCATTCCCGGCAATCTCAAAACGTCAACTTCAACGTCAACGTCAACGTCAAAAAAGAAAGGGCGTCTCAATCAATGCAAGCGTTTGTGGTTGTTGTCGTTCAATTGTGTTTGAATTAACCAACTGCGACACACCCATTTGCTCTTCAGAATTCTTACATAGTAGCGGAATTGGGCATCACTCGAGTATGAAATTTGTCAATCATCCCAGCATAGGAGGAAGGCAAAGGCTTTCAACGGCAAAGCCAGGGCAAAAGAAACACTTAAACATTGCGTTTACCTACACTGACCTAACCAAACGCATTGGCCAGGCAGCAACAGCAACAGCAACAACCTCAGCGTGACAGCCTGGCAGTGTGGCAGCCCGACAGCTCAAATGCGTTGAATGCCTTTATTGAACTAACAGCGAGGGCGGCAATAGCGACAATAGCGACAATAGCGACAAAAGCCGCTTTGCTTAAGCAGCTCATCTCGTACGTGGACTGGCTGCCGGTGTCTGCCCTCCACGCCCTCCACGCCCTTCCGCCATCCGCCTCGCCTGAGCTACACGCACAATCATCGACGACACAAATTGGCCTAATTTGACTTTTGTAACGTTTTGCGGCACATGGTTAACCCACCATTGTCCTTTTTCTTTCTGTTATGTTGTATTTTTTATATAAATTATTTTTATTTTTTTATTTTGTTGTTCTTATTGTTGTTGTCGCTCTGTGTAGTCGTTTTTCCATGTTGTTATTTTTTATTTATCCTTTCGTTGCGTTAAACTTGTATCGATAAGTCCTGGTAATATTCTTTCTTTTTTTCGCTATCATCCCTTCTCAATGTCGTTATTTTGTTATAAGTTAGTAAGTGCAAATGTGTAGAAAAAAGGATAATAGCCGTTCTCGCACTCGCACTCACACTCATTCTCACACTCGCACAGCATTTGACAAATAAAAGCTCGATAGATAAAGCTGTCAGAATACGAGATTAGGCTGGCTGCCAACCATCCGCCCTGCTACACTGACACCCTGTCTTCCCGCCACCCTGTCATCCTGTCACCCTATCAACATGTCGCCATGTGCTCGCTCCGTGCACAACTGTGCGTTGTCGTGCTGCTTGAGTGCTGCGACAAATTTAGTTTATGTACTCATCGCAGGCGCACACTGTGCAGGGTGTGTGACATGCCTTGTGTGCGATCGCAGGCCCACGAATGCGGGACAAATAGCTGGACTCACATCCTCAAGCATGCACTCAATGAAATGCCAAGGCTACTCATATTACACAAAATACTCGCACTGCCCCTGTCAGGCGCCCCTGTGGCTGGGGTGTCAATGATATGCATATGGCTTTAACGTTAAGGCGATCGCCGATTGATGGCTGGGCTGTCTGGTTGAGGGGCTAATGTGATCACGGCAATTAACTCGCAATTTAAAGTTGTCTCTGCATAAATTTGGACTTGGCAAATATTTTTGCTGCGAGTTGCGACACAAGGCACGCGACGCGACGTCTTCCGACTTGCCTTCCGTCCCTTTTCGTTGCCTAGTTGCCGGCGCAGAGGGGCAACTGTTGACTGTTGCTGTAGCACTGTTGGCAGCCTTGACGACTTCGTAAATATTTCGTAGACATGTTTGCTGTTGCTTTCGTTTCAACTGTCTATGACATTTTGTCAACAATGAAAAGCAGCCGCATTAGCAGCAGAAGCGGCAGCGGCAGTGGCGGCAGCCAAGCAACCAACCAATCACCGACAGAAAGAGAAAACAGTGTCAGAAATAACACACACAAGAAAATAAATAAAAAAATAAACAAAAGCAAACAAAAACACAAACAAACAGAAAACAAAAATCCTGCAAAGCTTTTTGAAGCACAGAAAATGAAGGATTAACTAACAAAAATGTCAGAAGCTGACATGAGCGCAGTTCCCTTCTTCTTTTTTTTTATTCTCTGGAAATCATTTTGTTGATATTTCAGTTATAAAAACGAAAAAAAAAAAAAAATAATGTCACAGACTACAAAAACAGCCACAGCGAAAACACAACAAAACAAAACAACTAAAATTACATAAAAGGAAAATTGCTAAAATAGAAAAGCGAAAAGCGAAAATAAACCGACGTTGGATGCTTGTGCGTTTTTTTGAAACATTTTACTCGCATACGCATTTGTGTTACATCGTGTCTGTTTCTGTGTGTGCGAGTGTGCGAGTGTGTGTGTGTGTGCTGCTGAGTAAATGTTTTTGCTGCACTTTCAGCTAATCCAATGTGCTTAGCAATAACAGCATTGGCACTGAGTGTCGCACTTTATTATCATCAGCAACGCGTGTGAAGTAAGCGAAGTAAACCCGGAAAAAAGAAACGAAACGAAAAAACCCAAACGCCATCACAGGCGCCGCCTCACAAAGCCACCCCAAAGCAAAGCGGAAAACTTCACCAGAAGCCGCAGCAACAACAGCATCAGCAACACCAAAAACAACAACAATGAAGAGAACGCCGCCACATGATGTGTGAATCAAAAGTTAAATCGCGAATGTGTTAAGCGGCAACAGCATCGTCAGCATCGTCAGCAGCAGCAGCAGCTGGAGCTGAAATTGTCGTAAGGTGGTAAGTGGCAGTTGCTGCTCAGGGCAGCCCAGCAGCCCAGCCCAGCCCAGGCAGAGGGACTGGCACGCAGGCAGGGGACTGCCTTATGTGGGTGGCACTGCACGCGCTCACAGGAAGCGCAAAGCCGTTGCTGGCTGGCTGGCTAGCTGACTCGCTGGCTGGGTGGCAAGAAAAATCATGGCTTATTACCTTTTTTATTGCTAACTTTGCGACATGACAACTAAACAAGCTTCGCCCGCGTGTCGTCGTTCGCCTGCGTTAAAGTTGCCACTTTCCACTTGCCACTTGCCGGGGCAGGCAGGCAGTCGGTCTGGCGCACCTTAACTGCCTTTGTCTGACTGTTGCCATGTCTGTCCGTCATCTGTCCGTCGGTATGTCTGTCTGGCTATCTGTATGTCTGCCTGCTTTACTGCTTGAGTAAATCCTGCCGAAAGGTGTTACGAATTTCGTAATGCGTAAATTGTTGCCAAGCAGCCGGAGTAAGGAGCAGGAGCAGCATCAGAATCAGAATCAGACCACTGAACTTTGCTGTGGTGTGATGTGGTGTGCAGCCATTATGCGGATAGTGACTGCGCTGTGCGAAGGTCTGCTTCCGGGGGCGCAGAGTCTCTTCCAAAGGAGTGCGACGCAGGGGGATGGAGTTGCATCGAACAAGAGTGTCTGTATTTTCAATTAAAAATAGGCATGGCAAATGATGACGCACGCAGGGGAATCAAAACAGGAAACGCAAGGCCGGGGCCAAAGCCAACCGGCAAAAAGAAAACAAACCCGAAAACCCAGGCAGGGGGAAAGGAAAACAAATGCGTATTGTTTGTGTGATTAACAGCCAACGCTAATGAAGAAAAAAGCTAATAATTACACGCACCAGCCATGCCACGTGTCGCCTGCATGTCCTGTAGGTGTATGTGGAGTGTGTGTGCCACATGTGTATGCTCGTGTGTGTGTGTGTGTGTGTGTGCGCCGTGTTTTAGAACTCGCAACGAGTTTATCAACAATATGAAAAAAAAAAATATTGCAACTCGAAACGCCTTTGGCTGAGATGCTGCCGACGTGGCTCCTGCCTCCTGTCTACTGCGTCCTGATGCTGTCTTTGCCGCACAGTCTGTCTCTCCCGAGTCGAGCGAAACTTAGCCACATGTGCGTGTGAGCTGGCGAAGCCGCCAACCCTCACGGTGCCGTGTACGTGCACCCAAAATAATTTTTTATCTTGCGACAGGGAATTTAAGCTCGCGCGACGTGCCAACGACAAGTGGCACGTAACAACTTTACCGCCGTTTTAGGACCGTCGCACAATATGCTCCGCTCTTGAAGCGCCGCCATTGTTATCCTACTTCTACTCCTGCTCCTCGTCCTTCTACTCCTCCTCCTCCTCCTCCTCCTACTGTTCCTGTGCTCCTACAGTTCCTTAGTTTGGCTCAGTTGAGCCCAGTTCAGCTCAGCTGGGTTCGGTTCGATTCGATCCAAACCATACCGATCCAATGCGATGCGCTGCGCTGTAGCACTCAACCACACGCCATGCCATGCCATGCCACGCCACGCCACATGCGACACATGCTCGGTGCCGCGCTGCCGTCCTGGCGCACTGTCGTCCTTGCGCTGTTACGCTTCCACTCGAACTCATTTTCGCGAGTGCGCTCAAACTTTTATTGTGTTTTCTTGATAAAATCACTTTGTGCTGCAAATGATTTTCCATTCCGTTCCGACCCATTCCTCTCCGCCACCATGTTCAATGCCTTTGTCGTCATCATCATTGTCGTCTTCATCGTCGTCGTGGTTGTCGTCGTCGTCGTTGGCGTTGGCATTGGCGTTGTTGGCGTCGCTGCTCCGAGTGGCATATGGTGCCAAATACGTAACGTAGATTGCAATCGCGCGTGTGTTGGGCGTCGGTTGGTGGGCGGGGCGAGGCATTACATGCTACACTTTTTCTTTTCTTTCACTTTCTTTTTATTTTTGACAATGGCAACTGTTCAATCACAGTTTTTACTTAACACATTTGCCAAGATTTATGCTTGGTTTTCTTTTCTTTTCTTCTCTTGCCTTTTTTTATTTATTTATTTATTCTTCGCCTTTCCTTTTTTTTAAGGCATTTGAGTCAGAAGCCGCTGCCTTTTTACGAGCACGCGGCTACAGCCGAGGGCAGGCGCAGCAGCCGGGGCCGGTGCAGAAGCCGTAACAAATGTATTAAGTAGGCGAAACAACGATTAAAATTGTATGCGATGAACTGGATGTGCAATTTCAGCAGCAAACATCAAATCAGAACGAATCTCGTGGGAGAATGCTTTCACACCTCAACACCGTTCGAGGATTTGCAGTCGGCAAAGCCTATATATCAGATCTAATCAGTTTCGCTTTAGCGGAAAACCCATTTAACGACTCTTCACGGAAAGTAGCCACGTCAGTGCATCTTCCTCGTTATTCTTTAGCCTAATAACCGAATTGATTTTGGCGTACTCTGCATGCGGGCGAAATGCCTTTAAGGATTTGGGTTCTTCTTCAGTTGTTACTCATTATACATTATGGAGCTCTTAAACATGTTTTATGGAGCCTCAGAGACTGTCGACAATAAGCCAAGTCTCTTTCTCTACTCTGAACTGTTTACTTTGCCTGAACCGACTTCGTCCTTTCGACATGATTTGCTAACCCTTTCGACTCCTTCATAATTTCCCTACCTTGTCTAGTTTCGAATTTAAAGGCTTGATGTTGTTTGTCCGGAAAATACCTAAAACTGCATGCAATGTTAATTTTATTAGTTTTTAGTTGAACCTAAAAAGTCCTCACATGAGGTATTTTAACTGAGGAATTTCATTTTGAGTATTAACAAATGGGCAAAAAAAGTTTCTGGCCATGCTATGCCACTTCCAGGCATGTGTGAGTTGGCTTTAAATCCCCTTTTTTTTTGGTTTGTATTTTTTTTTTTGTTGGCTGTATATTTTGGCAGTTTAGTTCTGCGTGTTCGTTTGGTTTCGGTTAAATGATTTATGAAGCTAAGCAAACCCCGAGACAACAACTTAACACATTGCATAACTAAATAACATTCCTGTGTCGTCCTGCACAGGAGGCGGCACACAGCGTAGGACACTCGTATGCCGCGTTCGGGGTCGGGTTCGTTTCGTTAGTGTCTTCCACAAGTATCTCGATGAACTCATCCTGCGGGTGAGTGAGTGAGTATCTCTACTAGCGTACAAAATATGCTGAGCACATTTTCATCAACAAAATGACTTGTGACAAAATAAATGCCAGCAGCTCAAGTCCAAATAACAACAAATAGCGACTTGCAACCTTAAAAAATGGCAATCAGGTATTACTTCCGCTTCCGTTTCCATTACGAACAAAAAAAAAAAAATAAAAAATACAAATAAAAAAAGCTTTAAACGAAAAACACAAAATGGCAAAAAGCAACATCAAAACGAAGAAAACACAAGATGAGATGAGGAGGAGAAGAAGAAGAAGAGCCACAACGATATTGGCAGCCGTGCTGGGCGTGGGTATTGGCTTTGCTTGGCTGTCGCCGGATTCGGAGTCGGGGTCGGAGACGCAGGCGAAGTTTGAGTCGGAGTCACAGATCAAAACAAAACAACAGCAAAAAGTCAAACAAATCCTCAAATTCATCCATCATTTGATTGAAAAATGAAACAAAACAAAAGCGAAACAGAGCAGAAAAAAACAAAAATAGACGAGAAAAATGGAAGAAAAAAGAACAAAGTCGAACACGGGAATAACAACAAGCAATCGAAATCAATGAAAAATACAACAACAACATCAACAACAACATTATAAACCAAAAGGCAGTTCACGCAGCAGAAGACCAACATGGTCGGAAAAAAAAAAAGAAATGAACAAACCGAATGCCAAGCCATGCTCAGCCATGCCATGCGATGGCAGTTGTAGTGTTGCAAACCACCAAATATAACCAAAACCCACGACCGACCGACGACCGACCGACCGACCAAGCGAGTGAGCGACTTCATTGTTGAATGCGGCAAAAAAGATTAAAAAAAAAAATAAGGAAGAATAAAAAAAGAAACAAAAACAAAATTGTAAAAAATTGAATTGTGAGATTTTTCGTGAAAGTTGTCATTGTTATTTGTTGTGTTTTTTTTTTGCTGTTGTTGTTGTTGCTGCTCCTGTTTTTGCTGCGCTGTTACAATATTTTGACTTTCCTGCAGTATTTCTAATTTATTTTATATGTGCGAGTGCAGACAATTGTAGCGAATATTGCCGGCGCAGAGCAAAACAAGCAATAACAATTAATACACACACACACACACACACACGTGTGCAGATGTATGTGTGCAAGTGTGTTGCACATGGCGTATGACAAATGCCATGGAAGTCGCAAGACGCACTGTGCATATGCCAAGACTCACGCAATGATGATGATGGCCATTGCCTCTGCCAGCAGTCAGCAGGCAGCAGGAGCAGGCAGCAGCCGGAGCAGAGCTCAACTCAACAGGGTTAATAGTCATGAGTGGCAGTGAGTTCTTGCGCCGGGCCTGCCTGGAGCAATCGGGATTAAACCGAACCGGTTTTGAGTACCAAAAATGATTATTGTTTAATGTTTAAGCAATTAAGCGCAGCTGCGTCCCTCCCTCTACCGTTGTCCTGTACTATGCTTCGCTGTGCTCTGTCTGCTCTGCCCTTCGCTGGTTCGCATACAGCTCAAACCGACCGAACCGAATCTGAAAATCCGCAAACCGCACTTTCGTGGTTGCTTTCATTACATTTGTCTTGCGGGCAAACTTTCTGCACAACTTTCTGTTGACGATTGTCGTCCTTGTGCCCCTGCCGCGCGTTGCGCTTGCCTCACTTAATATTCGCTATTCGTCGTTTGCCACTTGCCAGTCACCATTCACCACTCACCACATGCCAATTGCCATTTGCCACTTGCCACTTGCCAATTGCCATTTTCGCAACAGTTTTTCTAATATCAAATGTCGGCCGATTAATGCTCAGATATCGCTAAAGACATTAAAACTATCTGAGCACACGACTGTTGCCGTTAATTGTGACTGCAGAGCACTTCCAAGTTGCTGGCCAAGTTGACGTCTGCCGGCTGTCGGCTGTCGGCGGTCGAACTGCTGTCGGAGTTGAAGCGAATTATGCCAAGTGACTTGACTGGCCACTTTCAGTTGTGCATTGCGCAATGGGCAGCCAGCAGCGGCCAAGCGGGCAGCGGGCGGTGAGGCATGGGCACAGGCATGGGCATGGGAGGAAATTTTATGAGTCGAGTCGATATGATAATGCATTGCAGTTGCTGCTGCCTTCTGCATTCTGCCAGCGTTGCCTGTGCTATTCTTCGGGGTCTGGTGCGTGTGAGTTTGACTTTGTGAACATTTCCACGTCGCTTATTTAAAAATATTTCCTATAACGCAAAATCAAAACAAGCCAAGCACTAATCCAGGGATTTGTTACTCTGCCGTTTGTTTTTCCACAAACAGCGAATGAAAACACGCAAAGCCATGAAAAAACAGCAACAGCAACAACAAAAGCAAATAAAACGCGTAAATACGATTTGACATACACGAACAATTGTCAGCAGCGGCATAGACACCGGCATACTCACGGGCATAGACACTGGCAGGGGCAGGGGAAGGGGCAGGGGCATGAGCATAGGCTCGGATTTGGGTATGAGCATGGGCATGGGCATAGGCATGGGCATGGGTGTTTAAAAATATCTTTCGATTACCAAAGGTTGGGAAAACGTGATAGCAAACATCTGTGCACGCATAAATTCTCATGCAGGAAAAGTCGAAAGTGGAAATCGTAGGAACATGAGGCGTGGAGGCCGACTTTGAGGAACTTAAGTGATAAACGCCATTAGCACGTGCAGCATGGCAAATCCTTTTAGGCGCCTGTGTCTTACAGGAAGCCGACTGCCAACTGCCAACTGCCAGGCAAGTGGCTTCAGTTTATTTTCAATTGTGGCAGGCAGCGCTTACAGTTGCCAAATGAAGTCGCATCATGCGGCTGCTTACTTTAATTGTCACAACGACACACCCCCCTGGCCCCTGCTGCAGCATGCGTGGGTGTGTGCGTGTGTGCGTACGTGGCTATCTATTTCTGTTCTGTCAGGATGACGGTGGCTGCTGCAGCCATGCAGCAACTTAAGACGTCGCCCCACGTAAGCAGTTGCTGGCTTATGCATGTAGCTCATTACTAAAAATTTCCAGTGAATCGCTTGTCACTCATAATCCCATAAATCAACTGTTGTTGTTGGCTGCTGCTGCCGATGCTGCTGCTGCTAGTGCTGCTCCGGCGGTGACTGCGGCCTGGGACCGAGGCTAAAGACATGGCTGCGATGGCTGCGCTGGCTACGCGTTGTTATTTATAACATGTGCTCCACTAAATTCGAAACACTTGAACTAAAATTACGTGGCTCGCTGACATGGACTGCGATGAATGCGACGCACGAGCGATAAATGTCACTCAACGCACGACACACTGCGCACAGCGCACGACGAACGATGAACGATGGACGATGGGCGATGGGCGATGGGCGATGAACGAGGCATGAGGAATGAGGAGCCGCGAGTGAGTCTCAATAGACAGCGAATTAGCTACGCAGGGAAAAGCAGCAGCGCAGCTGCAACTAATTTGAGCAGATTTATATAGTGTACATGCATTGGGAGTGAAATTCCATATGTTTGACTGCATTTGCATTTGCATAGCCAACCCATTTTTGTTTTTGGGAGAATCCATCAAAAGCAAAACTGTGCCGCTGTCATTTTCACTTGCCTACTTCGTTTTGCATAGCGACGGCGTGCATCTAAAACTGTAAGGCAATGCTTGTGGCTGCACAGGCAACAGTTTGACAAGCACTCAATCACGAATGTAATGTACTTTCTTATGCGTTGGGCTTGTTGTGCAATGAATTGCTCGGGTCAACTTTCAACACTTTTCAGTTTGATTTACGCAATAATTTCAATGATTCAATAATTCGCTTAGTATTCCTTTGTTGCTAATTTTGCCCCTATGAATATTTTCACAATCAAATTGCGTTGAGTGTTCTTACAGTTCTTTCTGTTCGCATCAACTGAATTGTATTTATAGTTAAACCTTACTGAAAGCTTTTGTTGAATTTAGTTGCTGTCATGGGAAAATCGATAAGCATTGACTGCTTAACTGCTTTTACTGAAAAGTGCGACTTCCCCAGCCCCAATAGCCTCACCCTCACTCCTGAGACAGTTGCGTAGTTTGGACGCACATGACACAACACAACACAACATAAGCGAGCGAGCGAACGACGCGTGTCAACATGTGTACGAGTGTCAGTTCAGCTGTCCGTCTACTACTACGAAGAGTCGATATGTTTTTCCGTTTGTCTCTCTCTCTGTCTGTCTGTCAGTTTGTCTGCGGCTCGTTTCTTAAATTCAGAACATTAGCAGCAATGACTAAAATTGAAGTGATGCATGCTGCGCTGCAGTGGGGTGGCAAAAGTGGAAGAAGTGCCTGTGGCTTGGCCTGCAGAAGTGGGGAGAGGACAAGAGGCAGTTCAATGATTGTCTATGGCAAGCAAATGGAAAAACGTTCAATTTAGCGGCACTCTAGGGATACATTAAACGACAGAATCAGAATCAACAAAATCTGACATTCAACTAAACGTTGAAACTCAACTGCGCCCGATCCGAGTGCGAAGGCGGGCAGGCGACGAGAGAAGAGCAGCAGACAGATGAGGAGCTGTGCTGCTGCTGTGTCATAAAAGAAATTTTCAATTAAACTGCTTAAGTTTTAATGTTTTGTAGATTGTTCGCCATTAAGCTCAAATGAACGACAAAATACACAGCAGCAGCAGCAGCAACAGCAGCAGCAGCAAAAGATGGTGATGACGACAGAGACGACGATAAAACTGTTGCAGCAGCCGAGGCAGCAAAGGCCGTACACAGGCAATATGTGTCCGGACGTGCATATGTGGGCGTGTACTATCGAGATTAGTTTGTTGTTGTTGTCGCTTGTTAAGTTGTTGAGCAAACACGTTCTGAACCAATTTGAGTGTGTCGTGTCTTTTTTTTCTTTTATTGAAAAGGTGTCGGCTGCGCTTTGCATTGTTGATCATAAAATTAATTGGTCGCTGTCGCAGTTGACGGCTGTCGCGTAAATCGTGCAGAGACATCAATCGAAACTGAATAGCCCCGCAACACCCCGCGAGTGCTTTCGTTGTAACGACGCCCACAGGCAACCTGTCGGCTTTTCTATTCTGTTTTCCCGTAATTTTATTTCGGTGTGCATGCGGCTGAATTATGATTTTCGTTGTTCGTTTTCGAAACGTTTAGAAATAAATTTGTCATAATTCTTAAAAACGCGAAACTCAAGACGAAGCACACAGAAAAAAAACAAAAATAAACAAAAAACATAAAAAAATTTAAATGTTTGAATAAAATGTCAGAACTATGCGTAAAATGTTTCAAAAATCGAGCGCATGCCATTGCTTAATGGAGGAATGGAATGTTTCATTTTTGTTTTGTAATGGAATAAAATTTGCAGAAGCTGCCACTGATCTAACAGGACATTGGTCAGAACCACAGACGACATGTAAATAAGAAGGGACGACGGAGCAGCAATTCTTCTAAAAATTGTCAGCTCCAAGCGACGGAGTGTTGGATTACTAGAAGCAACCTTGAAGAGGATGTGCTGCGAGTTCTGCTCGATTGGCGCGTCATTGTGCCAATGGATGAGACTCTCGATGGGCTGTAAATGACACAGGGCATGAGATGCACTGCATTGGGATGAGATGAGATTAGTTGCAATGCGATGGGTTCGGTTAGGTTGGGCGCGCATAGGATATGGGAGCAGTAGGGTACTTAATTAAAAATGCATGAAAGCGACTGCATTTCATGGAAGTTTCTTCAGCTTTTGTGCTGGCACTTGGGGGGGAGCGTAGGGAGTGAAAATCTAATTAAACGCATTCTTCTACTTCTGCCTTATCTGGCTCTGCTTCTCTTTATGTACTCACCGAGCATAGTAGGCCGCAGCCGCCATTGCCTGTGCCGTCTCGAGCCGCACCTCAATGCGGCCATGGCGGAAGGGCACTTTGGCCGTGTTGCCGTCCGGCTCGAGCAGCAACACATCCTGGAACTCGCCATTGTCTTCCTCGTGCAGTATGGACAGCGTATTCGGACGGCCGTTGCAGCTGCTACTTATGTTGTTGTTGCTATTGTTGTGACTTACATAGGCAGCCGTGGCAGTAATGTTGGCACTTTTACTCTTCTGCTGCTGCTGTTGCTGTTGCTGCTGCTGCTGTTGTTGCTGTTGATTAGTTGTTGACGTTGCGGGCACTTCTTGCGATGCGGCGGTTTGCTGCAAGGCACGCCTCACAGTCGTTTGTGGCCTTGATTGTGGGTGTGCCACAGACTGGCTCTGGGACAAAGCCGGAGATTGTGAGTATGGCGTCTGCTGCTGTGAAGGATTTGCATGCACTAAAACGGTAAATTTTTCATCAATTGCCCCCACAGGATGTGCACGTTCGGGCAGTTTTTGTTTTGCCATGGCATTCAGTGCATTCAATTGTTGCTGTTGCTGTTGTTGCTGTTGCTGCTGTTGTTGCTGTTGCTGTTGCCTTTGCTGTTGTCTTAATTGCTGCTGATAAATGTGCGTCTTGCGCTCGCCATCCGCTTGAGTGCGCTGCTCCGGATTATAGTGCACAGAGCCATGCATGAATAGGGGAGCATTACGTTTTTTCAGCTGTTGATGTTGTTGTTGTTGTTGTTGCTGTTGTTGCTCATGTTGCTGTTGTTGCTGCTGTTGCTGTGGATTGTGTTGATTGAGTTGATTCGTCTGCTGCCGCCTTGCTGGCGGTAATGGTGGCGCCTCAGCAGATGCTCTGCGAGCAATTAGCGGCGGAGGACGTGGCCCTGGCACAGGATGACGTTCCTTAATCGTCTCGTAGACGTGCTCCAGCGACTCGGGCGCATCCGATGACGGCGTAGACGACGTTGGTGGCGGCGTACTCAAGCGCCGGCGCTGGCTGTCCAAGGGTTCGATATACGCTTCCCTATATTGTACATGTGCCCTTTGTTGTAGTCGGGATGATGTCCCGCCTGTTAATGCGGATGCTCCTGCTCCTGCTCCAGCTCCGGCTGCTGATGCTGACGTTGTGCCATTTTGTGGGTTTGCTATTGTTCTTTGTGTGGGGACTATTGTTTGTGTTGTTATTGTTGTGGCTGTTGCTGTTCCTGTTTCTGTTGATGGCATCGACGGTGGCGGCGGCAAATTTAGAAAATGTAATGCTTCTTGCTGTTTTTGTTGTTGCTGCTGTTGTTGGCATGTGACCGTATTTTTCAATTGTTGCTGCTCAATTTCACGCAATAAAATTGTTTGATTCAGCCGATGCTTCTCATATATGTCGTTGAGCAAATTAGTTGCCGTTTTTGATATTTGCGCAAAGCTCACAGATTGATTATTCATTTTGATAAGTTGTTGTTGTTGCTGTTGTTGTTGTATGGGTATGCGACTTGTTTTTGTTGGCGAGACATTTCCATTGATTGCTATTTGCATTTGTGCTTTTGATTGTTGCTGCTGTTGCTGCTGCGGCTGCTGCTGATGTCTTTGTTTTTGTTGATGCTGCTGAGTGCCACGACAATGCATCATGGCTGGCGTCTGTGTCGCGTGTGCAAATTGCGGGTAAGGACGCACATGTTGTTGTTGTTGTTGCTGTAATTGCTGCTGCTGCTGCTGTTGATGGAAATGAGCGTAAGGTTGTGTTTGGGTTGTTGGGGTGACCACAAACGATTGTTTGCCGGCGCCACTGGTGATTGTTGTTACTGATGTTGCTGTTGTTGTTGCTGTCGCTGATAGTGGTATTGATGGCGTTGATAATGTTGATGTTGTTGTGGCACCTGTGCTAGTGGCTGCGGCGGCGACGGTGACGGCAGTCACTGGTGATAAATTTTGCTGGCAATGTTTTTGTGCCAATGGCATTGTTGTTATTGCTGTTGCTGTTATTGTTGTTGTCGTTGATGATTCATGCCAATTGCCATGGCTGCGCACTTTATTTTCTAATTGCTGCTGCTGCTGTTGTTGCCTTTGTCTAATTTGTTGCTGTTGTAAACGCCTTTGTTGTTGATACTGCTGAAAACTGGGACGTTGTTGTTGTTGCTGATGAACCTGTGCATTTATTGTTATTGCGTTTACGCTCCCCACCTCAACGCGTTTGCCAGCATTCGACGCCAAAGCCGTTGATGCACGACGTGGCTGGCGTATGGATGCCTGTGCAAATGGAATTTCAGTATAAAAAAAAAAACAGAAAATTAAATTGTAAATCTGAAATACCTCCTCCGGGTATTGTGTTTGCGGAAAGAAGTACTTACAAATGCAGTTGGTTGCGGCATTATGGTGAACTACTTAGCATTTTTGTTGTTGAGCAATCTGTAAAGCCAAAATAAGAATAAACGCATGAGTTTGATTATTGGAAGCGATTTAACATTTTGAACACATAGTCTCATATCAGAGAATATAAAGTTATATAAAGTTATAAGTTTATATTCTCTGCTCATATTCAGTGCAATCTATGTTCAGGATAACTCATATTAATTAATTACAGGTGTCAACAAGAAAATGCAAATTACCCCGCTTATATATTTATTATTTATAATAACTCATAGTTTCATTACATAATAATTTATTATAATATATTATTCTAATGCGAATGTAATTACCAAATTATGCTAAAAAATTCATAAAAAAGTATCAAATTTTTCAATTTTAGTGGGGTTGATGCAAGGCAAGATGGTTGTCGAATTGGAGAAGAGATTCGAATGATAACTTTGCTCACAGAGGGCGCTGTGTGAGAATATCAGTATACTTGCTGTAGCCTAGGTGGCGCTGATGCACACTTCAAAGGCGCCCTCTAACGACGCTGGCAGTACTTAGCGCGTACCGCAACCATTTTGGTGTTTGTATTTTTAGCCGCTGCAAGCGCATTCTGTGCAAAAATATCAATTTTTCTTGCATTGTTTATATCTCGGCTGATTCAGTGTAAAGAGTAAAGAAAATTTAGTTCACTGCAAAAATTATTGGTATCACTTTCCCGATGTTGTACTGTGCATAGGTAAAAATGCAAATTATGAATGCGAATGGAGACATGTGGCATGTGCAGAATGCCTCAAATTTTATTTTAGTTTGCAATCAAATTTGCAATGCGGAGGAACCGTCATGAATATTAACAGTAAATGTTTTATAGAATTATATTTTAATCGAACATTAAAAAAAATCAGCGGAAATCGAAACAGAATGAATCTTAGCTTCTTTAGTAACAAATAAAAATATGATAACAGCTACACAATCACAGGTAAAAGTGGCCGCAACTTTTGCATGGCTATAGAATGGCTTAAGCAGGTTGGCGCCAAACGATCGCAAACTACATAGTGCTGGCCGAATTTTCACAACATATTTTCTTCGGAGGCGTCCCGGGGATTCGAATATTGGAATAGCAATTGGAAACGATCTGAAGCCAAGAGAAAAATCATTTGACGGCTACCACAGAAAGAAGGTTCGATGTACGCTGGCCTTTGTGATTTCGATTAATTTATTTCCGGAAAATTCTACTACAAATTTAAAAATAAATACCGGAACGAAAAATGGAGCATAAAGAAAAAAAAAACAATAAAAGTGAAACGATAGAGAATTAAAAAGTGAATATGAAAAATGCTGATAAACTTTGCGCTCAAAAGATATCTTATCAGTGCGGTAACAGACGGAACACGCTTTAATTAAAATGCCTGCAGACTATTAAAGCAGAAGAGGAACAGCATAGGAATGCATTCCGTGCTGCCAGAATGTCACTTGTTTACAGACAGTGTAGCCGCATAAGATTCTTTTTAGCTCTTCTTCTTCTGGCTGTTTTTCTTGTTTTTGTTGTTGCTGTTGTGACTGTTGTTGTTATCGTTAGGAATTCCTTATTAAGAGATTTTCACACATGCAGCTCATGTCGCCCGATGCGTACTCACAGCAGGATGTTTCATAAACAAAGCACAACTAAAAGCAGCTGAGCCCCGCCAACAGGATATGAACGCGCGAGTGCGATGATCCCCAAGCGTGACGTTGCGACGCCTTTTCACGCAGCATAAAAGCAGCCACGGAACAAAAATGACGACTGCAAGCACAAATAATATGTAACCCACAACGGCGCCGCAGGGCGCACAATTTTTACGAGCACATCGCAGGTGGAGCTGCAGGCAGCCGTCGTGCACTGGGCGGCGGGGCGGCTGGGCGGCTACCGAGTGGGTGGATGGGAGCTGGCAAAGAGCAGAAAAAGAGTCACGTGGATGATTTCAGCCGTCGACAACGACGAGTGTCACTTTAACAGTTCAGGTTGATAAAATCACGAAGTCATATCGTCGTGAATATGCACCACACGCCATAAAAAGCGCATATCGCCTGTGACTCTCACGCTGCCCGCTCGCCCTCTCCCGTCGCCGGGCACACGCATGCCATGCCATGCTCTTCTAAGACAACTTTATGCCTTATCGCAGCAATTACGTGCCGTCTTTGCGTGGCCGTGTAATAAACCCATTGCCATTATAATTTAACTGAATGTCGCGACACACACCCCGCATCCCGCACCCAGCACCGATCAGCAGGCACCGCGCACCCCGCTCGTTAATAATAAACGAAGCATTTAAACGCCGATCATTCCATGGGCAGCAGACATGGCACTCATGCTCCGAACAACGAACATCGAACATCGTGTCGAAAATGCATTCTTCGTTGCTCTCCGCCCGAGCCCGAGCCCGAGCACGAAGACTGCAGTGAACGCAGTATGCAGTATGCAGTCTGCAGTCTGCCTCAAGTGCACGCACATGCGACGCTTAGCATGCCAAATTGGCCTCCTCCCTTGGCATCTTTATTGCCTCTGCCTCATTATGCCATTATGCCATTAACATGCCACGCACTTACATACATAAATATTTGGTATGTGTATTGTGCATTGTTGTTGTTGCTGCTGTTGCCCTTTGATACACAATTTGAAGCGTCAACATGAGCTCAGGCATGAGTTCAGCTGTCAGTCTGTCAGTTAGTCAGTCAGTCAGTCAGTTTTACAGTTTATCAGGAAGGGCAGAACAGCTCTGATCTGATCAGATCAGTGTGAAGTAGACCGCAGCTCGCATTACATTTTGTTTTCTTGTTCGTTTTTTTGTTGTTTGTTTTTGTTGTTTGTTTTGTTGTTTTTTGTTTTTTAGTTAACCAATACGTCAGCGCATTTCTCTTTTTGATAATCTGACAAATTATGACGGATACAACATTTATTCAAAGAACGCGTCACAAGTCGCGCAGCCTGTTATTGCTTATTTGTTATTTGTTGTTGTTCCTGTTGTTGTTGCTGACATTGTTATTAATGTAAATCCGTTTCAAGAAGTAAATGAGCGCCGCCGCAGCTTGATAGACTTGTGATATTCGTCGGTCGTTCGAAGGCACACTGTGGGCCGATGCTTGGCTCGCCAACTTATGCTGGTCACATGCGACGATGCCCGGCTCACAGCAAATGTTCCACTCCTCGTAGAACACAATGGTCTTTTATTTAGACTCTTGCCTGCGCATGAGAATTACCCATTGACAATAAAAACAACAAACTATGCAATAAAAAAAGCGAAACAAAAAATGAAAAATGAAAAGCAGACACTAAAAACCTTGAACCATCTTTGCCTTTTTTTATGTTTGTTTTCTTTTTTTTTTGTTTTCTGCCCTTGTGCCTTGTGGATCAACTTTGTAATAATCCTCGAAATTTTTTAATTAAACCACTACAACAACAACAACAACGAGAACAACTTATGGTAACTTTTTTGTTATGTGCAAGTGCAACTTAAAAGTTCATTGCTTTATTACTTCCACCATTGAACTCATCATCGTGAGCAACCATCAACAAAGACAACAGCAACAGCAACAGCAACAACATCATTGTCGTCGTTAACAACAGCAACAGCAATAGCAACAGCAAGCAACATCAGTCACATTCTCAACGAAGCCTCGCTGAGGCGAAACTAGGCGAGGCGAGACACGACTGACTGACTGAATGACTGCCTTGCCGCAGACAAAACCTTGAGAGTGCACAGCAACAACAATAGCAACAACAATAACTCCTGCAGCACTCGCAAAAGGGCGGCCGTGCTGAACTAGCAACAGAAGGACGGACGGACGGACGGACGAACGATAGAATGGTTGGGTGTGCAGTTGGACGTCGTTAGGGTGCCCATGCGTTTCGATGTTCACATGCAAATTTAACGCGCTTTCACTCTTTCCCTCACTCTCCCCCTCATTCTCTTTCGAAGCTTTGCACGTAAGCGTCTCCCATGTCAGGTTGATGTGGCCACTCTTTGGCATGCATAGCAGCAACTTACAGTTCCTCAAGTCCAACATCAGCTGAAGTGGACCTGGCAGGCAAGGCAAGGGCAGCCAACCACTTTCTTTCACTTACTCTATTTTATTTTATTCTATTCCATTCTGTCCCCATACTCTACTCTTCTCTGCTCTGCTGTGTTGTGCCCATTCTAAGCCTGCCTTCCTGCCTGACTGCCTGCCTTCCGTCGGCTTGTCTGCGTGTCTGACGATGCGCTCCATGCTGTGAACGGCAGCTGCACTTCAGCTTCAGGCGTTCAGCTCACGATGCACGGTGTGCGATGAGCGGTATGCGGTATGCGGTGTTTGGTGTTCGGTGTTTGACGTTGAACGTGCAACATTTTATTCGCTTTATGAGTGCCATGCATTTTGTAAAGAAACGTATTTGCTCATAAATTTCAAATGAGTTACATTTCCATCATAGCCAACATCATCATTGTCAACATCATCATCATCGTCTGCAGCAGCAACAACAGCATCAACAGCAGCATCAACGTCATCATTCTGATTTTATAGTACCTATGCATATTGTGTTATAATTTTCCCAGCCAACCTAAGCCAACCTACGCTGCCAAGTGAATCTGCTGCCTCAACATAAACGGCGGCCAACAATTTCAGCACATCTGTGCAACACCGCCAGCAGCATCAGCATCAGCATCAGCATCATCGGCATCAACTTCTCAACCGACAACAACAATCAGAGTATACTTTTTTTTTATCAGTTTTTGTTGTTCTTGTGGTGGTTCTTGTTGTTGTTATTGTTGTTGCTGCTGCTGTTATTGTTCGCCGGCTGTTGCAACTCGTTTTGTTTATTAATATGCAATATGCAATCTTCACATGTGCCGAGTGTGTGCTCGCGTCTATGTCAATAAAAATCTAACCGCCTACGACTCGCACCTCGCGCCTCCCTGTCCATGCCACCCGAAATGCAATACAAGCCACTAACGAAATTTCACAGAACTTTCCATTGAAACAATAAGAGTCCATCAGCAGCTCAGGCATCGGTTACTTCTGCGTCTGCTTCGGCGGAGTTGCTGAAGTTGTGCCTCGGATTTTAATCGCGTCGCAAATTGTAAGTGAAACTTTTTCGCTGATTGCATTTAAGGCAAATTGGAATTTGATTGCGTATTGTATGCATTGGTGACGCACTCTCAGGGCCTTTCGTTGGCACTTTAAGGTATTTTGACCCCAAAAGCCACTCGCCAGAAATGCCATGTGATTCTTGTTTGTTTTCATGCTGGCGCATGTTCTGCCTAGTAAATGTCGCTCATGCTGCCACTTGAGACTTGATAAGCAAAACATGGCCAACTATGCGTAAATAATTAACATCAACATCAACGTAATCCTCGACACCGCCAACGTCATCATCATCCACTCCGCCATCATCAGTAGCAACATTTTAGTCGTCATTAAAATCCACGTAGTCGCTTGATGGGTGGAGCAGCCCGGTGGCCGTTGCCAGCCTTTGCTAATTCGAGCAACTTTTCTGCAAATTTCGTTCACTGGATATGAGAACCCTAAATGTAACCGGATAAGTGCGAGTAAATTAGAGTTCGTTTAACTCATGCCGTCCGTCTGCGAGCATTTAGGCGAAATATTCATATTTCGGACTGTGGAAATGAGAGGAAACACGGGCACTTTGATGAACTGTAGCAGGGAATGCCTTTGTTTGCTTTTGATGTTACTCATAGCGATCTCACGGACGGAAGCTTGAGCACATCACTACTCGTAAATCGATAGCCCAATTACATACCAGAGTTAATAGAGAGTACAACCAATCTAAGCCAGGTACGAAGCAATCTTATCCTTGACAAATCAATGACCTACTTACTTGAAATGGGATGTAGGTATTAAGATGTTGTGTCTCCATAAATAGCTTCGAAACAGTTCAGGGTTATGCCTCGGAATCATTTGAAACCTATATAGCAAGTTACTGGCAAACAGAGAATCAACCAGGAACAGCTGCCCTAGAACGAAATCGAATCTACTGCCGTATCCACGCTAAGTGATCCCTCCTTTCGTTTCACTTTGGCGCTCATGTTCAGCGTTTCGGATTAAAATGCATTGAGGGCATGCGGCAGGCGGCACACACCTCAAGCAGAGTGTATTGTAAAATTTAATGAGCTTTTTGCAGTCTCGCGAAGGCGAAGAAGAAGAACAACACATCTGCTGAATGTTGCACGTGCATGAATGCCTTGCCCGGGCAATCATTGGCGGCGTTCGCCCGGCACAGATGCGTTTCACAGAGGAAACAGAAGCCACAACCGACTCAGCACTGCATGGTACATACATTAAAAATGTACAACTACGGATATGTACACATGTACATTCCTACTGTATATGCATGTATACATTGTGTCGATACGTAGGCATTTTGCTGGAAAAATGATTCACTGGCACAGAAATAACAAACCAAGCAAATATCATCAAAGCGTGAAAATCAGAGAATAAATTAAAAAAAAAAAAAAAAAAAAATCAAAGAAAAATCGAGGAAAATGTATCTTAATTTTATATGGCAAAGTGAACTTCAGCGTGTGGCGCACATCTGGACTCGGACTAACGAAGACGATTGCAAAAGTTGCACAGTCGGCAAGAAATCAAAAACAAAAACAAAAATGACAATTAAAATAAACAAATATTCAATAAAAGTGTCGAATATCGTGGCAGTGTGGGCTACTTGACAACACAAATGACCAGCGGCATAATTGTGAGAAGCAGCCGCAGAAGCACAAGAAGAAGAAGTGGAGCGACAATTGCGCCGCCAGACACACGGCGAGCATTAATCACTTTTATGCATTTCCTGCCTGCCGCCGCCCGCCACGTCTTGCTCGGCTATTTTCGACTTTATGGACTCATTTGTGCTTATGTGGCATACACAAACAATGGATCGCAGCCGAATATCAACAGAAATCAGTAGGAAAATCAATCTGAAAAACAGAAGCGAATCATTATGCTTTGCCAGTTGCACACACACACACACTTCCCCTACCCCAGGCCTATGAGTAAATAAATATTCAACTATAAAAATCTAAGCCCAACCACAAGCAGCATGTGATGCCTTTGACGGTTGCCTGACGAGATGAGACTGAAGTCAAGCCAGTCGGGCCAGGAAGCCATGCCATCGCTTGCATAAACAAATCAAAAAGTGATGAGTATCTGGAACGCGTCGAGACAGACTGCATCAAAGTGATTGGCAGTGACAAGCAGAGTCCGTGCCTGGGGCACAGCGATCGCTGAACACGATGCTGGCTAACCACCCAAGCATTTGGTGCAGTGTGTGTGTGTATCGGGGTGCACTCGTGTCGGGAAGGGGCAAGTGAATGGAGACAATTGGCCATTGGCAAACATTGCTAAGGCGCTTTACCTGTTGTGTCTTTACGTAGCACACACGGCAGCACGACGTTAATCCTCCGTCACGCAGGCATTTCGTTATCACCTGGCGCTGATAAGTGTTACTCACGCACGCAAGCACGCCAGCACGCACGTTATCACTATATTGCGATGCCTTTTACCCAAAAGCTGCATGATATTTATTGACCCACATTTGCAAATCAATCAAACCATGCTCTGGCCCATGCCAATGCCCAAACCCGAGCACGACTAGAAGATATTTTTGATAGGCAACGGCGCATAAGCGGGCGGGTGCGCTGCCTTGGGTTTTCTTTATCATCATCGACGAAGTAATAAAGAAAACATAAACAAAAACAAAACATGACACAAGAACAAGAAAAATGAATACCTTGTGAGTTTTTGTTGTGCAGGAATGCGTGACTCTGATTGCCGATCGTTGTGAGTTAATTGCAGACTGCAGAAGTTCATATCTGGCGCAGATACGCATCGCCGGGGTAAATCGATTCAATGTGAATTGCAACGCGCACTTGAACGGTCTTTTTCTCTTTGATAATAAACGGCTTGCAACACTAAGGCAATAACAATGGCAAACAACAACACCAACAACAACAAAAACTGCACAATACATGAACGTGTGTGTGTGTGTGAATGCGCAATGAATGCTAAACTCGCTAGAATGGGGATCGCTAACGAAAATCACTTGCCATGTTACATGGCTTTCTTACATCTCTACGTCTTCGTCTTCGTCTTTGCCTCCTTCCTCTTCTTCTACTTGCTTGTTGATATTGTTACGTTCTTGGATGTATTGAAATTGGTTTATTAAAATTGTAATATAATCATTCTTTTCTTTTTTTTTTTTTGTTATTAGAAAACGCACTTTTGTATGTTGTCGAGCGTTGCGAGCTGAGTACTCGGTATGAGTGTCGTGTGTTGGCGTGCGCCACGACGTTGTGTTCGGTTGAAGTCACGCCGGCAGACTGAAAATTAACTCGTCGCGCGAGAGTTTTTCGCTGCTACGCTGTGGCGGCGTAGTCTCAATGGCGCGCAACGTCTGCGCAGTGCAGCGAGTGCCGACCAACCGAGCAGCCCTTGGCTGCAATAATCAAGTGACGTTGTACGTAGTCGCGGTTTTAATTCTTGTGAGGAGCACAGCGGCGAACTTTGAGTGGAGCAAATTTGTGCCTAGATTCGCGCTTTAACGCACTGTAAGCAATTCCGCAGCTTAAATGAAACTCAATTGGCTGCGAAGTGTACAAATGGCGCACAAAATCATATACAGAACTTGTCTAATGAATTTCTCAGTTTTGCAATTTTAGCGTTGCCCTGATGCGGAGCAACAACTGATTGAGAATATTTTTATGACTTTATTTTTTGACCATTGTCGCAAATTTGAAATCAATTGTGCAAACGACGCCACAGCAGCCAAGAGACGCCTCACAGCATTTGAAGAGTTCACGCGTCGTGCGACATGCCGACGTTTTAGTGCAATGAGCGAGTGTGTGAACAGCTAAGCGTTTGACAAGATAAACATATCGTATAAACGGATAAACAGCTGAACAGATGAACAGATAAGCAGCTAAAGTCAAACAAACAGAAAATTCGGCTGCGCTTGCCTGGCCTGGCGCCGGGCTGAGTTCTCGTATTTGCATTACAATTAGAGTTGAGACACTCGACTGCATTTGCATTGGCCATTGGCCATTGTCCAAAGCTGTTCGCGGCGGCAGCTGCGCATACCTGATTGCTTGGCAGTCGGTGCATTTGCTTGCGAAATCGGTCTTCAGTCGTTTACATGGATCCGCTCCACTGTTCTCGGCAAACACACTCAGCACTTTGCGGAGCACGCACGCACGCTCACCTGGTCTTTGGTCACGCTTGTCTTGGCCAAAGTAAACATGAGGCAGGCGAGTGCGAGAAGAAACGAAAATAACTTCGACCCAAATTTCATTTGCAGTTCATTCGACAATTGTAAACAAGTTCATGTTCAAGTGAGAAATTCCATAGACTTGCCGGATGGGATGTTCAATTAATTTACAGCCGAACGTTATTTATAGACGACATAGAAGACGACTACCTTTGATCTAAGCAAATCTTCTGCCCTATGCAGTGCTGTGAGACTTCATCCAACATTCTGATAATCCATGCAGTCATTACTGATTCGATCCAAATGTCCACTAAAGAGGCTTTCTTGTTGGCTCTGAGCACCTTATCTGCCAACGCAAAGTGGGAAGTCACGCGACACTAAGGACTCAGCTGGATAGGTCTTTCATGTAATTATTAAGGAATTGATGTCTCCACCTAACCAGTCAACAGCACGAGTATGACTTATGCCATTGTTAGTTCATGTATGGTAAGTTGAAGCCGATAGAACATCGGGTACACAATGAACGATCGAATCATTTGCATTCAAAATCATTTGTCAGTTTGTTTAACGGTTACAAATGCACAGGGAAAAGGTTGAATGACCCAAAAGCGTCAAGTGAAAAAATAAACTTATTCACACTTGCCTACTGCCCGCTGCCTACTCCCCCTGCCCACTGTCTGCTTACCACAAACATGCCATATGTGGTTTTTTGTTGTTGCTGTGGTCTGAGCTTGGCTTGCTTTGGCATAAAGCACAATACTTGTGTGATGTAGCCATTAGGCAGTAACCGAAAAACGAATAAAATATAAATAAGTAATAACAATATTGAAAAAATAAAAAAAAACACAATCCGCTACCGCACTGGCATAGGCTCAGACATAGGCACAGGTACATAGGTACAGGTATGCAAAAGCAGAAGCAGGAAACGGCGAGAAAAAAAACAAAAACAAAATAGAAAAACCAAAACACTTAACAAGTGACTTTTAGACTTCTAAGAAGTTTACACTTCCATGTAATGGCAAATGAAACAAAAGCCATAACAACAACAACACTAACAGCAACAATTCCACCCACAGAACAAAGCAAATAAAATCCAAATGGCCAAGGAGGCAGCGAAGCTGTTGAGCAGTCGCTGATAGGAGTGATAGGAACAGTGCAAAGTGTTAACAAGTCAGTTAAGTAGTTACACTTGCGAATTGCACTTAAAAATCTTTTCAAAATCTTAACACGTCTGTCTAGGCAACTTGGTGAATATGCCCAAGTGTAAGAATAAGTGAACCCACTCAGCGGCTTGTGCAGGCTGAGGCATATTTGCGTTGCTGGATTCGCGTATTTGTATTGATGCGAAATCTGGGCCTTTATGCTTACTTGGTACATATGCCTAAGTTATGCCAAGCACCTAAGTAAGTAAGTGGAATTTGAGATTTGTACAGATTTTATTTGATTTTCATACTTGAATGTAGGTTTTTTTTGTTTTTTTGGGTTTGTTTTTTTCGTCGGCTTCCTTCCGCGACTTGATGTCGTGGAAACAAACAAAAAAATAAAAAAATACAATTATGTAACCATTACAAAAGATTTGATTATGCAATAAGAAGTTAAACTAAGAGTAAACTCGGTTCACTAAAGTAAGTACGAGTAGAGATGAAATAACGCATTCTTACACAATAAACATTAAACAAAAAATGAAACAAACAGCCAAGCAAAATCTAAGTTAGTGCCGTGTCGCTGATAGCTCTGCGCGCGCAGCCAGAGTTGCCACACACACGGCCAGTTAAAGAAACAACAAATGGATTGCCTTCGGATCGATTTGATTGTTGTCACACGTTAAATGGTTTTTTCCTGTTGCTGCGCTTAAAAAATAATTAACAATTAATTAAGTCGTACTCGTGAGTCCATTCCATGCGTCTGCTTCCGCCTCCCATCTCCTCGCGCAGCGCGTGTCGCTATGCATAAGTGTATTGTATTATGATCTGAGGTTAGGATTGTGGGCGCAATTTGCTGTTCAGCTAAGACTTCGCACAGGCTCAGTAGAAGAACTCGGACATATCGATGGGCTGCGGCCGTGTTCAGCTACAGGCCTGCGACGCAAGTCCATGCCGAAGCTGCAAGGGGCTGGGTGTGCGTTGAACATTGAATGGTGATGAGCGCTGGGGATGATTCTTTAATGCGAGGGCGCGCCGTAGGAGGAGCTGGGCGCGGAGGGTGCGGATGGCGGAGCAGCAGGTGCGCCATAGTCGCCGGATGGAGGTGGCGCAATGCTGTTCGGATATGGGCCGGTCTCCTCCTTCTGGGTCTTGTAGCGAATGAAGTAGACCTCGGGCTTGCTGGGCTGTGTGGGCGCCGGTGTGGGGATAATGATCTCAGGTTGTTCCTCGGGTTTCTTCACCAACACATAGACCAGGGTCTTCTCCTCGTTCTGCGGGAACTGCGGTATGACTGGCGCTGTGGGTGCGGGTGGCGATGGCGCCTTGATGAAGACGATCTTGTAGTGCTTTTGTGGCGGCGGCACATAGACGGGTTTCCTGCATGAGTGGGTGTGAGTGCGAATACGCAAGAAGAGAAAGATTAGTAACTTGACGCATGCATAGGCCCTACTCATGTTACACTCATAATGTTTTATAACCACAAACCCAACAACACAACAGCACAACAAGTGCGCACAAGTGTGCAACTAACCAACGAACCAAGCAACGCGCCTACCACACGTCATCCATAAAACGCCGTCTTATATAAACTCTCCAAGTAATTTCATCCATCTCACTGCCGTCTGCAATCACTTGCCTAGCGAGTACATTCACAAAATACGAGCACCAGAGCAGAGCAGCGCAGAGTAGCGGAATGCGGCCCGTTGGAAAGTTAGCCCCTCGCACTTGTATAATCGTGTGCATGTCACGCTTTGGCGCTCATCGTCACTCCAATGATCATTAAGGGCCCAGCCTCTTCGCTGCTCTGCTGCGACGCAGTCATCGATCGTTGCAGGGATGGGACACTAAGCCAAAGGCGCAGACATGCTGGCTCTACGTTCCTCACTGCCCTACTCTGCCCGATCCTGCATATCCTGCGCGCTTAGGCTGGCACACTGCAGTCGACAGACGTCGCATGACACGAGTAAGTGCGGATCGTTTTGTTCCGCTACGGATACTTTTCGCTGCTGCTCTTTTAATTTCAATGTAAGTGTTTATTGTTTTACCGCCTATCACGCTGCTGCTGGCATTTCATGCTTTCTGTGTTGAAAATTAATTTTTGAAGACTTCCTGGATTGCAACATTTTCATGGTTTGCGGCGCTCATTACATTTGCTGTCGCATAATCAAATGAAATGAAATCACAGAAACCAACACGACACACGCGTCGCACTCGTGGCTAAGACTGACTGGCAAAGCCGAAAATTGGAAAACCACAAAAATTAACTCAGCAGCACAAACAGCAGCAGCAGCAGCAGCAGCAGAAGTAACAGCAGCAGCCACTCTTCGCTTTGTGTGACGTTGACGTCCGAGCGTTTTTGATGCGCATCTCTGACTTTTTCTTTCGCCTTTCACTTTAATCGATTACCATGAGGAAGCCTTCGCACACACCCTACACCATACAATCACTTTTCGCTTGCGATTGCGACTGCGACTGCGACTGCAGCCGAAAAAGCCGTTGAAAAGCGACGCCACAGTAGCGCCCAGAGTTAAGCAAATATTTTAATACCGCGAACTCCTGCCAGGCATACCCATACCCACTGCTCCCTATTGCCTTCTGCCTGCTGCCTGCTACCTGCAGCCTGTCGCCTGTTGCCTGCTGGCTGATGCTGATGCTGATGTTGCATTTATGCATACAATGGAAATCGCTTTAGACGAATCAGCAAAGCAATGCACGGCAGGCAGCAGATACTCAAACATGCAACAAGACAATTCGATTAGTGTGGCATGCCATGGCAGTCCAGATGCACTCTACGAGCAACTGCTGCTGCCGCTGGCGATTTCGCATTAAGTGCTTTTGTCTTTTGCGATTGCACATGCCTTGGCATGGCCTGGCATAGTCCTGAACTGCTCTGCGAGTATGAATTCGCGTCTCGGCCTGGCTCACACCGTGTGCGAGTGGGTGGGAGATGCGCTGGCGAAAGATGCAGCACACCTGTGCTGCGCATTGCGCAACTGAGGCTGCAGGCCACGGCGCCACATGCCAAGTAACTAAAACACGCGCCACTGCATGGACGGACAGGTCGGTGCAGTTGAGCTCAGCACATGAGTCTGACGCGGATTTCAATTAAAGCCAAAAGCGGCGGAAAGACTAAAATTGTCATAATAAAGCATCTGGACTGACATAGTTTTGCATCTGCGTCTTTGCTGTTGCTGCTGCTGTTGTTGTTGCTGTTGTTGCTGTTATTGGTGTGGTTTCTTGTTGTTATTATTGTTATGACTGTCGTTGCTCTTATTACCCAGTTTTCAGTTTTCAGCTGTCAGTTTTCATTTTCAAGCATTGTATGAATAATTTTGCCTAAGCACATTGTTGTAATATTTAAGTAAGAAAAAGATAAAGAAAAAGAAAAAGGCACAAATATGCAATGCATATGCTTTATGCTTTACCATAACTCAGCAGCCACTTGTTGCCGCTAAGCGTGTCGAAATTGTCTTGGCTTAAACTGAGAACAAGTCAACGAACGAACAAACGAACCCATGAACGTATGATCGCTGCCCGTATGCGAGGCAACAGCGTAAGGCAGCAGTAAAGTGTGCCATTTCTGCAGGCAGCCTCACAGCCTCACAGCTTCACAGCCGCACAGCCACATGCTGGGAAAAATCTTTCGACAAGTGCTTAGTGTATTTTGAAAAGTGTGCGCGCTTTGTGCAAGTGAAGGCAGACGGACAGACAGACAGACAGGCAGGCAGACAATGCTGTTAGGAAATGGGTTATGCATTTTGCGCAATGTCACTGAGAAAGTCACGCATACTTTGGGCTTTTGTCTTAATCTTGTTGTTGTTGTTGTTGTTAATGTGGCTATGGCTTCTACTTACCGTGGTGCCTGATACTCTGGCTCTGGTGGTGGCACGTGCACGTAGACGTGCTTATGCACCACTGGTGGCTGCTGCGGTGGGCCGTACTGTGGGGCTGGTGCGCCATAGCTGCTGCTCGGCCCACTCGGCGCATAGCTGCTGCTCGATGGTGGCGCACTGTAGGTATCACGCGGCGGCTCGGGTCGAGCGCTGGCCAAACCGGTGGCGGCCACGATGAGCAAAACCTACGATAGAGACAAGTCTGGGTTTAGTTAAAGGCTGATAGGCGACACATCCTTTAGCACACAATTCTGAGCACTTTTTATCGTTTTTCTAAATATATTTTTTTTTTCTCTTTTTTTGGATTTCCATATGCGAATGTTTTTTTTTTTTTTATTTTTTGGTTCGTTTGTTTATTTTTGATAATTTTTAACTTAATTCAATTGGACACTGTGGCACATACCGCATAACAACACTTCATCTTATTTGGCTTGGTTTGTTAAATTACTTTACTGAAGGAGTCTCTAGTCGATGTCGAGTATCTGCGCTACACGTGTGTGTCGTGTGTGAGTGTGCGTGGGACTGAGTGTGTGTTTGTGTGGTTGGTGACTCTTCGACGGTAAACGTCTGACTGCATGCTCCAGCAATTGTTGCAGTTTCTTTTATAGGTACGCGCGTTAAAGAAATAATAACTGAAAAAAGTCGACAACAAAAACAACAGTCACAACAACAACAGTAAAACAACAACAGCAACAAATAAGCAAACTCATGTTGGTATTGCTAACGACGATGACGATGACGATGGCGATGACGATAATGATGGTAATAATGACAACGACAACAACAACGACAACGACAACGACGACGGTGCTGGCACTGTGATGCCAAGAGTACAAAATTGCCGAAAAGACAAACTAAAAACAAAAGTTACAAAAATTAAAAACAAAACACAAAAAAAAACAAAACACAAAAAGCAAAAGCAAACCAAGCCAAGCCAAGCAAACACAGACATGTGACCATGCGTAAGTAAACTGCTACGCTGCCTGGATGGGACACACACTCGCAGCTGTACACTGAGAAGAGAAAATAAAACAGAAATAAGAAAATTAAGCCTTTGGCCAATAAATAGTTTAGTGTCTAATTCTGTGTGTTTGCCTTTGCATATGTATCATATGTATGCTGTATATTGTTAATGTATATTGTATCACTGTGCTCGTCGCACTTTCGATTTCATTGAAACTCTTACTCTCTCCGTGTTCGCTCTCTTGCCTTTGCGTTACTTTTGCTTTTTGTTTCTGCGCTGTGATGTTGGTTTTGCTTTTGCTTTTGCTTTTGCTTTCCGTGGGCAATTACAGCAATCGCATTTCTTTTGTTTTCGTTCATTTTCGTTGCCGTTACATTTGCCGTTAAGGTTGTTGTTATTGTTGCTGCTGTGTTGTTGTGTTGTGCTGTTTTGTTGTTGCCTGAGGGTTTTGCGTTTGCAATTACGTTCCGTTTATTTAAATATCATTATCATCATCTTCACGCTATTCTACATTTCATGTCCACCTCCTCCTAGGTAAGCTTGGCTACAGCAACGCTTTTGTTTTCATTTTCTTCATTTCTTTATTTCTTCATTATGATTTACATACAAACAAACATTCATGCTCATGCTCATGCTCATGCTTCTGCATTGCTCACGTTTCCATTTTCCATTATTTTTCACTCATTGCTCGTTACCAGCGGACAATATTGTATTAAAAACACAACAACAACAACAATAAAAACGACAACAGAAAATACAAAACACCAACAAATTTAAGAAATAGTTATGCCAAATGTTGTCGCTGCTCGTTGCTGGTCGCTGCCTGCTGTTGGTGCTGCCGTTGGTGTTACCAATGTTGTTACCAATGTTGTTGCCAATGTGCCTTGATCATTGCCATCACGATCGGCATTGGAGTGCATCAGTTGATGTGGTAATTTAAAGTGAGCTTTTTATGTAAGATACACTCTCATGCATGCACACATACACACATACATACACACACGTACGTACCTACTTACATCTGTACGTAGCTCAGTACGTCGGTTCGTTCGTTCGCTTCTGCTTTATGATTTCTTCGAATTGTGTTTTGTGCCTTTGTTAATCAGCCAAGAGGTGACCGCAGCATGTTACGGATCTCGTGGGCGATAATGTCATCAGCCAAGTCTCTTTTGCAATAATGTAGGAAAACAGTTTTTGTCTTCGTCGCTTTGCCTATTGCAAATTTACATAGGCAGCAGGCCCAGGGACATAGTGACTGCTCCACGTAGTGCAATCCTGGCGCTCGTTAACCTTTTGCGCATTATAAAACGTTCAGCGGTAAAAGCCATAAAAAAGAGAGAATACTTTTAATGTTGTTGTTTTTTTTGTGTTGTTGTGGTTGTGTTATTTGTGAAATTTAATTTTTGTTTTTAATTGTTTAATTGCGTATTTCTGCGTATCTTTCATTTCTTATTAACCGCAAAAAAAAAGAAAAATTTGAAAAAGAAAAACAAAGCGAAGATACAATTAAATAGAAACTTCACGGCCAAAAAAAAAAACAGCTTCATGTGGTTTTTCAAATTGTTTGTTTAATTTTTTCTTATATTTGCTAACTTTGTTTGCTCTTCGAGGGTGTTTCTGTTTATTTTGTTATCGTTATAATTTTGGCAACAGCCTTCGCAACTGATTTTGCTTTTGAAGCGCGAGTTCCTAAGCCGCGTCGCACAAAGAAACCGAAATAAAGTCAAAAACAACCGTAAATGCACATTAAAAATCTATTTGAAACACTTTTGTTGTTGTTGTTGTTGCGTTTTTTAATAGTTTTTGGCATGCAAACGAAGCCATCAAGCAGCTGCACGAAAAGGCGTTGCAACATGCGTCATACCGCGGATTGAAGCGTCTACCAAGTTACCCTGCACATGCCCATTCGGCCGTCGGACGCGCAACGGCGGATGTTAACGAGCATGCGTCGATGCATCTTTGGCATTTTTCGCCGTTCAAGTGATTTATCACAGCAGAATTGCATTTCCTTAGTTTTGCATATGAGCACACAAATCTTCCTGCCTTCCTGCCTTGCTGCCTTTCCGTGTCCCGCCTGCCTTCGCGTGCATGGGACACACGTCGTGCAGACATTGCGCCAATTAGTCAAAGCAAGCGAACAAATGTTTTTCAAATTAAAACTCGTTTACGAAATAAACCGCTATGAAATTGGATTAACTGATTCAGTTCATTTACGCCGCCAGAGGCAAGGATTTGTTGGCTACACGCAAACCAATGCTCGGCCGGGCACACCCGACCAGAGTGGAATGGGCGGAGTGGGAGGCCAGCCGTCGATACAACAGCTCTCGGCGCTTTCGGTGCGTCTGTATGAAGAAACGACTGAGCACTTGACTCGACACGTACGCCATGCAGCGCAGTTAAAAAGCCATCATAAACAATTACGTCGCAAGTCTCGCAGATCTGCCGATGCGTCGTTGTGCCGATGCGTCGTTGTGCCGTTGTGTCGTTGTGCCGTTGTGTCGATGTGTCGGATGTGCGGATGTGCAGATGCGCAGTTGTGCGACTGAGCGTGGCCAAACCTTTTAGCAAAGCCCCAACACAAGCGACAAGCGACAAGCAACAAAAACCAATTGAGTCAAGTTAAAGCGGAGGTGATGAGATTTTAAAACTCATTACAGCTGCTCACATGTGGGGCACAATGAGCGACAATAAGTTCGCTTTCAATTGGCATTTAACTGTGCCACAAAACCAATAAGCCCACATCCCTCCGCCGCTTGCCATATCCCATATGCCATATGCCATATGCCATATACGCTTCAGTATGCCATAATGCAGTGCACCGTCGTTGAGGTGAAGACAAGACGAGACTCGATGGAGTAAAACAAAAATCGAAATACTCGTTTAGGTGTTGTGTGTGTACGAGTACACTCGCATGGCTGAAAAGCAACAAGTGGATGTGAGGGTGCAATCATCGACAACAACAACAACAACAACAGAAGCAGCAACAACAAAAGCAGCAGCATCCAGCAGACAAAGTAATAAGGAAAAGTAATCTGAGTTAAATGTAAAGTGGAAAGTAAAGTAATTTACTTTTTCAAAAAAATATACAATAAAAACAAAAATCAGAAAAAATACGATTAAAAAAATAAAAAACAAAACCAATGAAAACAATTAAGTGAGAGCAAATTATATAAAACACACTAAAAACGAGTAGCAAGCAAAGCTGCCGACAGCTGCAAGTGCTAAGGGCAGCGATGAGTTAATACTTGGTATCGCCAGCAAACGCCAGCAATCGGCAGCAATCGGCAGCAATCGACGGCAATCGACGGCAATCGGCAGCAATCCGGCACAAAGCACACAGCACACAGGCGCCAAAGCCACAGGCAAAGGCAAATGGCTGTGAGCCATGGCCGCAGCCGTTGATCGCTTAGCGTTTGAGGCAATCGCAGCAGCAGCAACTTGACTTGAGCACTTAACGAGTGCAGCACAAAGTGGTCCGTCCGGTGTCTCTTTGCTGATGATACGCGTCGCATATGAGCAGCAGCAGCAGCAGCCGCAGACGCAGCAATGGCAATTGGCGCATCTTATATAATGAGCAAGACAGTGGCGGCCGTTGGCGAGCAGCAGAGGCACAGCTAACGGTAACGGCGGCCTGCAACGCATCGCAACACTCGCCTTCAATTTCAGCCACAATAATTGACAAAGAAAATTACTCATGTTTTTGTTTTGGTTTTTTTCTTTTTGTTGTTGTTTTTTTTTGGGGGGTGGCAGGGGGGGGGGTGGTTTTAACGCAACACAATGTAGCCAAGGTTTTCTCACCTAAATAAATACGCGTAAATCGTTTAATAATAAAATCGCAAACTACCAAAAAATTATGTCGGTAACAAATTTAATTGGCCACGCTCATTCATTAAGGTTAAAATCATAATTGACTTTATTAAAATATTAAATATAATTTTTTCGCTCTTCGCGTGCGTTTGTTCAACATTAGGTTAACTTACATTTAAATCTTATAGCGCAAAACGCAAAGTAGACAATGAAATAAAAAAAAGAAAAAACAATAAAAAATAAACAAAGTAATTTATATGTATAAATTCATATGCATATGTATATACATATATATGTGTGTGTGTGTGTTCATAGCAGTAGAGATGTCGGTATGTAGTGCGGGTATTTACAGTTATGCCGCTCATTCAAAACCACACTTGTTAAGCGTTTTTTAAGTGCATTTCAAGTGCGTTTCATAGCTTGGCATTTTTTTTATTTTTTCATTAGTTTTTGTTTTTTATCTTGTGCGAAAAATCTAATATTTTATGCCCCTGAGTTAAGCAACTAATTTTGTTGAATTATTTATGAATTTTGCAAAACAGAGAATTCAACAATAACCGCTGATCCCCATTTGTCACTTCGACTCTGATCTTTTAGTCGCTCGTCGATTGCATGGCTTATGGAGAGTAAGCATGCAAACAATTTCAAAGGATCGAGTTTGTGCCGATTTCTGTGTCGGAACAAAACTCAAAATGTCAAGTTGTCGCGATTGTTGAGTAAAAATTTAAGGTTCATTATCGTTTTCATCGATAGACATCCTAGGGTAAGAAAGCCGTTCCCCAAATGCTGTTTGCTGATTTTTTGTAGACTCGGCTTTCGACATATTTTCAACTGAACTGCATCTTTCAAAGCCTTATACTTTCTATGGCTTCTAGTGACGCCTTAATCACGTCATCCAATTCGCATTAAAGTCAAGTGCGGATGCCGAGGACTGGGATTGGAGTCTTTTAACAATTTTGCGTGCGCGCAGCTGTCAAGAATCTTCTCACTTAACAATGTAATTGACGTCACTCCTCTGCGCATGCTTTACAATTACTGAAAGACCATTAACAGCCACGAAAACAAAATAACAAAAACCCGAAAATAAGAATTGATAAGAACAACAAAAAACTGAAATGTGTAACATGAATTCAGATAATGAAGCTTTTAGTCTTCTTAAAACCTTATTACGCACAGATAAAATTTCATTAAGTGGCCAACATTCTTCTTCGCCTTTTTTTTTTTGTTTTATTTTGTTTTGTTTTTTCTGTTATTGTTTTCTTGCCGTTGTTCATGGTGTTGGTGTTGTTGTTGTTGTTGTTGTTAATGTTGATATATGTTGGCATATATTTCATGTTTATGAAAATGAAAGAGAAAGAAAAAACAATTTGCCTTTAAGAAAATTCAACATGTTTATTGTTCGTTAATACGATTATTATACAAATATTTAATGCATAAACACGAGAGTACAGGGTGCTTCACATATATTTTGCAACTTTTTTTGTAAATCTTTTTTTATTTTTTTATTTTTATTTTTATATGGCATAGTAAGGAAATTCTGAAACACTTAAAACTAAACCACGACACTGTTTTTGGCACAACAATCAATGAACTAAAATTGTATTGGGCCAACTTATGGCAAGAGGAAGTGGCCAACGCTGCATTGACTAAGGAAGCGTGTAACTCACGGTCAGCTACAGCCGACGGTTAGCACTCAACCCGTCTAAGAATTGGGTTAGGCATGTCTGCGCTTCCAAAGTCCAATGCGGGTGCTCACACACTCTCTTAGCTATTGGGTTGGTTAGACGATAGGCTACTGGATAGACAGTTAGACAGTTATGGTAGACGGGCAGCTGGATAGGTATACCTACATACCTAGGTGGAGGGGTAGAGGGATAGGAACATACACACAATACTCATAGTTCGATTTATATAAGGTATTTAAATTGTTTGAAATTCAATGCTCTGGTTGTGGTGCTGGGGCCGGTGCTTCTGCCGGCGCAACTGCCACGCCCACAGTGCATTGTGCTGGCTGCTGCTTAGTAATAACGTGCGCTGTCATAGAAGCCGCCGTGGCCGCTGCTGCCTGGGCTCAGTTTGTTGAGCCAAGCTGCGCGCTGAGCTGCTGCCTGTGACAGAGCGTTGCCATTCGGATCGTTTGGGATACGCAACGACGGCTGCTGCTGCTGCGGTGGCTGTTGTTGTTGTTGAGACTGAGGCTGGTCTTCAGTGCTCGACTCCAAGATCTGCAAACAATGCGGTTATACATTTTGCATTAATTAACAAATAATTTTCGCTTTCAAAATTTTGTTTTGCTTAGCTAAGATGATGACGCTAATGATGATGATGATGATGACAGTGATGGTGATGATGATGATGATGTTGCAATTGAGCCACTAATAAGTCAAACACAAAACTGCAAGTCTGAAGAAAGGGCAAATGTAACAGCCTAGCAAATGAAAATGTGAAAATATAGGAAAATGGGAAAATGCGAAAACATGATTATGCTAATGGAAGCAGTTCCATTGTTGTAACAAGCGGCAGACTGCCATTTGGCATCACGGCAATTTAACGCTGTTGACGTGTAATTATAAACGAAATTATTTCACACCAGCAATTTGAACATTTTTGCCTAATTTCTGGCACGTCCCGTGAGCCACCAGGTCGCCTGATCACCTGATAGCCAGGCCGCCTGATCGCCAGGTTGGCAGACGAGACCAAGACGCTGCCAACAGGCGAACGATAAGAATCAGAGAGTCGTGAGTGACCACCGCAGGGGGAACTGCCTCCAAAAGCTGCGCAAATTGCAAATAAATTTGAAGCAGAAATTGAAGTGATCGCAACGGCAGCCAGCGCAGAACGCGGAATCGAATGGAGTGGAGTGGAGTGGAGTGGATGCGAGTCAATCCAGTTGAGTTGGCCCAAGTTGGGGCTCGGGCGATTACCGCATCGCATTGCAGCCATAAACTGTGCTAAAATAAGCGTTTTGACGCTTTAATTTGTACGTTCAAAAATGTTGTTTTATTTTGTGCTTTGTTTTTGTTTGGTGTTTGCCTCTTTTTGCCTTCGTTGTTGGCTTTGTTGTTTACATGTGCTCGCTTACCAGAAGTCATCATCATCACCAACATCACCATCGTCGCCATGCGATGCGGTGAGAAGACGCATCTGCAGCCTTTCACTTGCGTTTGTTGTTGTTTGCTGCTGCTGCTGCTGCTGCAGCTGTTGTTGTTGTTGTTTATGTTGTTGTTGTTGTTGCAGTAACTGCTTTTTGCTGTTATGTTATTGTTTGATGATGGCATTTAAAATTAATCTTCGCCATTTGCGACAGCAAGTTGCAACTCTGGACGGCACTTCAGCGATTTGTGGTCCACGCTGCCAACGTGGGTGGACGCCACTTCCAACATTGTTTGCACAGTTTTTAGTTAAGGCAGAGCTAGCGTTGCTATTCACATATCTAACGTCATTCGCCATTAAATTGCACAAGGCTTGACTTTGCCACTGGCAGGAAGAAGGGAGACAACACAAAAGAGGAGCGTCTAAGCTCGAAGCCAAGACCAAGTTCCCAATTCGGTTTGTGTCGGCCGACCCTAATGACGGAATCTGTATAACTCTCCATAGCTGCCTCACATGCAGAGCTGGGTGCCTTGAGGGGTGTTTTGAACGAATGGCCAGGAATAGGCCACATTAGCTTCTTGCTTATCTCTAAGACGATAATCGCTGCCGGATCACCAGTTTGATTCGAACTTAGGCAATCCATAGATGAAATTTAATTATTGCCTTTGGCCAGTTTTGATCGTATGCGGCGGAGAGCGAGAAGAGGGAAGAGACGAAGCTAGGCAAGAAAAGAAAACGGAATGCGTTGCCAAAATGCGATTTCGCTTGCCACTTGATATCAATTACAAAAAGCGGCTGAGCCGAGCTCTTGAGGCATCAGCTCAAACACATGCACATGAGCCAAGGGGGCGAAGGGGCCGTCAAAACGTTGGAGGCGACAATCGTTTGTCGAATATGAATTATTTTTAATTGCATGGATGAACGAAAGCAAGCGATGGTGTAGCTGTCACTGTCGCCATCACTGACGCCATGCGCCATCACCTTCACCGTCACCGTCACCGTCTCCGCCACCGTCGTCGTCGTCGTCGTCGTCGCCTCAATGACCCTTCATTATTTTGAAATTTATTTATTTAAATTTTATTTTTGGTTTTTGTAACAATTTTTGTTTTTATTTTCTGTTTTTTTCGGGTTTCTTGTTTGCGTGTTTTTTATTTTTTTGTAACAATTTCAGCATTTGCTTGCACAACAGACGCATATAAAACAAAACAAAACAAAACAAAACAAAATAAACCCAAACCAAACAAAACTTAGCAGACACTTTCATCAATCACCCGTACCGATAATTTGCAAATTTTCGTGGCTTCAACCAATTAAAAATTATTAAAAAACAATTTGCCGTAACATTCATTAATCTGCAGATGGTCTTAACGCGTCGAGTGCGATTGGGGCTAATCATTTTCAGCGTTTCAGCAGTCTTGTGCTTTGTGCATTGTGCTCTGTGCCGCATGCCCCATGCCCCATGCCGCACGCCGTGCGTCTTTGCTCTTGGTGTTCGCTCCGCTGCTCTGCGATTCGCAGCCATTCCAAAGCGAATCGCAATGGGCAGGCGCCATTTACCCATATGCCCAAACTCATACTCATTTACCCATTTGCCCATTTGCCCATTTGCCGGATGTCGTAATCCAGCACGGCGGCGAACGCTCACTTGGCAAGCGTGCAGCGCTTTAACAATTTGCCAAGTGGCTAATGGCCGGGCCAACCTGATATGCTCATGCCATGGCATGTCCGTCGCTAACCAGTAGCCATTATTTTATGTTGACATCTATGCACATCATGCATCTTGTTGCTTACTTTGCTTGCCCCTCGCTCTCTCTCTCGCTCTCTTTCTCCTATCTCTCACCTAGCCCCTCGCACTGTATGCGTACATTTTATGCATGTTACAACAACATTTTGGGGGTCAAAGTAATTTCAAGTAACTAAAATTTTAATTCAAATTTTGTGCGTTTTTCATGAACAATTTTTCCCCATCGCATTAGTTTTTTCTTTCTTCATTTTAATTTTTTGTTAACAAGTTTTGCGGCACTTTTGACCGCCTTCCTTCCCACTAAAACGAGTTTGTGCTATTTTTATACGCTTAGATTTCAATTATTTTTTTTTTTTTCTATTTTTATAATTTTTTTTTTCTTTGCTGTTATTTATTACGGTTTGTTGTTTAACTTTTAACTTATTTAATATTTTTAATAGATTTTTTGGCTGCAATCCAGGTCGCGCACTTGAACTTTCGGCCAAGCAGCGACGTGGGCTAACATCATAAGGAAAACGCACAAAATAGCCAAAGAGAAAAGGAAAGCAAAGCCACGCTGAGCAAATGCACGGCAGCTGATTCTGTCTTCTGCGCCTGGCTAACTTGCCATGGTACGTGGCTGGCACATTTGCGCAAAGGCCATCGCAATATGAAATTGCAAACATAATTTTTGGCATATTGCAACATGCCCCCGCACTGAGAGGCAGCATCCATGCCAGAGACGGCAGCAACGGCGGCGACGATGGCTGGGATGGCAGCCACTTGATTGCGATTAAACGCCGGTCAAGCCGCATTTCTGCTGGTTGCGAAAAGAACAGGAATCTGAGCGCAAAGCACAGAAACGTGCGCAGACTGCGAATGCAGCAGCAACAAAGCAGACACTTGTGGCCGGGCAAAATGGCACAGTGGGTCAGATGCGTCGGTCGGCAGCGAGAGAGAGAGACCAGCTGCACAGCAGACGGACACGACACGATGGCAGTGACAACAGGCGGCGACAGAGACGAGGATGCAAGAGGAGCCGCACATTAAGTATAATTTGCGAAAGGCTTCATTATTTAAAGCAACAACTGCAACAAAAACAACAACATCAATCGCATGCACAACAACAATTTGAACACGAAATTGCAAAACAGCTCGCACGCATTTTTCTTCGTTTTGGTTTTTTTGTTTTTTGCATTTTTAAACATTTCAAAAATGGTTAAAGTGGTCGCAAAAAAAAAAAGGAAAAAGAAAAAACCAAACACAAACTGAAACTGAAACCAAAACCAAAACCAGCAGCAGCGTCAACGTCAGCGTCAGCGACAGCGGGAAGAATGCATCCAAAATGAAATTTATACGTGGTGACATAATTGAAACTTGATTGGGCCAAAACGCTGCCAACGCAGTCGCGGCAGCAGAGGAGGCAGAAGAAGAAGCAGCAGCAGCAGCAGAAGCTGGCAAAACAAAAGTGGCAGATGCACTCCCAAGCGAGTTACAGCAAATTTATGGTCATTAAATTTAATTAATCGCGAGCAACGCGTTCAGTGAAATTCGCAGTCACTCAGTCACACACTCACACACACACTCACTCACTCACTCACACGCTTAGCCATTCACGCGCTCACCCTGTCACTGACTCACTGACTCGCTGACTCAGTCAGTTTGGCAATGTGACGGAGCGGCAATGAAGTCACTACTCACCTGCAGCATCAGTTCGCGCAACTTGTCCAGATCGTCGCCGTGCGACCTTGTCGGCAGATAGCGGCCCTCGCACGGCGGCTGCTGCAGCGCCACCAGGGCCACCACTAGCCACAGCACCAACCACGCCGAGCGAGAGCGTAGGCAGTGCGGCCGCTGCTGCTGCTGCTCCTGCTGTTGTTGTTGTCGTTTCATTGCTGCTTGAATTGCTTTTACGTTTCCGGCTTTGAATCGCTTGTCTGTCCGTGCGTCGGTTTGTTGGTTCGTCGGTTCGTTGGCTGTGGCTGACTGATAAGTCGCAAATTTCACTTAACTCTATACAGGCTGGGACGCTTAGGACACGAATAAAGGGACGCAGGCGTCAAGCTGAGTGTGTGTGTGCGAGTCCAGAGAAGTGAAGTCGAGTCGAGTCAAGGAGTAATCTGCTGCAGCCTAAACAATTGGAAAAGAAATCAAATTTAATGATGTGCATCTTGTTTCTTGCTTAACAAAAAAAAAAACCAAACAATAACCAAAAAAGCAGCAAACGTAAGAAAAGAAAACAAGGCTAAGGTTTCGGCTCTTGGCTCTCTTGGCTCTTCGCTGTTCCCCCTTGCCCGCTCCCCGTTGCCCATTGGCTGAAACAAGTTACTTTACTTTGCCTTGCTTTGCATTGCGTTGCGTTGCGTTGCGTTTTATTTTGACTTTTGTTCGTGTTGAGTAATCAGCAAAGAGACGCGCAAGTGACATTATTTTTGTTTTTCTGATATTTTTCTGTTTTTTCAAGCAGAAGCACTGCAGAGAGTCCCTTAAACGTGCTTATCTGCACCTTGCCATGCTCTGACTATGCCACCCGGCTGCCACACGGTTGTGATTTATTGCCCGCGGCTCGCGTAATTCTTTGTCGATATGAAATTTTCATAGCATACTCGAGTAATAAAATTTGCGCGCAATGAAGCATAAAATTAGCAAGACGGCAGCGCAGCGGGATCAGCTAAGCCAAGAGCAAGCGACGGCTCCATGGGCCTCCGCGGGCGGCCATGGCTCATCTTCATCTGCGACGCGCGGCATTGTCGCGACGAGTGAAGTCTCACGCCTCTGCTCAGCCTCTGCTCAGCCGCCGCTCGGCTGCTGCACTTTCGTTGATGAGCTGACGAAATCCGTGGCGCATATTTTATTCATTTATGTAACACAGAATGCGCAATTACACGTTTCTACTTGTACCAAGCAAAAGCAATCTCATTTATTATTATTATTATAATTTCCATTTTATTTTTTCTTTTTCTTCTATTTTTCTTTTTGTTTTTTTTTTCTTGTAGTTTTATGAAAAGCCACTTGCAACATTTGCTCTAAATACAAGTGCAGGCACAGGCAACACCAGAGACAAACAACAACAACAACAAAAACAAAAACAAGAAGTAACAAAAGCAGCAAAAATAATGAAAAACAAGACAAATGACGCCGTGAGTGAGTCTGGCATGAACGTGAGAATTTATTCTATTTTTAGCCCAAACTGCACTCCAAGCGATGATGACTACTATGAGAATGATAAAAAAGAAAACAACTACCAAAAATGTGATATTTTAATTAAAAATAAAACAAAAATAATCTAAAAAATAAAATGCAAAATAAAAAAGAAGTCACTTCACTTTTCAAGTTGCACTGTGCAGCATAGAATAATAAAAATGGGGGAAAAAAAGAAAAAAAAAGAAGCTACACAGCACTTGAGTTTTACAATTACTTTTGTTTTTTCGGAAATGTTTTTGAATAATTATTCTCTTTCACTTGGGCGAGCCACGCGAGTCCTTGCGAAATCCTTTGAGCGAGCTTAGTAACGGCGTTCTAGACTAACTATTTAGCTTTAAAGCAAGTGGCGAGCAAGCCAAAGTATTTATAGCCAAAAATATCCCAACGCACTACAATTCTTGTTGTTGCTCGCTGCCATTGTGGCCGTCTTCCTTTTTGGTTTGAGCGAAACGTTTTCACTTTCCACGGCAACGCCAACAGCAGAACCAACAGAGCCAACGGCAGAAGCAGCAACAGCAGCAGCAGCAGCAGCAAAAGCAGAGTCAACTGACGACAGGCAGTCGCAGGTCCCACCCACAGCACAAGTTCAACGCAGCCCACAAGCCAAGCCAAGTTAAGCGAACGCAAAAGCAAAACCAAAAGCAGAAGCAATGGCAAAGGCGGAAGGAGGATGGTTGTCGACACCCGATGTACGGGAGTTCCCGACGATATGAGATGACGACAACAGTCAGCCAGCAGCAGCAGCAACAACAACAACAACGATTACAGCAACAGCAACACTAGGCATAACAACACCAACACATGTTCAGCAGTATCGCAAACACTTCACTCCCCTCCCGCCACTCTTCTCTCCTCACCACTCCTCTCCTCACCATCACTCCACTGTCATCTACTCCATAGCCACAACATTTATTCACATGCTATTCTAAACGATTGCCCTCTCGCTCGCACTTAGGCCGATGCCGCTCTACAATTGGCTCTGCTGCTGTCTCTTGCCTGCTTGCTTTGGCTAAGTCAGCCTGCCTATCCATCCGCGTGCCCTGCCGCAGCTGCACGAGGATGCTGTCTGTCGTCGAGCAGACAATGGCGCGGCAGGACATGCGCGCGCAAATATTAGCGTAAAAAGTGTTTTAGTTGTTGCTTTTGTTGTTCGTTGTTTGTTGTTATTGTTGTTGCTATCAATGTTATTTTTTTTCTCGCTGCTCTGCGTTGTATAGGACAACAAATTGCGACAGTGAAAAAATACAAAAAGGCAGAAACACAAATAAAAAGAAAGTAAACCGAAAACGAAAAGTTTTCATTCAGTTATTTGTCATGTGTGGGTGTGCGCCAGTGTGTGTCTGTGTGTGTGTGTGTGTGTGTGTGTGTGTGCACGTATGTACACATGTGGGAAAAAAGTTTCAGAGAGGCAGCCAAGGTGGGAGGGGCAGCAGGGCAGCAGGGCAGCAGAATTGCGCGTTGATGGTCCATTGTAAACTGAAAGACATAACGTGCAGCTTGTGGCGCAATATTTTCATTAAGCCAGATTTAGTATATGGCACAAAGGCCCGCGCACATTGCCCTCGTTGGGCCAGAGGCGGCGCCGTGTGCTGGCAGTACCGCTCTGGCACAGTGCTGAGTGTTTATAAATGGCAATATTAGTTGCCGCCTTTTGTTTGTTTGTTGCTTCGGTTTTATTGCCGCGGCTTGACGCTTGACGCTTGACACTGTCTGCAACAGACTGTCCGCTCTGACCGCTCTGGCCACTTGGCCTCTGACTCGCAGCAGGCAAACTTTATGCTGGATGCTGGATGCTGGAGTGCGGCCCGTGGCACTTTTCCACATGCGTATCCTTGCGCTTTCATTCAAAGTCAGCATAATTTCGCTTTATGTCTTTTTTTTATCTACTTTTTGTGGCGCGTATAAACTGAACGCAAGTGGCAATATGAAAGCAGCAGAAGGCCATGAGTCGAACTGCCTAATGAGTCGCAAAGGACGCTTCGTGGGCGAATTTAGGCATTTAACAACGAAAACAAAAAATGCCAACGAATAAACTTTATTTTGATTATGAGTCACATTTGCTGTGTGCTTTTACTTTGTTTTGTTTTTTTTTTTTTTTATTTCTTATTTTTGATTTGAAATTTCTGAAATATGATGTGGCAGCAGCAAAATAATTGTGTAAGGCAGGGTCGAGAATTCCTTTGCCTTTAATGATGGTAGGTCGCAAATCTTCATGGCAATGATCGGTTCCCCATGTGCGTTGAGCTGTGCTATTCGGATTGACAAAGTGGTATCAGTCAGTCCAAAGGATATCATCAATGATCCCAATGCTTGTAGAGACGCTCGGCCTTCCTAAACAAAACCAAAGTTGGTCCGCTGCCACATTATAAACAATTTATGGAAATACTGAAAGGTAACTAACCCATCCCTGTTTGTCTGATTGCGCTGCTTATAACTTCCGTGATATGAGAGCAGCAGACCTTAGCAGCTGGCGGCGCGTTCCGCATCACCCTAACACTGCCTGAAGCATACAGAGAGAAGTAAGTTGCCGTTGATGACGTCGCTGATGACGTTGGCGAATGCGATGCCAGCAGCCTGTGGCAGAAGTCTTTTATTTTCTTCGATTTTTCATCTGCGCGCTCGAGTGTCGTTTTTCTCGGTATTGACATGAACTCTCTGTTCTGCTGGGGGAAATGCTTTGTCCTTGGCTTTGATTCCCTTTGCTGGCTCGTCGTCCAGAGGAAAATAAATTCCAAAGCGCTAGCGAAGACCTACGATTACACATAACCAAGTTGTCTTCTTCGTCGCCATCGTCGTTCTTGTGTGCTCGCCCCCCTCGTCCTTCAACCGTTTGTAACTTTGCGGCAGTCCTCATCGCAACATCGCCGTCGATGTCCTTATTGCCCTTGTTAGTTCTTGGTCAATGGCGCTGACATTATGCGCTTTCAATATCCAAAAATGTATATTTGATGATGACGTCGTCTGCGTCTTCTTCATCTGCTTTGTCTGCCTGGTTCAGTGTGGGACGATGTTGCGGCGCACAGCAGCTTCGTCGTGTGCACTTTGGCTCGTTTGGCAGCTGCTCCTTTGAGTGACGGTGCCATCGCTTTTGGCAACATTGGAATGCATGTGGGCTGTGTGTGCATGGCTAAAAATATCTCACAATAGACAAATCGGTGTACAAGAACAGCAACAACAACAACAACAACATGCACCGAAATAAATCCATTGTTAAACATTTTATTAAGACTGCCTGCCTCGTCTGTCAGTAAAATCATTTTGTATCTTAAGCATCCAACATTCAGCTGACAGCGTATCAGCAACTGCACGTGTACGCAGACTAGCGGAGGTGATGAGCAGCAGAAGGACTCACACTTTCTGCATGCTGGCAGTCTGTTTCCGTGGTGTAGCGGTTATCACATCTGCCTAACACGCAGAAGGCCCCCGGTTCGATCCCGGGCGGAAACAGTACGAGCAACGATTTTTGCCTCATCCACATTGGAAGGTCGATATTTTCCGATACCCCCTGCACATCACATCTCTCTACACTGTGTGCTGTGCTCTGCTGCTGCTGGGCTCTGGGCTGTGAGCAAGGAAAAACTTTTATTAAATGAACTGATTTCTGATATTGTTTTTTCCGTTAGGCACGTCTTGCGTTAATTAATAGTTTAATTTTTAATCTTAATCTCATTACAGTGAATCAAATGAACACAAAAAGATGAAACACAAACTTCGCCTGTTCGCGCTACTCTCCGCAGTGCCATGCCTCCTGCCTACCCACGCAGTCATCCATACACAAGAGACCCACATGGCTAATTACTGCGGAATTGCGGAACTGCTTAGCTCGCATCTTTCATCTTGCCGCTGCTCGACTAAGCCACTTCGTGGCAGTCGCTACACGCTCTGCATGAGGTCAGCAGTGGATGCCGAAAATACCAAGACGTGCGCAGAATACGCAAAATATGCGCACTTTAATAACCGCCAGCCACGCGGGCAACAGAGTGCTGCCTTAGAAGCTGACAAGTGCCACGACTTTATTGGCCAAATAAAAGGCGGCCACAGCCAACCAGTGACGTAATGTCCATAGGACCGTGCAGCCACGCAGCTTCAATGAACGAAAAGCTGCTGCCAAGCAAAGATATTCTTGGAGACAATAATTAATTCAATAAAACCACAGTCGTCATGGTGTAAGCGGCTGCTGCTGCTGTTCATCGCCTTTGGCAGTAATAAAAAGCAAATCTCAGTCTGTTTCCGCCCGGGATCGAACCGGGGGCCTTCTGCGTGTTAGGCAGATGTGATAACCGCTACACCACGGAAACAGTTGAGGTAAGACTTATTTGCGGACAATCTCGAGATCAAATTGTGGCAAACTATTTTTAGACGCCAACTGACACAAGCAACCAACCTGAGTTCGCACCCACTTCAGCGTCAAAATCGCAAGTGCCCCGAGATAAAAAAAAAAAAAAGAAAAGGCTGACAATGGTTCGTTTGTTCAATTCGCAAAACTGCAGACGTCATTTGGCTTCATTAGGCAAAGTTTGGTTTACAAATTGTAGCACTTGGCCTCGTTCCTTCGGCCATGCAGCCATTCGTCCATTCATCCATTCACTTCGGCAGATCGTTCAGTTTCGTTTAAGTTTTAATTGAAGCCAATTGGCAGACATTGCGCTGAGCAGCTCTTTAACGCAGACTCCGCACGCCATGGAGGAGTGCAGAGGGGAGAGCAGCCGCACACGACGTCATTCGACTGCCAACTGGTGACTGCCGGCTACCCGCAGCAGCGATGAGATCCGCCTGAATCCAAGATGAGTGCGATTCGTGACAAAGAACGCGTTTTAGTTTATTGCAAAACGCAAAATGTTGTTGTCCTCAACACTATCATCATCGTTATTGTTGTTGTTGTTGTTGTTGTTATTATTATTGTTATTGTAGCTGTTTCACTTTTACAAAACATATTTACGACTCTGATTTAATTGTGCGCTGGCATTGTCTGTCGTCTGTCGCCTTTTGTCTGTCCGTCTGTCCGTCTATCGTCTGTCTTCTGTGTTCGTGTACGTGTGTGGCGCAGTTACAGTTCAGCCAGCCTAGGGGCCACTGTAACTGCATGAGAGTATTGCACAGATGGACATCAGCCTCATCACCATCACCATCGCCAGCATCTCACTCGTCTGCATCTGGTGCGCATCTGAAGCGAATGCACAAGCGGCGCAGCGACCGAGTGACGGACCGTCAGCCAAATGCCAAAAGATTGCCACAGTGCCGCGTTGTTGCTGCCGGCGATTGAGCTGCGCCGCTTATGTGCGCCAAACAAAAAGAAAAACATCCAAGTAGGTTAGAGGCTGCCTGCTGCTGCTGCCTGCTGCTGCTGTTGCCAGCGACGATGCCAGCGATTCGTGTAATCCTACGCTGCGTTGTGTTGTAGCATGCAGCCAAATTGTTGCTGCTGTGTGTTGGGCAATGAAGCCACGAAGCCACGAAGCCATGATGCCGCGATGCCGCGATGCTGCGATGCAAGTTGGTCAATTTGTTATAAAGTGGACACGAGTGAGTGGATGGATGCGAATCGTATGGGAATGGCATGGAGTAGACTTTGCCGCATTGGAAGTTGTTTGTTGATCTTTTTGGTTTGTTTTTCTTTTTTTTTTGTTATCTATTTTCAATTACATCAGGTTGCTGTTGTTGTTGTTGTTGTTGTTGTTGGTAACAGCATAAACGAGCATTTATGCTGAGGCGCCGAACTTCTTCTGCTGGCAATGCTCCTGCTGCCCGTGCGCCCATATGCAGTGTGCGATGCGAGCGATGCGTGGAATTGAGTTGCAACAGATAGGAATGACATTTAAAATGTGACACAAGACACATTCAGCAACAGCAACAGCAACAACAACAGCAGCAGCAGCCTTACCGGCAACAGCATCGTGGGCTGGAGCCGCAGCAGCGGCATCTGGATTGCGTCAAGAGCGGCTCCGATTGCCAAAGAGCAAAGTGTGCAGTCTTGTGCGATGACGTCAAAAGGCGCTTTGCTGTCATTTTTTTTTCTGTTTCTTCAAGTGTTTTGTGTTCCCCTGCGGCATGGGAGTCGGATGCAGTTGCATTGGAAGCGTGCGGAATGCGAGACTGACATTGTGCAAGCGTGGCAGCCTTTTCGTCGCAAATATGTTGTCCGTGTTGCAATTGCCAAAGGGTGCAAGTTAGTAAGTGAGGCAGTGAGCAGCAGCAACAAAAACAACAATAAACCAAACGAGACAAAACGAAAACCTTGCTAAAAATGTTATTGACCTTCGCTAGGCAAAAGCTGTTTGCCCCCCATGTGTTGTTGCTATTGTTGTTTTGTTATTGTAATTTAACTGCTATTTTATTTTACAGTAAATTACCTTGGACCAACTGAAATAACAACAACAACAACAACAGCAACCACTACAACAGCATTATGCAGCAGCAACAGCAGCAGCAATGCCGCACATAATCCGAGTTAAGTAAAGTGAATTGAAGTGAAGTGAAGAAGTGAAGTGAAGACATGACAATGCTGAAAATGTCTTCAAAGAAAAGAAAAATATTACAAAGAAAAATATTTCATTTGATTACGACAGTTGTTTGTTGCTGCTGTTGTTGTTGTTATTGTCTTGTTGTTTTTGTCAAAAAATTCAAAAAATAAAAAAGAAATATAAACTCAAAAACAAATCAACAAATTCATCACAGCAGCTTCTTCCGTTTTCACTTTCAAGCGCAAAAACACACAGAAATGAAAAACCCGCAACAGCTGAAGCCAAACTCATTAACGACACTTTTCGATGTCGACACCCCCACTCCACTCCTCCCCGCCACTCACTCCACGACCAACTGTCGAGAGTCAATAATACGCTGCGAATGCCACAAAATGATTAGCCATAAGAAAACTTACTTCCACACATCCCTAACCGACCGCCGCTGGCTGACCTTGCGGCGGAGGAGGAGGAAGAATGTCAACGGCTCACGCTGCTCGTGGCTCAAGTAAAGTTGCTAGGGAGTGCTGTGAGTCTCAACGAAATCGGTGACCCCATTCAGAGTAAACAGATTCCTAATGCAGTTACTTGCATATCGTTGGCGGAATTAGCGTCATAAAGTGCAGAACACTCGCGAAAAATAAGTAAATAAAGTACGACGCATGACGTCACTTGTGCAAAACAAGCTACAGTCAGTGAGCAAAAGTTTCCTTGTTACCAACAACAGTCTCAACTTTCAGAATTACATAGTAAAACGCAATTTTTTTAGTTATTCAATAGATACACGTGCACAAGGGCGCACCCTGCACTTGGCCTTGCAGAAGATTTGCCGAAATGCCATTGGAAGGGTGCTTGCATGCGCTTGATGGTGCATGGTGCGTGGTCTGTTCTTATTATTGGCCACTTGCCAATTACTTAAAGCAAAAATATAAACAGGGGAGATGACAATAAAATATTGAACGTGTTTCCGCCCGGGATCGAACCGGGGGCCTTCTGCGTGTTAGGCAGATGTGATAACCGCTACACCACGGAAACGTTAGATAGTTCAGTGTCTAAAGGCTTATTCAAAATTAGTCGTTACAGTTTGAAGTTCACTGCAGCTAAAACTGTAACTCAAACAATATACTAATAACAAAAAACGAAACCTGAATTTTATTCAATTTTTAAATCTACACAAGAAAATATTTAAATGCATACATGTCTTGACATTGTATAAATATTTTATACTTTTATTTACACATATTTGAAAAGCTCAAATTCTAATATAAAATGTATTCATATTAATTTTTGCGCTTATATAAACTCAAAAATAGCAATAGAGGGCGCAATTTATATCAATATTACTTAAATAAGTTTTGTATTTTGCCACATTCACAGCGTACGTTTCCGTGGTGTAGCGGTTATCACATCTGCCTAACACGCAGAAGGCCCCCGGTTCGATCCCGGGCGGAAACATGTACTACTTTTTTGCAATAAAACAGCAAACATTTGTTTTATTTTTTATGCATACTGCACGTATTATTCCTAAATATTATTATACTAGCAACAATCATTTTTATTGAACTATACCGAACTATTTCGGCAATAAAAACTTCTAAAGCATATTGAATTCCTATATGTTAAAAATAAATATAATATAAAATATAATTTCCTATATAAATATAGAAATTCTCAAAGAGAAAAAACCTATCACTATGCCAAATTTCATAAAAATCCATTAAGTACTTTCCATACAAATTTACTTAGAAAATTACGGCTTCTATTTAAAATTATAAATTCAATGATTGTCAATTTCCAGCAAAAGGTAACGTGTTTCCGCCCGGGATCGAACCGGGGGCCTTCTGCGTGTTAGGCAGATGTGATAACCGCTACACCACGGAAACCGATGGACAGTGTCTGCCAAATGACGTTTTTAATATTGAAACACCTTACTATCAGAATTGTAGCTGTTCGTGTTCAATATAGGTTTAATTCGACGACCGTAGCGGTCTCAAACACACCATCTATATATACAATTTCATATTCCCTGTAAAAAGTTTGCTAGCGAAATGCTACGGAATATACGAAATGTATGAATTGAAAAATAATTATGCGGCGAGTAAAAATGTTAATAAATTATAATAAAAAATGTGAGCTAATAAAAATTTAGTTAACCGCCTCAGGGTTGCTTGAAAATTTCATAGGCTGCTGACTGAGTACATTTTACCTAGGTGCTAAAACTCGCTGCTTAGGCTGATAGTTCAATTTTACGTCGTGATAACAATGCCAGCCGAAAAACAATGCAAAAAAGTGACAAGTGCTTCACCGACTGCCGAATGCGAAACTTATGTTATGATGGTCATCAGTTTGTTATAATATTATGAGTGTCTCTGCAGAAACACTGACGTAAAGATCATTAATACGCGAACAAATGTTCATAAATTTCAACAATCGGTACTTATCCGTTATAATTATCGATATATATCGACTGAATCTTTTTTCAACATCTCCAACAGCTGTTAAAAATTTTTAATACATATTTAAAACTGGATTAAAAAGTCATAAAATTGACAACTGAAGCTCGATTTATTATTGTTTTTATTAATAATACAAATTTCAACAATTAAAGCAGTGGCCGCATACACATTTCATTAGATGCTAATACACGAGTTAACGCTTATACATAGATTTAGATTGATAACAGTATGGAGCTTGCAAGCCGTTGCCATTTTTTGCAACTTTATAGTGCAATGAAATGCACACTTTGCATATTTGCACGCGAACTAAATATAAATTTCTCAATTAAATGTAAATTGTAATCCTAACGGTTGCGTTAAAAAAATTCTAATACACAATGCATAAAAGCATAAAGCATTTTGCTTTGATTCATGCCTCTGCCGCTATCATTATTGTAAATCGTATTAATTGCAAACTGAACTCTAAGTTGTCTAAACACGAATTCCTTATTTAGTTTTTTGTCTTTCGTTAGTTTGAGTGCGGCAGCAAGCGGCCGCAGAACTACGAGTTAAAATGCAGAGGCACGAATAATTAATTTGAACGCATTGTGCGGACATGCGACTAACTGATTATTAATATTCTAGATTAGAACTATTCTATCGAGGATTGCATCTACACACACAACACGATGGAAACAGGAACCAGTCCATGAAGATGCCCTTACAATCGTTGTCGGGGTCGTAGGCCAGCAGCCGGTGCCATTTGTACTTCTGCTCGCAGCCACATTCGCCCTCGCAGCGCGGCGTCTGAGTTTTGCTAGCAAACGGAGTGGATCGCACAGAATCAGTCGACGACATCAAACGATAAGCTCGCTATTCAAGATCAAACTCACCTGCACACTTCCTGGTGAATCGCCTGCTCAAAATGCTGCGTATTGACAATGGCGCGAATCTTGCCCGCTGAGTTCGATGCCCAATACGGCGTCACGATTTCGATCTTCGACTCGCAGGCATCCAGTCTGAAATTGACCATTGCAAATGAGTGCAAACTGAGTGTGTTAATGGGGCGATATGGCTTACCTCCCCGTGCCAGAGTTGCCCGTGCTGCCGGGATTGCCTGCTGTGTTGGGACCTGATCTGTTGCTGCCATTTCGGTTCTGATTCCCATTCGCTGTTTGGCGTTTGTTGCGCAACTTGCCAAAGTAACTGTCGCCCGCCTCCACAGTGTGCTCGTAGGCATCCGCTGGACTGGCCCCAGGAGGTATGAATATGTCTGGCTCATCGATGAAGCGACGCTTGCGCTTCTTCAGCTGCTGGCGCGGTCCACCCGTGTCCATGTTCATCTCAAAGTCGCCGTACATGCGGCGCATCAGAGCCTTGTTGTCGTCTATGAAGCGTTCGATTTTGTCGCTGTTAGCCAACCAAAACGAAAACGAAAATGAAATTAGGCAAACCGAAAGAGAAGCATTCCCGCAAAAAGCAATGCTCACAGTCAGTCCCGCAGGCCAACCTACCCCAACTGACACGTTTGTTAATGTAATATGATGCATATTGATAAATGAAACTGAATGCTGATTTCATACTACGGCTACCGTTACTTGAGCAGCAGTTTAGCGTAATTCTGAGTGAATAAAAAATACTTCGGGCATTCGACCGGTTCCAGGCGCGACTCCCCGGCCCCGCATAGTTCAAAGAACTTGCACTCGAATCAAGAATCAATCTTATCCGAAATTCCTCCGTTTCGTTTGCTGTTATTTCTGTTCGCTACAAACCAGTTTTTATAAATTGTATCTTTATTGTATTTTTTCTTATTTATTTATTTTTATTTATATTTTTTTTTTATTCCGCTATTCAAGTCTCTTTGAGTTGCGAGATTATTCAGCTTCAGCCAAGTGAAAGTAAGTCGGTTTATCATCTGCCCACACCCGTCGCCAGTTCGTTTGCTAAAACGCTAATACAGAAGAGTTCGCATATTTAGATGCGATGCGATCCAATCTAGTTTAGTTTTAAAATTTTTTTATGGTTTTTTTTATTCTTATTTTTATTTTGTAGCGTGTGACCTTCACACGGCGCAATAAGCAATTCTACTGAATTCGAAATTAATTTTAAGCAGTTAATTGCATTTTTATCTTTTTCTTTTTCAACTACTGTTTCACCTTTGCAGTGCTCAATGACCGTCGTACTTGGAGTGCCTACACCTACATACATATGCACATATATGGCCTACTACTCACATTGGATAGCTGTTGCCCGCTGTTGGGCAGAACAGTTGGTGATATCGCTTGATGCATGGCACGCCTTTGATGATATCCCCGCGCACATCGAGACCCAGAGCGACCGATAACGCAGTCCACCAGATCTGAAAGAAAGAACACAGAACGTGAGAGGACACTGGAGACGCAATTGATAACGAAGATGTTGACGAAAAGGAGATCACTGCACATGCATGTGAGTTATGCGCAAGTGTTCAGCTCTTAACTAACCATTGGCTCTTCATTCATAAAAACTACACTAGCAATTGGCGGAAGCGAGATAGCAGCCACTGGCCGCATACGTACGACAAAGCAAATGAGAGCGAGTCTCTGCTCAAAAATTCATAATTCATATGCAAACAACAATTAAATGCAAATAATTTATCGTGCATATTTTGCTACATTTATGCAACTATAAATTAATGCCGTGTAAACAAATGCTATAATCGGCTGATCCGTAAATTATTCTTTGACATGAATACATGCGTATACTGTAATTAGAAATTAAGATATTGCGCGTCGAATTGTTCTTGTTGTTTTACAGTTTATGCACTGCAGAGTCATAATGACGTTTGGCTTAGACTGTGCGCTCACTCTCGAAATTTATTTTCTAATGTGTGTGTGTGTGTGTGTGTGTGTGTGTGTGTGTGTGTGTTTGTGTGTGTTTGCGTTCTACATTGCCAAATACTGAACGAACTAAAATAGTTCAGTTAGGCGTCATGCACGCAAATGTGTGCACAGCGCGGACATGTGTATACGAGGCGAGTCTTTTATTTGTTTGCGTACGAGCTTCTTTTGGTTGTTGTTGTTGTTATTGTTAAAACATTGCACAACTACTTAAAAGCGCCAAGCACGTCTCGAAGACGGCAGCTTCGGTTTGATTTTTATTGGCGTTGATGTTTTTTTTTATTCGTGTGTGTGTGTATTTTGTTTTTGGATACAATTGTTATTGTTGTTTCTTTTTTGGTTTCTGAGTTTTTTTTTGCTTTTGGCAACCGTTCGCAACAAAATGTTAAAAGAGTCTTGAGGGCAACAACAATAACGCGAGCAACAACAATGACGACGATAATAAACAACAAAAACAATAATAATAAAAGTCAACATATTAAGGCCGGCTTTTGGACATTATTTGTGCATAACTCCATTTTATTTATTTATTTATTTATTGTATTAATTTATTTATATATATATATATACGTATATATATATAAATATATATTTGCAAAATTTATTTTGTTTGCACGTTTATATCGATCGAGTTTGATCATTTGCGGAAATAATTTCAATTTTAATGAATGAAGGCCGCTTTATGTGATAATTCTTTAAGTTTTTGCTTTTGTTTTTTTTTTTTAGTCTTTTTTAGTTTCTTGTTTTAATCGCGGATTGCATACGTATGGCATAAACTGACTAAAGCTAAAATAGAAACCGAAAATTAGAATCCGCCATTTAAAAGTTGCGCATTTCTACGCCATGAGTTATCAGATGTGTTTCGGTTATGCTTTTTCGGTTTTTTGGATTTTTGCATAATTAAGTCATGTGTGGGTCTGTGGCTTAGCCCCAGAAGACTGGCACAGCTTGGAACTGCTGCCTTAACTTACCGGTATTTGCACAAACGAGCCGTTGTTGAGCGTCGGATACGAGAACAATGGCACGACTGGCACGGAGCCATTCTTGAGAAATATTGGACCCTGAATGGGCGTCACTGTAGGCATGGGCGATTTCCGTTCATCTGTAGAAAAACACACAATACATTACACATATTGAACGATTTCGTAAAGCACATAAACATAAGCATATTGTATGTACATAGATGCATACATAGTACATGTGTAACAATTATTAATGTAACAGCAAACATGTTGGCTTCTTACAGTTAAGGCTCTCTAAAAATATTCACCACCATTCCTACCCAACTTCTGTGTATTACACGAGGCTATCACAGATGCCACAACATATACCCAACATCATCAACCCACAAAGAGCTGCCTCATTTTCCTCCACTGCAAGGCGAGCCAACATGAACCTGAGCCTGGCTGGCTTTTGGCACGTAAAACTAATAAATCCTGCCAATTAGACTTGGCTTTGCAGTGCTTCGTCATACTCCGTACTCGATGCAGGGGCAGGGTCAGCAGTTACTGACTAGTCACAGAGAAGAGCGGCATGGCAGCAATTGCCTCGAATTCGTTTTTGTAAAAAACCAAGAAAAACCGAAAAAAGCAGAAATACAAAATTGAAGTGGCCAAGTGCATTAACTGGTGACACGCACGACGACGGATGCATCATTGTCACTTTAACTGGCATGTGATTTTCATTGCCGCCGCATAATTTGAGAGTCGTCTGTCCTTTTGCGGTTAAGACGCTTAAATGCATTTTAAAATGCAAATCCCTAAAATAGCAAAACGCATTATGAAAGTCACGTCGCAGATGCGCTGTCCTTCGACGCATTTGGAATTTCCGAGACCTCATTTCAAGTGCATTTACACGACATTTGTCAACTCCGGCCGCATCAGCGCCGCCGCAGGCACTTGGACAAGTGCAATGTTGCATGTAAATTGCAGTTTGCGCTCAAGCGACTTCAGTTTCCCATTTAAATGCGCTTTGAGCCGCTTTGGTCGGTTAAAACGTGGCCTCTGCGAGATGTCTGCGCAACAAATCACCATGCAATGTAATGCCGCGGCAGAGGGCGAAGAAGAAAGGCCAGCAGCGAAAATGCAAAATGCTGCCGAAGCGAAAAAGAAGCTTGCAGTGAAACAGGCCGAGTAGGGCCTGTCGCAGGGCAAATCAACTTGAGCTGCTCTTGGGTGCACGGGTACGGGTTGGCTCTTGGCAACTTTCTCGCTTTCACTGTGCCAAATTAGGTTTCTTTTCTTTTTTGGAACTTCGCAAGATGCGCGCTAATGAAGTTTGCCTCTCTGGCTGTCTGTCTGTCTGTCTGCCAGCCGTGGACTAAGCAGGATTTTCAACAGACTGTCACACTGAGAAAAAAGCGCATAATGCTTAAAATGTTACTGCACGATGTCGAACGTGCTGAGATGAGATCCGTTCTGATCTCTTAACTTTAATCTGTAATCTGTAATCTAGCATTTGGCAGTTTCTCATGTCGTGTCTGTCTGCCATGTGCGAGCATGCGAATCCCTTTCACAAAACCGAAGTCGCGCTTGCAGAGTGTAACTGTAATAATTTATGTTGCCTTTATTGTTGTTGCTGTTGTTGGTGTTTCTGTTGTTGGTGTTTCTGTTGTTGTTGTGTTTGTTGTCATTGCTTTTGTTGTTGTATTGTTGCATTTAGGGCTCACGATCGCTTGCATAATAGATGCCACACATGCATGCGTAATTTATTTTTTTTTTTTTGTTTTTGTTTTACTTTTATTATTTTGATATGCTGCAGCTGCAATTCTGGTGACCAAAATGCAGACGAATGAGAAGAAGCAGACGAAACAGACAAAACAGCCGCTAACTGAGCCAACGCTTAAAACAAAAACTTTTATTGACATTTTTCTGTATTTCTGGTTTTTTTCGTTTTTGTTGGTGTTTTATGATTTTTCTGAGGGTCTTTAAGCATTTTTGAGATGCAGCTTAAGAGGATTTTCGTGCTGTGGGAACTCTACACTGAAAGCAGTATTGAACAACGTTAAAAGCTTGAAGCTGTAGTTTACTGTACGTATTTGCTTAGGTCTCTGCAAGCAGGAGGCAGCAAATTTGTACGAGGTGACAACCACTCGTCTTCTAAACCCCTCCTCCTCATCCTGCTGAGGCAGCGAGCAGCAATTACTCGTATGCACAGTTGCTGCAATAACTATGTTGCATGAAACTCACGCGGCACATTTAATGTTATAATTTTTTAACGAGTCACACTTTGACTGATGGCTTTAGGTCTTTGAAGTGCAACAAAGACGACAATGACAAAGGCAACGAAACGACGACGACGACGACGACAATAACTGATGAAACAACAACAGTAACAGCATCAACACCAACAGCAGCAGCAGCCGCAGCCGCAGCAACAAGCCAGCCAAGCCAAGACAAGCCGAGCCAAGCCAAGCCAAGTTAAGAGCTCAGCGCTTAATACCTGGTATCTAAATAATTCAAGGCGAACAAGACCTTTCATTTTCTATTCGAGCATTTTAGTAGCTATTCTTGTTGCTGTTGTTGTTACATATTTTTTGCGGTATTGTTGCCGTCGCTGTTGGAGTTTGTTAGTTTTATTTGGTTTGCTTTTAGTTATGCTACAAATCCAGCTACGTGTATACACACACATGCACACACACAGATATATATATATATATATATTTACATAGACATGTATGTATGTGTGCAGTATATAATATGCATAGGCAATGGGCTCGGGTTTATTAACGACGGCGCCTGTCCGCCGGTCAACGTCTGTCTGTCCAAGCGGCACGCCCGTCGTCACTTGACCGCCGCTTGGCTATTCGAATTCCGTGCTCGTGCCCGTGTCCGTGTCCGTGGCCCTGGCCACAAGAGACAAACTTTGCCTGCCTTTCTGTCCGTCCGTCTGTCTGTCTGTCTGTCTATTTGTCTCTCCGCCTGTCAGCATTATGCAAATGTTATCAACTATGAATTGTTTATTTCAGCATAAATTGCAACACTCGCATTGTTGTGATCCGACTTTTCGCTACTTAAACCTTAATAAAATATTTAATTCATTTGTTTGCTCAATAAATTGCAGTCGCATGCAATGCGCGCCTCACTGCTCCAGCTAAGCTGAACTTGAAATGGCACACAGTGTCAGTGTTTGCCTGCAAAGATCGTTGACGATACACATGTGTGTACATGTGTGTACATGAGTGTAAATGTGTGTATTTGTCACAAGCAACGCATGCAGCTATTTTATTATGAGCCGAGAGAAGTGGAGAAGTGACTTTCAAAGCCGGAATTGTTCAATGAAATGCGATCCCACTGTGCTAACAAAACCAAGACAATCATTATTAATTGAAGTGCGAATTGAAAGAGAACTTCAGAAAAAAAACAGGAAAAAAAACCAAAATATATTTTATGATATTTAAACAAGGATCTTGCGAGGTTGTCAATTGTGACAACGTCATTTTCGGAATTGATAAAAAGAAAAGACTTTTATTCGAAACACGAAATTCAGTAGCCAAAAAAGTGTTTCGACATTCGTTTATTAATTGCCATCTTCATGTCACCAGAACCGGAAGAAAAAGAAGGCACCTCCAGACTCTGGGAATTGTCTTGAAAGGTTTCTGGAGAAGTGGCCAACAAGAGGTGGTCAAAAAGAAAGCAAAGCCACTCATTGTGACAATTAGCCAAGTTGCTCATACGAGAATTCGTTACAGCCATTGCGACCCAAGTGCAAACTTTAGTTAGTTTAAGGCTCAGCGGCATTCCACCTTTTCCATTTGTTCGTTTTGCTTCCAAACTTTAACTAGCGCATGCCAAAAAAAAAAACTCAAAAATAAATAGAACGCATATTTTGTATTCGAACACGAACTCGAACACGAGTGGCGCTAAGCTCGTCTTCGCCTTCGTCTTTAGCTACGCCTTCGTTTGTTTCTGCTTCTGCTTCTGCTTCTGCAATTGCTGCGGTAGATCATCTAAACAAACGAATCTATTTTTTTTGTTTTTGTTTTTGTTTCTGTTTCTGTTTCTGTTTTTGTGTTTCTCTTCTCTTATTTTTTTTTTTTTTTTTTGGCCTAATTCATAGCAAATGTCTGCTAATAGAAAACAACAACGTGTGCGTGCGTGTGTGCGTGCTGATCGACGACAACGAACAAAGCAACAACAACAGCCAACAACAGGCAACAACAAAGCCAGCTGACAACCTTGCCATTTCATTTATAGGCCTTTGACCTTGTGATGTAATAAAAATAATTTGATGAAGACACAAAACTCAATACAACGCATCTCGACTCATCTCACCTCAGCTCTGCCCAGCTCACCTCAGCTTACCTCACCACAGCATAGCACAGCGCAGCACAGCTCAGTGTGCAGGTGTAGGTGAGAGCAGCACAGCATGACTGGGAAGCGCCGCATGCAGACTCATTCTTTTTGATACGGTTTCTTGCTTTGTCTTGCCCGTCTATCTGTCTGTCTGTCTGTCGAATGCTGCCTGTTGACTTAAGCATATGCTGCGCTTACGTGTGTTTCATAGCGCAATCAATGAAGCTTAATACGAAGCTGCGCTATTTGATGGATTCTCGATTTGTGTTTTGCGTTGTGAAGTGATTTCTGAGCTATGCGAGTGCCAACGCCAGCGTCAGTGCCAGTTGCCAGCAATTTGCCCCGACTGCTGCTGGCTGTTGGCTTCTTCTGCAGCTGCTGCCGCTTACTTTGCGATTGTTGCTTCTTGACAACTGGTTTGCTTTGGCTTTGGCTCTAAAGTCGCAGCCGACGCAAATCCCAACCAACGTTGCTGTCGACGTCGTCATCGTCATCGTCTTCATCATTCTTCAATTTTTTATTCTTTTTTGTTTTTTTTTTAGCATATTTTAAGCAAAATTAGCAGTTTCGCGTAGACGTAGACGAAATTTACAAAAATTTTTGTATCTGTATATTGTTTTTTTTTTTGCTTTGCTTGTGGATTGTTTTGGTTGTCACTCACCTTTGTTGACGACTTCGCCTTGATCTTCCGCATCGTAGTAGTCCTCCGCTTCCTCGCCCTCCTCGACGTCATAGTCGAGCACAGCATGCACCTGTGTGCGCGAACCTTGACCCGCCTGCACGCGTGTGAAGCCCGGCGGGCGCTCGGGAAAATCGTTAGGCAGCTCGGCAGTCGCTTTAACGGTGGGTGCCGGCGCAGGTGCGGGTGCGGCTCCGTAGGTGGTCGCTGGTGTTTCGACCTTAGCGCCAAAATGTTGTCGAAGCGTAGGCTGCTGCTGCTGCTGTTGTTGTTGTTGTTGTTGCTGTTGTCGTTCTGGCTGTGGCTTATTGCTATTAAAAGTTGCGGTCGATGAGACACTTGCGCTACTCGTGGCACGTTGAGTTGAGCTGTAGGAATTAATATATTGATGCTGTTGCTGCTGCTGTGGCTGTGTTAATGGCAGCTTCTTTGCCGTCTGACTCGCCGTGGGCAGCCGACTGTATGTGCTCTCGCCGTATGTTCTGCTCGACGTCGATGACGAGGCAGACGCAGCCGCTGCGGAAGTCGCGGACTTATACACTTCCTGCTGTTCTGGCTGCTGTTGATGTTGCTGTTGCTGTGCGTTGTAGTGACTGTATTGCTGCTGTTGCTGCTGCTGTTGGTACACCGATTGCCGCGCAACGCCCGGCGGCGGTATCGGTGGCAAATAGGTGTTGCCGCTTGTGCGCCGACTCTTGTTGCTATTCGCATTGAATTGATATGTTCCTTGTTGTTGCTGTTGCTGGTGATGGGGTTGTGGCGGCGCATATGGATTATTCTTAAAGTACTCGGATCCCGGCGGCGGCGGTCCGGCATCGCCCTCCTGCTGCTGATGTTCAACGGGTGAGTAGAGTAGATTATTTGTGTTCGAGGCGAGTTGATGTATAGGATGCAAGGGCGACAGCGTGGCAGCGCCCCAAGGCTGCGCCAAAGCGCCGAAAGGTAGCGAAAAGTTTGTGAGCGCCATGTCGCACGTTACTCGTTCAAATAAGCTCAGCTTAGCCCGGCTTATAATCGAATTCTAATTATTCGTCTACAGTTGACAGTTACGCGTGCTGAGCGGCTACTTGCCTGCCTCACTCATGATGTTGCCCGCTGCTGGGCAGAACAAAAGACACAGGCAACGAACTTGAACGCAAATCAATGTTATACCAAACGCATGCACAAATTTTGTAGCAAAAGGCGCAAAAATGCCAAGAATATGAAGGCAAAATAGAACAAAAAATTGATGTGTGTATCTATGCAAATAATGGAAATAATTTACTAGCCCATATGTGTACTACATGTGAGCACTTGGGAGCACTTTGCACACTCAACCGACGACGCACAAAGACACTCGCAAAACACTTTACGATTGGATTTAAACGCGCGCGCGCCTCAACAACGACACCGACAGTGGTACGTACGATGTGAACGAGACAACGTCGACGACGACGACGACGACGATAACGAGACGACAACGAGACGACGACGTCGAGCAATTATGGCCAGTAGCTGCTTGATCGGTTATGAAGCGATGAAGCGGTGAGTACCGCAGAAGCAACCGCACGCGTTGAGTATATGAGCCAGACTGAATGCTGGCACGGCTCACGAACGGAAACTTAATGAAAATGCTGCGCCGCTTTTAGCCCAAATCGAACACAGCGCGAGCGCCAACAGCCGCCGACCGACAGCCAGTCGACTGCAATGAGCTACGCTGAGCGCGCTGAGCTACGCTTACCACTCGAATACGACGCGTCAGAACAAAGCCAACAAAGCCAACAAAGCCAACCAAATCAAAAGCAAAAGCAAATCGAAAAGCCACAAAACAAAATCAAGACAAAATAAAAAACAAAAAAAAAAAAAAAGAATCTTGATAATTAAAATTACTGTTCAATCACACTCAACACTCACTTACTCATAGCCGCACTCGCATATACATACATATATACATACATACATACGTATATTTGCACTCCATGCCGCCGATGTCGGTGTGTGTGTGTATGTGTGTGTGTTAAAGTTTTTATACTCAGCTCAGTGCTCAGTGAGCGATTTGTGCATTTTCCCTAGAATATTGTCGTGTATTTTGTTACTGACATTGTGGCTGTTGTTGTTGTTGTTGTTTGTTTGTTGTGTTTGTTGTTTTGGCTCATTGTCTTTGCAATTTATTAGTGTAAATTGCACTAATTATATGTGTATGTCATAACAACTTAATCTGCTCGATGCTCAGCCGCCGTTGAAAATTGCAATTGCAGTTGGTTTCTCACAGTTCTGCTTCTTTGGCTGTGCGTATAAATCAAAAGACTTAAGCGACAAACTTCGCAAAGAATTGACACTTGACAGTTAGTGTGTGTGTGTGTGTGTGCGTGGCTTTGGGGCCAAATGCCTTGCCCAATGGCATGACTAAGCGTAGCAAGGAATTTGGTTGTCAGCAAATGAATGCGCAAACAGTAGCTACAACAATAACAACAACAACAACAACAACAACGAACATAACAACTACATGAGCATTTGAAATGCTGACTGAATTTCAGACGAGTGATGCATCATAAATTACCATGCTGAGGCAGCGTAGGTGTCTATTGATTTTATTTTCCCTTTCCAAATTGACGCGACTCATTGCGATTATCTGTGCGCAGCATACATCGGCATGGCATATGTGTATGTACATGTGTACATGTGTGTGTGCATACGATTCCCTTGGGCAGACGTCACTCGACGCGTTCGCAGTGCAGTCATGGCTCCGTCGTACACGTAACACGGAATCCCCGTGCTTATTTTGTTTTTGTTTTTTATTGTTGCGCTAATTATTCGTCAACTCCGCCGCTCTCCCTCCCCTCGTCTCTCGGCGTTCGCTCCGGCTGCTGGCTATTCGCCTGCCCAGAGTGACAGTGCCAGTTGTCAGCGTCGCCCGCTGTCGACAGCGTTGATCTTATTTTGAACGGTTGTTCCTGCTCGTGCTCGCATAGCACGCTGTGCGCTTAATGAGTTTTTATTTTTAAACTTTTACTGTTTATCAATTTTTTGCGCTTTTTTTTCATTCGTTTTGGTTTCGGTTTTTATATTTGCTTTTGTTTATTGTGTTTGCTAAACTTAAATGCCCGGAAGTGGGAAAATTTGCTTAGAATAACATGATTAACTCGCCTCACTTGTGGGTAGTGTAAGTTTCGAATGTGTATGTGTGTGTGTGTGTGTATGTATGTGAGTTTGGTCAATGCATGGTTTTTTTCTGTTCTACTACCGCCACCGCCACCACCGCTGCTGCCGTTGCTGTTGCTGTTGCTGCTGCTGTTGCTGCTGCTGTTTCTGTCGTTGTTGTTGCTATTGTAGTTGTTGTCGACGCTGTAGCTGTAGCAATCCGGTTAAGTGTTGTTGCATGAGCAGCAAATGCCTTGACGCCAATTAGTGCGATTTGTAATACTCGCGCATACACAATGGACGCACAGTTCGAAGACCGGAAATATTTGCCCCCATGTGTACATATTTCGACTTTTGTCAAAATCAAAAATGCTGTCGAAAACACAAGTGACCTTGTTTACGTTATGCGCCAAGTTAAGCCATACAAATCCAAGCCAAGCCAAGACAAGCCACGCCAAGCCATGCCAAGCCAAGTCAAGCGCCACATCAAAAAGACACCACATGCGAGTTTAAATCAAATGTGAGATGTCATCGCACTCGCATTCACACTCGCACTTGTGCTCCGGCACAGGTGTGCCGACAAAAGTTCAATATCTGTGTCTGTCTGTCTGTCGGTCGTTCGATCGATTCGAACGATTTCCTAATGAATCAATTAGCACCGCCAGTGAGCACAGCAACAACAACAACAATAACAACAACAACAAAACAACTACAAAAAGAACAAGAACAACGAAACACTAAATCCGACACAACACATTAGCCTTCAATTTTAAATTTCCACAGAATTTGCCAACGACTTTTAAAGATTTTTTCCCCCTTTTTTTTTTTTTGTTTTTTATTCGTTATCAAATTTGAAAAGATTGTTTAAATCCGCTCCACAGTCAATTGTATACGCTTTTTAGCAATTACGTCGGCATTAAGGACATGTGCGCACAGCACACGTGGCCAGCGGCGCGTGTGTGTTCCCACAATGCCAGTTCGCGCCGTCGTGCTTCGTGGCTTGGCTTGTTAGCATTAATATGGCCTAATCACAGCAATAGCAACAGCAACAACAACAACAACAAGAGCCAAAGCCACAGCAGCAGTAGCAGCAGCAGCAGCAGCAATTGCTGTCAATAATCGTTCAAGTGTTCTTACACTCGAAATCTGACAATGGCCACATAATGAAATCGATCCAACACTTGGCCAGTTGCCCACTTGGCCCTTCTTGGCCTTCGCAGCCACATTAAATGAATTGAACTGATTTGATTATGTAGCGTTGCTCACCGTCTGACACACGGCGCTCGTGACGGATACGCGAGTAGTGCGAGTCCGACACAGCAACACACACCAGCAACACAAACAGAACCAGAACCAGAATCGGAATCAGAGCAGCAGCAATAAAAACCATAACGAATAAAACAAAAAAAAAAAGCGAACAAAAAAACCCACTATTATCTACTGTATGTCTGCAAGTGAGTCTGTGTGTGTGTGTGTGTGTGTGTGTGTACATATGTATGTATGTATGTAGAAGTGTTTCGCATTGGTTTCAATGATGGAGTTCGGCTTCATGTGCGATCGGTCAGTCGTTGGATCGTTCGATTGTTCTTTCATGTTTCATGAATGTGATTGATTTGGTAAGTTTATTTGATTTGCTACACGGGCGAATGTCTGTGGGCAAGCCATTTGCGTCAGTTGTAGCTTGTCGAGCATAATTAATGGCACACCTGAGCCCAGCAGCACCCACCCCACTCCCACCAAGCTCCCACCGCCTTCTTGACACTTGTATGGACTGACTGCGTTAATCCGCGCCTCGTGCAGATTGGGCAGCGGGGGGAGGATACTCTGGATACGATTCGAATGGTTGCATAACCGACAGCAGCGAATGAGTCAAGTGCTTGCAGGCGAAAGGTGAATTTGCGGCGAAGATGAACTGAAATCGAAAGCGCAGACAATCCCAATGCTGGCTGATTGTCTGCTCCCCGAAGTTCGCATTGAGGTGCCATTTTAATGCGCAACAACAATAGTAACAAACAACAAAAAGAATAACAACTTTAACAATTGCACACAGCACGCAGCGCTCAGCTTACAGAAACAGCAACAACAACAACAACAAGGCAAGCGAATATGCGAAGGCGAAAGTAAATCAACGTTGATCTGCCATTTACCGCTCTATAATACATTTTACTCGTACGTGTGTGTATGCATGTGGCTGTGTGTGTGTGTGCGTGTGTACGTGAACTAACCTACCTTTTTTTCCCGAGAGCTGTGTTTCACAGCATCCTCCACTTCGTCTACGTCTGCGGCTGTGTCTTCTGCGTTTTGTTTTCGGTTTAAGTTTTTTCTTTTTTTTTCGCTTAAAGAAATTGTTACAATTTCGACAGTTGAAGTGTACGAAGCAAAAAAGAAGAAGGAGACAAAAAAAAAATATTCCCAAATTGTCTTCACATGAAGTGGCGCATGCGTGACGTTGTTGTTGTTGTTATTGTTGTTGTCTTTGTTGTCGACATGAAGTGCTCTCATTGTAAATGAAGTTTATGTTTAAATATTACGTTATAAACATATTTCTTACTTAAAATCGAAATTTGTTTTATGCAACACAAAGAGCACGAAATGTTTCATTTACTTTAACATTTTAGTCCGCTGTTTTGTTTTTGTGCTTATGATGGTATATGTAAAATATAAATATTTTTAAAAAATCACAATAGTTATGCATTACCATGTGATTTGGCTCTGGTACATACTTTTGGGTAATTGCTGCGACGCGTCGGGGCGCCAACCTGCGGCTGTCGCTGGTCCCCCTTCCTTGGCGGCTCATTGTGCCAGCGACTAGGCACTGGCGGCACCTACTGAAGCAAGCAAGCGAGCCCCGTTCTTATCCTTTCATACCAATGCAGTTTAGACGGCGCAAGTGGGCAGCTCTCACTTTGAAAGTAAGTTGGATTTCAAATATAGGACACATAATGCCTCCAGACAACACAAGCGGGTCGAGGACTGGCTTGGCCGGCGTGAAGGACAGAGAGCAGCTGCCACTACTGCGAACAATAGGGTATTCAGTGAGTACATGAATATTACTTTGGTTTTCTGGCACTGGCAGCCTGGAGGTACACCATTGCGCATTAATGAAGTTTTGATGCACGGCGACATTATAACGTAGCGCAGTGCCACAAAGACAGCAGCTACACAAACTAGGCGGACTTCTTGCCAATTGTTGGATTTGCCCTCATTCCACATGGGTACAGTTAGGCTCACTTATCCAGTTCACTCCGCCAAGCTACCTGCGCTCATGCCAATGTGGCGTCTGCGGAAATGAATTCTTATCTCGAATTCAGTTCAATTAATTCGGACATGTGTAAGACATAAGCACGCAAGATCTAATCTATGTGCGTCTTATATGCTGGCTCTGCGACTTCATTTGGATTGCCAAATACATATGTATGTACATAGGAGTAGAGTACCTACTATGAGGTGCACATATCAAATGTGTCGTATCGAGAAAATGAAACGAAATATTTAAAAGTCGACTTTACACAAAGCTCCACTTACATGGAAGTGTTAAAGCGTTGATCTTGAACCTGAAGCCCGCACCTTATTTTGACATTCAATTAAACAATAAATGCGAGCAAAAACACAACAATAAAAATCGCACATACACAACATGCACACACCACACCCCACACACCGCACACCAATCACAAGTGGAACATACAAACAAATAAAATAAAATAAACAAAAAAACACCGCAAGAAAAACTTTTATATCGAATTGATTCGAATTTTGATTTGATTAGGAACAAAAAAAAAACACACACACACATAAAAGAAATAACAACATGAAATGCAGCCACAAAAAAATAATACAAAAAGCAAGACGACAACAACATCAAACAAAAACAAATTTCGAAACATATGTGTGTCTTTTTAAACCGACGGAACGACACCAACGGACACGACGGCTGCGACGACGGTGGCAACTGCTTTGGCTATGGCTACGTGGAACTGGTTTCGGTCTTGCTTTAACAATGCTCGGCAATTAATTACTCTGCGCTTTGAAATTGGATTGGATTGGCTTGGACTCGAATTGGTTCTTATTAAAGTGCTATTTAGCGCTTGAGCATTGTTTGCCGCGCGGCGGGGGGCGTTCATATCAAGTGTGTATATACATTTCATTCTGCAAAAGCTGACTTTCGATTTTCATTGGTAACCAAACACCATACACCAAACTTCACCACATACCAAGCAACATACGCAAAAAAAAAAATGCCCATAGCGAGATAAAACAAAAAATATATAAGTATAAATGAAAAAACCAAATTAAAAATAACAAAACAAAAAACATAACCATGTGCATTTTAATTTGTTTGCTGAAAGGGTTTGCTGGCTAGTGTTTGGCCGCGTCTCGCATTGAATCTGCGTAAGTAGGTGCGTTTGGCCATTTGCGTCTTGCAGCTGAGCTAATGTCTGGCTGGGCTGGGTGGCCTGTCGACTGATCATCGATGCAATTAGCGTATTTATAGATAAAATATGCAAAATACCAACGAACGGCATGCGACGGACATGAAGACGCTGGGTGTGTCCAGCAGCGCAGACGCGATTAAATCATTTTTGCGCTCGTTAATAAATTTAATTAAAGCAGCCAAAGCGCCGCTGCTCGTGGCTACGATGGCGAGCCAAACCAAATCAAACCTAGCCAAACCACAAAGAACCAATTGCAAACAGATTAAAATTAATCAAACAAAGTTGGCTGTTTGTTGTTGTTATTGTTTTCTCTCGTTTTCATTTGTTATGCATACATGTGTATTTTTTATTTATGCACGAAGGTTCCTTTGTTTTACATACTAAATTGAGGCTATTATTCGTGTCGTGCTGCAGCATTAGCTAGTTAACTTACAACTTTAAAAAGAACCACCTGGCGCTCATCCGCCAGCATCGACAGTTCCGAGTCATTCTTCTCCGAGGAGAAGTGCGATCAATGCGAATGTTGCCTCATCGGTTTGTGGGTTGTACACTTGCAACTGCAACAGAAGACAGGCACTCTGTCCTTCGGGCTGTAGTCACTTGTTGAGTTCGATTTAAGCTTTCTGGCTTACATTTGTTGCTCTTTTTCTTAGTTTTGTTGTAGCTTCTTTTTGTTAGGATTTAAATTTTTAAAATATCAAAAACATTTTTTGAAAAAAAAAAATAAAAAATTATAAAATTATAAAATATATATAAAAAAAGAGGAGTTTAACACGATTCACGATTCACGAAAAAGAAAAACTAAAAACAAAACCGCAAACAAAAGTGAAAAACTATGAAATGATTTCAAAATCCTCATCAGATTCGGTCGCTCCGTCGCAGCAGTTACGGTTATTGGCGTAAGGCGGCGTCGTTCGTGGCACTGTCTCGAAATCTGCAAGAGAGATGTGAGAGCGGTTAGTACTGGGCGCAGTCCGCAAAGCGTTCGGTTTAAATGGAAAGCGCTAAAAATTCTAAGCCAACTACACATATACACTTGGTGCACCTTCTGAGTCGCAGATGCTTGTGGTGCGTCTGCAGTTGCTATTTTTATTCGCAAGCTGCGACGACGACAACAACGACGACGGCGAAGTTGTTGTTTTGCAGTGAGGTGCTGTTGCTGACGTTGTCACACAGTGATGTGTCTGTGTTTCTGTTGCGAAAGCAGTGGAGGCAGCATCGGATCTATCTATCAGCGCTGAAATATCACTGTCAAACACTTCGTATGAAAACGACGCAGAGGTAGAAGAGGGATAATATGTAGAAGTTTCGTTTTCACTTGAAGCAGCAGTTGCTACAGGCGAGTGCAAGCCCATACCTGTTGTCAGCGACTGCCATTCGGGGGCGCGCGTCTTTGTGATTTCGAAGAGTGGTTGACTGCTGGCGGTGAGCACATCATGTTGCAGTTGATTAATGAGCACTTCGAATGCCAGACGAGACTTGCAGAGGAAACTCTAAGGATAGCATTTAGAGTAGATTACAGATTGTGTGTGACTATCTATGCCAGGTTTGCTTACCACAGCCAGCGAAGGATCCATTTGTTCGAAGTTTAAGCGTCCAGCGTACTTCTGATGAAATGTCTCGTCGAAATCGATCTCATCCTGTGATGTTTTCATGGCAACACTGCCGGAGCGTTGCGTAACATGCGGGTCGAGGTAAAGCAGCTGATCCTGCACGTAGCCAATGAAGTAGAGTGCTTGGTTAGGACGTCCGCCGATCATGCCACAGCAGCCGACGAGCTCGAAGCAGCGCTTCAGCGCGTTTATGTAAATGGGATTGATCTCGCTAATGCCCAGACGCAAAGGTACAATGAGTAAAAGCGGCGCCCACGATTCCTCGTTTTTTGAATTTTCAAGGCATTGAGCGTATATATCGTCAGTCACGATTATATTGTCCATGGCCACGTGCACCGCCAGCGAACACCAATCGTCGTAACGCACAAGTTTTCTGTCGAATGCGAAACATTTTTCATTGGGTTTCGGTTGGTTTTATACAAGTCACCCGTAGGGATACTTACTTCAGCACTTGTGCGACTGTGTTCGGTCCAAACCACTGGCCGACTTTTTTGTCCTCTGAGTCGCCCATTAGTGCTATTTGATGTATGGAAAAGAAACTCTTGCGCGAGTCTTCAAAACGATTGACAATCTTCAGGTAGGTGGCATCTCGACACTCCGAAGTCCAGAACCATTCACGACCGAGATGCAGATCAATTAGCGCTTGCGCCAGGACCATTTGACCACAGCGCAACATGCAACCCCATCCTTTATCCGTCGTCAGCTGTGGTTCACCGAGCGGCACAAATCCACGTCGGTAGGTGCACCAAAGTCGCGTTTGTATGTCACGGCGTATTAGCTCAAGCTCTGAAGAGGAAGAAAATATTTGTAGAAATTTCAAAGAGTCTGAGTGTGTTTGAAACGCAATTCAGTGCATTACATATTAGACCTTAAAGTCAGCCATTGGCGTTTTAACTTGCTCCCGTTAGTACTCACCCTGGATAGCATTGTAGCGTTTTCCAAGCACCCAGACATCTGCGTTGATTTTTGGTATATCCTCTGGCTCTGTTATCCCGCCTGCGACGCCTGCCCAGTCGGGTCCTAAATATGCTTCAAACACGCTGTCCATCTTGCGTGACACATTTGTGTACAAGGCAGTAAAAAAGTGGCGATCGATGTTGGCGGAGTAGACGAAGTAAACAGTGAGTACGATAAATAAACCACTAAAACAGCTTCCCCAATCCAGGCAGCAACTAACGAAAGCTCCCATAAACATATAAACAATGCACCAAATCTGCTCCGTAATCTTAAGAAGTGTTGCTTTTTTTTCCAAATTCGTATGAAACAAACATGCTTATGTAGATAACTGAATAAAACGCATTTAAAAATAAACAAACACGCAGTACTTAATTAGTTTGTTTGTTAACGTTGTATGTTTTATAAGTCCTTGATTCTTTTACATTAACGCAGATAATTCCACCATTGTTTAATGTGATGATGTAGTGTTAGCAGCACTAACAATTATTTACTGTCCGATAACAAAAACAATTTGCATGAAAATCTAGTGACAACCACACAGTTCAAGATTTTGTAGTAAATTCACGTCACTCACACTCACACTTACGGCGTTCGCGACAGCTGGTTAAATGAATGGCATTTTTTCTTTGTTTTGTTCGTCCGTTAGTCTTCTTCTTTACTAACAAACTAAGAAACAGTCACAGAGCGGAATCTACATCTATCTCTTTTATTCAGAGGGCAGTACCGGTTCTACAATAATATTTTTACTAGTTGAATTTTTAAACCGAGATTGATTTCAATCGCTGTAAATATTAAATTATCTTTTATTAAGGAGGAGGTGGCACACTGCTATAAGCGATATTGTGAAACTACAATTTGATTGAGCAATAAATTGTTAGACCAACTTTCACAATCAGAGGTCTCGCCTGTCTAGTGTTGCCATTACCTGTGATAGTCTGGCTACTATTGAACAAGCCTAAAAGAGAAACGAAAGAGTGGCAAGGTAGTAACAGCATTATTGCATTATGTTTTGAATTGTTATTTTTTTTCTATTTATAGGCTAGGGTTGTCATCCATTGGATTAATATTGTATTGCTGTGTTATGTATTTTAAATAACCAATTTTCGATCAAATGTTGTCGTCGACCATCTCTATATACAAGATATGAAAAGTAAAAACATTTGCACGTAAGACCAAGGTAGAGTTGAAATTAGTAGTTTGTAGAGAAGCAGTTGCGTTAAAGTTGGGATAAGGAGTAGAATGTAGAGATCTTTGAAGAGATATGTATATTATTAGCGTGGATGCTCAAGGAATTCAAAAATAAACAATAGAACAGACAATACATTGTGTGCGAGGATGTTCCCTTGCGAAGAAATAGCAATTCTTGGCGCTACCATCATACTGATCGATAAGCGATTCTCGAGAATCTGAATGTGTTAAGTAACAGTGCAGAACTCTAGCAGAGTTAGATAGAAACGCATGTTTCAGTGTTGTAACTGTTGGTTCAGTACTTCATTGTTGAAACGTTGAGTTTTCCTGCATTTTGAAATTTATCGTCGTGTTAACATTGCTTAACAAGCTTTGCTAAGCGCTGTATATTACGATCCACTTAAAAAAATGTTGCTACAAAAATAACTTACAAGCAAACGTCAAATGTCAGCGGTTTTTCACACGTATGTATTGAATTTTAGTGGTTTTCGAAGCAGCGGAGTCAAGAAGAAGACGAATAGTGGAATAAAAACCTTTGCCAACAAGTAAGGAGCAACGCTGTGTAGAATGTCGTAAAGTGTGAAAAAGAGGTAGGTTGCATTAAAAGAAATGAGTGTGAGTGACGCGAATTTACTACCAGTTGCCAACGTCTCTGGCTAAGATTACTTACTCACTTGATTTTCATGTAAATTTCCTTTGTAATCGCACAAATTACGACAGACAAATTGTAAAAAGAAACTTAGCAGAATAAGAAGAAGAGAACAGCGATACGATTTAGTTTTCAGCCGACTGTCGAACTTATTACTTGTGTGTGGGTGTCTCGTTAATTTTTCTCGGGAATTGGTTAAATAAATAGAAATATACATATTCGCGTATATAAGAAAACGATTTAAATTACTAAACTGCCTAACAATAAAACAAACAAGTGCCTTGCTGTACGTAGTATTAAGAATAAATAAATATATTAACTATATTTACGTGTGTGTGTATACGTTGAGAAAAGCAAAGCGAGTGGCAAGTGAAGCAGAAACCAAAAGAAAATTTATGAAATGAATTTTTTGTTGTTGTACTGCGTGAAGGTAGACGCCATAAAATATGAAAATTTAAAATAAAGAGAGCAGCAAAAGCAGCAGCACAACCAACAGAAACAGCAATCAGAAGCGCAGTCAATTTTTTTAAAGAAAACAGACGAAGAAAAAAATCTTTAGAACAAAATCTTATACACCGCTTCGTTGCCTTTGCCGTCTTCGTCGCCATCTCATTGAATTGCTTCATTTCTTCGCTTGTCTCCCTACCTCGTCTCGATTCATTGGTGTGAGCAAGACGGATAACAAATTAATAGATGTGTTAAAAATTAAAACGCGTAAAAATAGTAATAGAGTTTTTAAAAGTTACTACAGTGGAAAAACTATAAGAAATTAATTGCGTGTGTGCGTGTGCGAAAGTAGTGCACAAAACAACTTAAGCGACAATCAACTAAAATACATCAGCCGCAGCAAATCCAAACTAACAGAAAAAAAAAAATATTGTATTGTCGCCGTAGTCGTCTTATAATCATTGTTTTTGTTGTTGGATTGTGACAGTTGTCGCTGTAGTGTGGCTGTCATCATAAAACATCAACAACATAGTGTGTGGAGACTTTCTTGTATGAATGCGCGTGTACAACGACGCAGTCGCGACGTCTGTGTGGATTTCCAACCGGTCGAATTTCGGGAGATTTTTGATTTGAGCCTGTATGCGTGTGCCGAAGTATAAATTACTTCTGTGTGTACTTCGTGAGTTTGAATGAATTTAGTAGCGTGCATTTGTTTTTGGATACTACATTTGTACGTGCGCGAGTAAGTGTTGTTTCTTCGTCTCCATCTTCGTCTGCGTCTTCAACTGTAACATCACATTAAGCAGTCGCAGCCTGCATTGCCTGCAGTTTTAGTTTTCGACGTAGTTTCCGCTCGTAGCGGTGTTTTTCGCGTTCATCAGTCTTCAAGAGAGCTTCCTTCGCAGGTGGAGTTGCGTCAGCAACCGTAAATTGATTCGGATTCCATTTGCTATAAGGTAAGTTCTTGAGTTTATGCGATGTGAACATGAGAGGGTTATTCTGATGTTTTCGATTATTATACCTATTGGAACCGTTATGTAGTGATTTTTAGTTTTTGATTTTACAATGCCGTTACCTGCGCATTAAGTAAAAATTTGCAGATTATGCGACAGCTCTATTGACGATTTGAAAATTTTCACTTCCGCACTGTCTGCCACAGACACATGGCACATGTTTCTGAACAAGACAACAATAGAAAATTGCAGCAAAACCTGCACTAGTAAAAATTCTCACGCCTAGCGCCTTTTTTTTATTATTTTGAAGTAAAACTGCAGGTAGATTGGGATTAGGTAGACCCTGAATTTTTCTTGGAAGAAAAGCGATTCATAAAAAGAAAAGTATTTCCCATAGCACTCGCACACAAAGGGCCATCAGACATATCCTGAAATTCTAAACCACCATAGGTGGCACAAAGCCAGCAGCAGCACATCATATGGGTCTGGTACACTCATACATAAACATAGCAGCTGAAATTGTGAGCAACGAAAATTAGAGATAATTCACAAATGCGGAAAATTAACCACCCACAGAGGCTGGTAACAACGCGTGGTGCTGCATAAGACACAGTCGATTTAGTCGCAGGGCTTATGTGCCAATTATATGAGTGTGCCAGGCACTTGTCGTGATTTTGACGATAAAGACGAGGATGATGATGACGATGCATGTGGCGTGCAAATTGAAAGTCATCAGCACAGCAGCAACGGCAATAAAAATTCGTACAATGCAAATATAATAATAAGCGAGTACCCGCAATATTTCATCAGCAATTGCAATTTGGATAAGTTGACTTGTGCTGGGCACACCAACTGCTGCGTTTCACGATTTCCATTACAGCAACGACGACAGTCCGCCAGCCAACCAGCTAAGTAATAAAATCAGGTTGACGCCAAATACAACAGCGAAAAACGGAATGATCGAGTGGCGCCGGTTGTGTGCCAAAAAAAATTTGGCAAGCGTATTATAGGCTCAGCTGGCTGGCTGGCGTCAGAATCAAGCGCAAAATAGCGCATTGGCCAAACGGGTGCATGGAAATGAGCACAAAAGTTCACAGAGCAAAAAAGCAACCAACAACAAAAGGACACTTCTCTCAGTATGGTATAATTCACATTGTTATGCCGAAGCTAAAGGCAAAATTGGCACTTGCTTTCAAACCTTGCAGTACTGTCCCACGTGAAATCCATACGCAACAACATACTCATGTACTCCTGGCAGACAGACATGTGGTTTGCGTAGCCGCGAAAAGCTGTTGTCGACCGCAAGAAGTGTACACAGAGAAAATCGTTAACCGTAACAAATGCATATACATGTGTAACTTGCCTCGGTGACTGTGGCTCTAAAAAGAAAAAGCGATGGTTAAGAAAAGAAAAGTAAGCGTGTCGAGTTTGAAAACACAACATAGATCATACAATAGATCGTTACACTTGGCATGGCGTCGCCATGGCGCTGTATGGGCAGACGGTTGCAATTGGTGGTCTTGGGCAGCAAGGAGAGAAGTCTCGATGAGCCAAGCAGCTTGCCACGATGCTGACAGCTGATAGTTTATTGCCACTCCAAGTTGACACTTGATACGCTGCGCACGGCACGTGTTCAACGACTTTTCTCGACGCGTTCCCCAATGATTGAAAATGCGAGAACAGCAGAGAGCCAGCAACGTATGTTGGAGAGAGAGAGAGAGAGATAGAGACTGTGTGAAGAAGGACCATGCCAGCAAAGTGTCCTTAGCAGTGTTTTATGCAATATGCAGCTGCCTGCCGACAGTTGATCACATTTATATGGTTGTCTAGAATGTCTTCTGTCCTGGATTGTTGAAACTCTCCCCGCTCGCCTCTGCTCTCTATCTGAGTGTATCGGTTAGACGAATGTTAATGCGGAAACATTAATGATGAAAGCTGGCACGCGTATGCTTAGCTGGAAAATGGCATATTAGTCATAATCGCAGACATCCGTTCGCCGCGACACACTATTTAGCTGCTCAGCATACCCACTCACCCCCGCTGGCGTCGTTTATGCTTTCAGTTTGATTTCTATGGCAATTATTTCATTGCTTTTGATTAAATTTGCAAATTTTATATTTTTTTTTCTTTTTCATTTTCTTGTTTTCGGTATAGTTTAGTTTACGCGCGCAAGACACAAATTGTCACGGCAACGCTGGCAGTGACGGACACCGTCGGTGTCGTTGTCTGTGTCGGTGACGGTGACGCTGATGGTGACAGTGACTGTGACTGTGTGACTACGGCGTCTGTTACTCGTGTGATTAATGCCACTTGTGAGTAACGGAAATCTTTGTTTTAATCAAATGTGGCATGTAATGTGTGAGCAGTGAGTAGGTTTTTTTCGCATTTCTTTTTCGTATTGTTTGCCATTTGTTGGATGTGTTTCGTTGTTTTTATTGTTGTTTGTTTGAAAGATAGATATTTTAGCATGCAGAGTATTTTTGTTACTCATTTCGCTTCATTTCACTTCACTTCACTTCACTTCACTTGCTTACTTGCTAATGCGCATCCGGGATAATTTTGTTTAAACATTTATTGCCTGTTGGCAATTATGACAACAACGAAGACTTCAAAACGAAATGATAAAACTTTTCTCTGCCTGGCCGCAGCGGCTAGCAACAAAACAACAACAAACTAATGAAAAACAATGAAATTTGCATTGAATTGGCTTTTGTTGTTGCTGTTGTTTGAGTAGAGGAAACTTAAACAAAATGAAAATGCGTTCAAACAGTGCGCAGGCGGAAAATGCTTGAGCAATAAATTAAGAAAAGTTTCCAATACGCAAAAAATGGCGAATCAAGCGAGTACGCGTACGCAAAATTAACACGCGGGGGGGTAGGGAGACGGTGCGACGGACGTGGTGCTCGATTTGGCTTGTTTGTGAATGAATTTCAACAATGAATTAAACTTTTGCTCGGATGACGCATACAATGCTCAGCCAATGATGGAAGTGACGTCGTCAACGGCCGCTTAAAGTCAAAGTCGAACTTGCAGTAGGTAGCAGGCAGAAACGAAAATCCCCGTTGTTGTGTCTGTCTTGTCGTCAGACTTTCATTTCATTCAATTGAAAGCTAAATTGGTTTCGATGGCAAAACGATTGCTGCTGCTTACGGTGGATGGCATTGTCAAGGCATTCCCAAAGTGCTGAACCTTGTTGGTCGCTTGACATCAGTTGTCAAATGTGTTTAATTCTATTTATTTTCATTTTGGTTTTCTTTTTTCGTTTTTTTGCTTTTTGTTTTTTGTTTGGCTCTATTATTCAAACATCTTGTGTTGTGCGTTCATACCTCCGTACATACACACATACATACTTGGAAAATATATGTAAGCATATATTTATATTTATTTATTTTCGATTTTGCTGTGGATTTCAAATTGTTTGCAATGTTTATGCAAGTTCTTGCTTTCTTCTTGTTTACAGAAACTAAATGTTGTGGGTGGCTGGCATAGCATAGCCGAGTGCAATTACCTAGAAATCATTTTTAATATTAATAAAAGCAGCAGGAGCCTAACTTCAACTTACGATGACGATATATTCGTCTATTTGTTTAATAATATGAAAATGTTGAAATTCGTGGAAAATTTATCGTAACTACATATATTATCGATGCTTTTATTGGTCTACATTACTGACGCGAATGAGTATCAACAGATAAATTTCTTGGCTTTTAAACGGTATTAACTGTAGTTCAATTTCTTAGATATTTCGCCGTGTATCGTACATCATCGTCTTTGTTGCTAATTGACGCGAACTATTTGTGACAGAGTTTCGTCCAATTAATTTGTTTAATGATTCATTAACTCTTCTGTTAAACATCATTGCCGTGCACTCATTGTCAGATGTTTGCACAGTGATTGGCGGGTCCGCGTGCGCGCATTGGCTTTGTGCTTCCTTTGACTCTCATCAATATCTTACTAGTGTAGATAAGATTAGATTAGATTGCCTCGGCTGAATTGGAGGCACATGAGAAGAAAATTCAATGCGGCTGATCACCTGCTTGCGTTAAAAAAGAAACGATGAGTACTTAATTATTTTCGGAAATTGTTTATACACTTTAGCGCGTTTTTCATGCGTTTTTTCTGCTTTAATATTATGCACAAGATTGACCGCTTAATCGACCCAATGTAAACAAATAATCGATGTATATGATTTATAGACAGGCAAAGATTTTTAATGCTAATCCCAAAAAAAAAAAAAAAAGAAAAGAAAAATAAATGCCAGTAATATATAATCACAAAGATAGATTTGGGCGTTGTAGCTTTGTGCACATGGGAATCTTTAAAACGCCGTGTGCCATGACACACCTTAAATTGTTTACTTTTTATTTTTACAAAATTTTGCAAGTATGTAAGCTATGGAAAGGAAAGGACTTTGGGGAGAAATAGTTTTTTGCGTAACTTAAGTTCGTGACTGGAAATTTTCTAAAAACCACAAGAAAGTGCTTTGGCAAAGAAATGCCGCCGACAACGCCGCAGCCAGTAGCAAAGCAGCTTAAAGCAGGTAAGGCAGAGAATAATGTGTGCATGTGCATGTGTGTGTATGTGTATGCGAATGTGTACTACATTTTGTTACCAAAATGCAAGACAATCAACAACGAAAGCAAACCACAAATTGCATTACCCAAAAGCAGAACAAAAAAGAAAAAGTAAAAATCAAGTCGGACTGACTTAACTGACTGACGAGTGATAAACTTAGTAGAAGCGGCACAAGTAGGCGCGCGCGGTTGGACGGACAGGCTGGCAGAGGCAGGCAACACGAACTGTTTTGTGGCAAAGTTGAACTGGGGGCAGGTCAAATGTGCTTGCTAAGGCGGGCAAGGCAGGGCGGCGTGCATGCAGCCAGCAAATCAAGTTTTAATCGAGCTGTTCTTTTTCTTCTTTTATACACCTCTGTACTTATACATACATATGTACGTATAGTTGTATACATTTTAACATGGCTAAAAGAAGCATATTCACACATTTGTGCAAATGTAATAAAAACGTAAAAGAAAATAATATAAAACTGAAAAACAAAGGCAAAAAGTAGAACCAAAGCATGGTTCATGTGGTGGCAAAGAATTTTGATATCACTAATGTCAAAGGGTTTAAAAATCGCCCGATTTATAAATAAGCGGCATAAGTTAACCCTTTTGCAAGGTGCTGCCAGGAGCTGTTATTTATGAACTCGTTTATTTGATTTTGCGTGTAGCTTGCCATTTTGCTTTATGGGCACTTTGTATTATGTCTTTCCCACCATGCTTAAAACAAAGATGAATAATAGCTGCACACCACAATTTGTCAGTCTTAACATCTGTTCTGTCTATCCTACTTACAAAAAACAAAAAAGAAAAATGGAATAAAAAATGTAAATCTCCAAAAAATTAACAACAGCCACAACAAAAAACTAAAGCCAAAAATTACACTTTGCGCTACGCTATTCCTGTTAATCACGTTTGCATTCATGAAAATGCTGTTGCGTATCGAAAGTTTCCCAACGCATATTTTCAGTTTTCCACTGTGTTTATCTTTCATGCGCACATTCATTCAGAGATTTGGTACACTCACCACCAGCTCCGTCGTTGTTGTTGTTATGATCATCATCATCGTCATCATCATCATCATTGTCGTCATCATCGTCGTCGCAGTCATCGCCGCTTCCTTTTGTTTGTACTGCATGAATGGCTACGTGTCGCTACGACTGACTTGTGGTGTCTACTGCACGCGTGGTGAGCTCTTTTGCTCGTGTGCACATGATGCTGCAATCGAGTTGACTCGATCACAATGCCGAGAATAAGAGTTTTTGAGTTAAAAATAAAAAAAAACAATATCAAAACTGTCGTTTCATCATGCAATGGCTTCCTAATACATATATTAATAATATTATTCGAAATATATAAATAGAAATGAAAACGCTTCGAACCTTAACGAACCTTGATCCAACACAGTAATGCAGCAAATTGTAGCCATTCATTCATTCTTCGTTACTTCGATTTCAAAGATCTTCTCTGTTTCTTTCACACAAACTTTGCAAAACATTTGTCTATTTTTAGCTTCTATGCTTATGGATTTCACAGTCACCGTAGGTATTTGAAAGAAAGCCGATATATCCATGCAATTTACTGTTGCGATTCTGCATCGGGTTTGCATCAACATCACATGATTTGTTGCTGGAATTTGTTTAGGGTGCAACTCTGAGAGGCAGCCCTCGTTGGATTCAATGTGGATGTTCTCATTATGGGTATTCAACACAATTCAACAGTTTCACAATTCCTAATTCTTCTGTGGTGAGGTGAGTTGTGGTTTGTGCCGGCCGAGGCTGCAGAGCACGTTCGCTTCACAGGTGTTGTATGGTGTGGTGAGTTGGCATTCGCTTGTGTTTGTTGTTGTTTTTCTGTTTGTAACGAATGTGTTTCTTCGTGTATTTGTTGCATTTTGTTATTTCTTCGTATACTTTTTCGTGCTTTACACTTACTGTATTGATTATAAACGCATTCATGCCACCGTCACTTCTCTTTGCTTGCTCGCTACTCCCCGTCTCGCTTGCTCGCTCGCCTTGTGTGCTGGCTATTGGACAACTTGGTTCTTTGGTGCGGGCATTTCTCACTGCAAAGCTGGTGTGGCATCGATTATTGCTGTTGGCTGAGAATGCGACTGGTTACCAAGATTTATAAAGATTTGAGTGAAGGTAGCTGGCTGGTTGGTGGTTCTTGCTTTTATTGTGTTGCGGCCAACAGTTGCTGCTGTCTCGGTTGTGTTGTACAATACCGGTTTTGCAGTCGTGTTCTCTGTTTTGTTCTGTTGGTTTTTTCGTGGCATCTCGTCGTTGTTTCGCAGTTGTTGCCACAATAAACACTCAGTCGTCTCGGAGAATGGTTGCAGCACATTGCAGACATACTTAAGAATGTTTGTAGCTGGTTCTTTCGTTCTTAGATTGCTTGTCACAAACGTATGCTTTCGTAAATTCCAATTTAATTCAACTTACAACTTTTCCTTTATCACATTTCGATCTCGTTAGCCTTCTGCTGAAATAAAAGAGCTCTTTGCAATGTGCCTTTTGATTATCAGCTGGATCGATCTACATTGCTTGCGGCAAAAACGATTAAAATGTCCCTCGTTGGTAATTTGCAAATTCTTGCCGTTTTGCGAAAAGGATAACAAACTATTTCCATTGCCATTGCCATTGCCATTGCCATTGATGACGACACGTCGACCACACAGGTTCATTCTTTCTTGTCGACAGGCGGTAAAAAGAAGAAAAAATGCTTAGGTGCACAGGCAACAGCAGCAGGTACTAAGCGTGAAGCAGCAAGTAATGCAACAAGAGGCAGAGCAAACATATGGTCAGCAAAAGTTGCAGCGAAGCGTTTAAACGTTGTACTCGCAGCATTATGTAGAGTAGAGTAGAGTAGAGTAGAGTAGCATATGCTACGCATATATTTCAGCCCAATTCGTTATAGGCAAGACGCAGACCTTTTTCCATTCGGCATTAACACGAGCACGTACGTCGAATTTATCCATAAAAGAAAAAATAAATTAAGAAAAGAAAAATTTCAAACAGAAAGAGCAGCCATGCCTGACAAGTTCGTATAGAACTGAAGGAGCGACCACGGTCCTTTTGCCGGCGGTTTGTACATTTCAATAGCTTGCGCTAAAAATTCAGCCGAGCAAAGAAAACCAAATGCCGCCCAAATACGAGTAATAATAATAACAAAAACAACAACAACAACAAGAACAAGAAGAACAACAAGAGCAACTTAAAACGTTGTACGTAAGTGGTGTTGTTGCTTTTCTGCTGTTGCTCTTACTTGGCTGAGTGACTATGGCATATGAATGGCGAAGTGAGAGCGTGGCTGCATTATGTTGTATGTATTTTGTTGCTGTTATTGTTGTTGTGGTTAAGTTGAGCAAAATGCAAGAAAATCGTCTAAATTCCATGCATGCTCGTTTCGTTTTTTGTTTCTTTTTTATTTTTATTGTTTACTATTTATTCTTGAGTTGCTGAAAGGAGGGTTGTTGTTATTCCTGCTACTGGCAGCAGATACAATCGTTGCTGGTCTTACAGAAGTTTAGTTGCTTTTGTTGTGTATTATTTGAGTATTGCATGTACGGGTGTATTACTCTGCCAAGGAAATAAGTTGGTGCTGTCTACTAGTTAAAGTACCCGGCGTTGCTCAGTTGTAAAGAAAGGCTGAAGAAAATGACATAATCAAATTTGCATTTGACATACTTTTTTTTAAATATAATTATTACAAGAGGAGCTCCCGCTACTTCGTACGCATATAAACATCATTCATATGTAATGAACCTGCCCACTTTCGGGTAACCAGACTCTTTTTTGTGCTTTTTTTATCGAAATTTTTGTAGTTTTCGATAAGAAAACTTAGCTGTGTTATGACCTAGGGGATGAGCAAAAATACTTTCCACATGGGCTGTGCATATAGATCAGAATAGCTAAGAGAAGGATAAAGAATTCGTAACACTTTATGGTTTATCAAACGTTGGCAAACCAAATCTATGGTAGTTCGGCATTAGGCCCACATGGAAGCAGAAGTTGACGGGCCCAAAGCATAAAAGACGTTATGGTTCATGAGATAGGGATCCTCGCATTGTAGGTACACATACGTCAACGCGTTTATGTATGTACATGCATGCTACATAAAAATACAAACAAACAGCAGGCAAGTCAACTTTGTTGTCAGAATATCGGCGGTTAAAAAAATATGTATACACATATGTACATTCATTTAAAACGAAAAAAACATCTGCTGCCGCTCGAATCGACTTCTGTTGCTGCTGCGTTGAACTCAATATTCTTTGGGCTGAACCACTGATGAGCCAAACTGACGGTCTCCCGCTCGTGAAGTGTTGCGCAGGCGCTCAGCTCGTCATACGCTCGCTACGCTTTGCTTCTCTTCTCTTATACCATTTTCATTGCATTCCCATATATATTTTATATGTATATATGTATTTTTTTTTTTAATTTAGCTCAAAATAACAAACAATTTTTGTTTTTTTTTTTTTTTTTTTTTTGTGTACGAAGCTACATCTGTACATGTGCTGCTTCCACTTCGTCATTAGTGCCACTCTTCTTGGCTTGTTTGAGCCGCCGTCTGTTTGTATGCGTCTGTCCGCTGGTTGGTCCGTCCGACCGACCGTCTAGTCTGTGTATATATCTGACAGGTGGTGCTCATTTCGGCTGAATAACACGAATAAAAACAACAATAACAACAACGAAAATGAAAAATTCGAGTATTTTTGCTTTATTTTATTTTTACAAAAAAAAAAAAAAAATCTTTTTATATTCTTTATTTTGTTCGTTGCGTTCGTTAGCGCTCAAATTGGTTTTGACTACAGAAATAAAGAGAGCGAGGAACCCTTCACTGTTCGTTGTACGTTTATTTGAGATGAATTGATCAGGAATGGAAATCTGTTTGGAGTGTGAAGGTTAAAAAGAAATTAAAGTAATGGGGTGGACTACAGAAATTTTGCAAATGGAATTCAATTGAAATAGGTCCTTTGCTCAAGAAAACGAAAATTTATATTATATGTTCTACTCATTTTGGTCCCACATTTTTAAGAAAAATTAAATATATAATAATTTGCAGTTGATTTTTTATTAAAAGTTTCGTATAAATTTACAGATAATGCGCTGGCACACTTTGTACGTCGGGTTCCTGGTCATGGGCCCCATGTGAATCAGCCAAGCAGACAAGCAAATACGACAGACGAATTCGACCATAACGCCATCCAACACAGACACCTAAATTACATTTTGAAAGGCACACCATGTCAACAGTGTACTCGGCACATCCTGCACTTGCCGCTGAACAACTGCAACGGGCTGAGCTCGAGACGGCAACCACTCGACACTCAAACAGCAACAATAGGCGGCATCAATGCAGCAGCCGCAGCAGCAGCGCCAACAGTGGGACGACAACGAAGTCAACGCCTAAAAAGTACATGAGCAGAGTTTGCAATGCCATGACGGGATCAACCGCAACAGGTGCGACAACTGCAGCAGTTGCTGATAAACCACCAACAACAACCACGACTACGACAACGATAAATACGACCTTGGAGGTATCAGGTAGCCTGCCGGCTCCGCAGCCAAGCCAAGTCACGTGCACAACGACGAACACAGAAGCCGACAGTTCTAATCAACAAAGCGATGCGACAACGCGGAAAACGTTACCGGATCGAACCAATTACGCGGCTGTTGACGACGACGATATTTCCGATGACGATGACGATGACGTTGACTATGATGACGTTAAAGCAGCAGACGCCAATCAAACGGCGGGAGAGGGCAATGCACTTGCAGTGACTGAGGACATTGTCAGAAATACCAAAGACTGTGTAAATCAGCAAACAGCCACAGACGGCGCACATCAGTCGACGTTGGTGGCAACATCGAACGAAGTGGACAGGACGGTAACGGCGCTGGACTCTATTGACGAAACGGATCATGTGTTGCAGCGTTTCAGCAGTCGTAACAGTCACACGATGTTGCCGCGGAGTAGTCATCGGCCATATGCCGAGTCGCAGGCGCAGGAGCAGCACCAGCGCACGGGCAGCAACGGTAGCTTTGCGAGCGGCGGCGTAATCAGGGAGAGTCAGTGCGTTAGTGGCTTGAGCAGCGGCGTCAGTTCGCCTTCGGCAAGTACCGTGTCCTCGCCGCTGTCGACGCCAACGAGGCTAGCACCGCTGCAAACGTTGCGGCATTCACACGAACACTGCTGCCAGAAGACTGCGCAGGGGCAACAGCATCATCATCACCGGCATCAGCAGCCGCCTCAGCATCATCTGCATCATCATCACAAGCCACACAACCAACAGAAGCAACAATGCAAAAACCACAAAGTGTCTGCGACATGCTGCATCGGCGGCCGCGCCAGTTGCGGAGGCGGTGGCGGCAATGACGGCGGCAGCGCCAGCGCCAGTGGCTGCAAAAGCAAAAAGCTCGATACTCGTCTTAATCCATCGCCTTATCGCCAACTATTGCCTATAGTGCTTTGCATCCTGTCATTCGCGGCAGTCTTTGCGACATTGATTGTCTACATGGATACGACAGGTGAGTGTTGGCTGACTACCTACTTCCTAAGGCGAGCGCACAGTTTGGTGCTCACTCTATTATCCTTTCTGCTTCAGCTGGTTTTTCTTCACTGTTTGGTGTGTAAAAATTTGATATCCATGAGCATCTGTCGTTTTCTTACTTGTCTCTTTTTTTATTATTATTTTTTTTATGCTTATCTCATTTGCTGTCGTCTCCCATTTCGGTTTGCATAAGGAAGTGTCCTCTACCGGATATAGGCTTTGTTTGCGTTCAATGCATGCAAGAAGGCACACTTCTGGAGCCAGTGAGTCCTTCATTGTGCCTTTATGTGTACTTTTCGCAAAATTATATGAAAGTAAGGTTAGCTCTGGAAAAATACGGGATCATAAAAACGACATCGTCAACCAATGAGTGACTGAGATAAGAGAGGAAAATTTTAGCTAAATGATGCCTTTAGGCTTTGAATAAGTGTCGAAACAAATTTGGGGCTGCAAGAATGCATTCGAAACGGCATATGAGACATTTAATCCCAAATTGAATGAATAATTTTCTGTCGCCATAAAATTTTAAACTAAAAATAAGGGTTTGAATAGAATGAGTATCAGTGTATTCATGCAGCCCTCTAGTCCACTTACACAAAAAGAAAAGAAAAATTTTTATATTAGTGCAAAGAGTCAACATCTTTGAATTACGTATTATATTCAAATATTATTACATCCGAAGAAATCTTCAAACTTAAACATATATGTTCAAATTAAATAGAAACTTCGCCATTCATTCAGAGTTGGCTAGGCAATAACAAACAAATACTTTAAATGCAATGATTCTGTACTCAAGACGTACACTGAACTCGGGCAACTTTATAATTAAATTCAAAACTCTCTGACTGAGCGACAACAATAGAATGGAACCGCGATTAGAATCTCTTTTCGGGGATTTTGTTGACCCTAAACGCATGTTGCACACACCAAATCTCAACTAAAACAGGCCCCAGTCCGCTAAGTCATTCAATATTCGCTCACTCAGACAATTATTCAGTCAGTCACTCGCTCACTCACTTGCTCAGTCACTCAGTCAATCAGTCATTCATTCATTCATTCATCTATGCACTCAGTTTTATGCCATCATTCAGTCGATGTGTCTCACTGTGTGTTGTTGTTGTCGTTATGCCATTGTTGCAACGTGTTCACTTTAGCTTCTTCCCTCGGCTGTGCGCACACACACACGGACACACAAACACACATAAACATTCGCTAACAATGGTTGCCCCCTCCAGTCGGTCTTGGTCTCTTTTGGTTGCTGCTGGGTTGCTGCTGCTGCTGCTGCGCGGCTGGCTGCCTTTGCTCTACAAACAACGCTGCTGTTGATGAGGCGTGTGCGTGCGTGAGTATGGGCCCGTATTTAGGTTTTAGTTTTCCTCGTAGGCACAAAAGAGAGAAGAAATAAACAAAAACATAAAATAATAGAAATAAGAATAAAATAGAACCAGAAGAGGAACGATGACGCGATGAAACGAAATACTTGTCATATTTGTTGTTGTTGTTGGTGTTGTTGTTACTGCCGCTGCTACTTGCTGCTGTTTTTATTACATGCCGCTTTACCTCTTTTTTCGTACAGATTTTTTCCACACGTACTTAGTAGGGGCGGGCAAAAAGCAAGAGAATTGCTTTATCAAAGTGTGACCTGGCTTAAGGGCATTTGCCCGGATTTGCCTGCACTGAGGTTTGCGCCAGAAACTGTGCAAGAGCCACCCCGCTGCAGGCGGCGTGCGTTTGCAGTATTGCGTAATGTGATTGCTGCCCTTATGTAGTGTTTACCATCACTAGCCGCCTCACCGTGAGCCACCCTCGCAGCCGTGTCTCGTGATTTGTGATGGTTAAGTGAGCTGCAATGGCGCAGACACTGACATGGCCTGGAATTGTCGATGCTGTTGCTGCAGCTATTTTCTGTAATTGTACTTGACGACGACACAGTGAAACCTCGCACAAGGTTCTGTCTGTATTCTATTGCTCTTGTCACCTGATACCACAAAACAGTTTAACGCACATTTGCTTTGTACGTTTGGTTTGGTTTCATTGTGTTGCCAGCCGAGTTGGCTTTTGCTGGTTTGCTGTTTCTGGGTCGTTTGTCGTGTGCCGCGAAGGACAAAAGTAGGCTGGTCGTGTTCGATTGCAGGTGGTAAAATCGATATTAAACAACTTAACAGCAAACAGCCAACAGCTAACAGCCAACTCATGCAAAAGTCGCCCACTTGGGACTTTTGTTGTATCACATCACAACACACCATACTACAACACTTCGCAGCCAACCGGCCTTGCGCTGAACTAATCTAACTAACTCGCTGACTGACTAACTGACTGGCTGACACTCCGCCGCCCCGGATTCGCATAATTGCGTAAAAATTTGACAACGCAGAATGCCCATTAGCCATTAGTCAAAAGTTGTGCGCGAATTTGCGTGAATAAATGACAAACAAAGGAAGAGTAGCAGTGGGTCCAAAGGGAGTTCCCGTTTTAGGGTGCCGCGATCGTCTCCGGTGTCGTTGCTGATTATCCGTCCCCCGGCACACTCGATGGGGCCTATCGCCAGTGGCTGAGTGTGCGAGCAGACTGGGTAGACCGGCGGCGGGGCCGAAGCTGTTTGTTTGCCATTTGTTATTTGTGCGGTTTCCCGTTGACTTGAAATGCTTTTGGCAATGATGGCCATTAAGCAAACAACCGTTACACCTTTCGGCTCTGGGCTCTGCCAGGTGGGCAGCGGAGGTAGGTAGGTTATGTTTGCGATTAGTATGAGAAAGTGAAATTCGCACAACAAAGGTGTGAATAACAAGTGCGACTACGATTACGACTGCGACTGCGAGTATGACTGTGGCTATGACTATGACTGTGTGTGAGTGCGAGTGTGGCCAAAATACGAAACCAAACGAAACCAACTGGGACAGGGCAATAAAAGAAAATACAAATTGCAAAGGTCATTGTGGGTTTCAGTTTTGCGCGAAAGGCGTCGGCAGTTGCCTAATAAGCTGGGAAGGTAAGCTGCCAGCCAGCCAACCGCCGCTGTTGGGAAAAGTGAAACCTGCTTACACGCTTGCGTTGTGCGTTGTGCTTTTTTTGTGATGTGGCATGTGCGCTCGTGCCAAATATGAAATTGATTGGCACATTTTCGGGCCAATTAAGACGAGAGTGCGACGAAGCGTTGCCAAGAGTCACGAATGTCTGAACAGAGTTCCACATGTTTCTCAAGCCTCATGTCTACTTCTGCTTTATATTTACTACAGAGATACGCCATCAGCAGTTCCGACTGAACATGTCGCGCGATTACGAACTGAACGGCGTGGCGCAAGATGATCCTGAACTCATAGCATTCCTGCGTCAGATTCACATGCGCAAATATCCAATGCACTTCCTGAAGAACCGCGAAGCCGTCAGCGGCGGCAGTGGCATGGCAGCGATCCCATCGTCCGCGAATAGCCTTGCCGGCGGTGGTGCCGCCCCAAAGTATCTGAACGTGACTGTCACTATGGGTGAAATGGAATTGGGGCCCACGATGGCGCACTACGTTGCTGGTTTGGTGGGTGGCAAAACGAATGGCGCCGTTATACAATCATTGACTGGTTCGTTGGCAAATCTCATAACGGCGCCGTGGCTAAGTGAAACTCTAGACTGGATGGGCATCTTGGTGGAGCCGGAGCCGCGCTGGTATTTCACGTTGCGCAAGGAGAATGCACAACGCTCACGCATGCGGGTGGTGCACGCTTGTGTCTCGCCCAATCCGTATCCCAAAGAGGTGAGCCAGCAAATAAGCAATTAAAATAGCTTAACACTCATACCCGCCTCCTTTCTGCTTCCCTCTAGATTACAATACACAATGAGGATGTGCGCATCAACAGCCTCCAGGAAGATGAGACGTGTTCGTTCAACTCCCGTGTCAAATGCTTCCCACTGTACACCATCATGTTGGCATGTGAACGTACCGAATACGATTTGCTAAGCTTGGGCGTGCAGGGGCAAGAACTGGAGGTAAGGCCGCATACACACTCACTTCGCACTGGCATTATCATCTAATATTAACTTTCACTTGTACTTTCAGATACTGCAAACATTGCCTTTTGACAAAGTTAAAATCGACTTCATATCGATACATCTGCTGGATGATCAAGAGGATGTGCGCAGCTATGCGCAAAGCATAACGAAGTTCTTGGCTGGTAAATTCTACAAATTAAATCGGAAATTCGGCCGGAACTACTTCTATCAACGTCTGAACTCCGTGAGTCGGACACGCAAGAAAGACATTCTTCTGCTGAAAACGCCTTAAGTCGCTGAGACATTTTCCAGCCAACAGACAGTCGGACCGTCGGAAAGAAAATCGAAATAAAACTATTTATTGCTTAACTGAACAAAGTGCAGCTTGTACTAAATTATCATTTAGCAAAACAAAATCGAAAAAGTAAAAGCAACCAAGCAACCCAAATAAAAGCCGAAACTCAACTTAAAGTGGAATTTATACAGCGGCTAGTTATGAGTCGTGAGCTCACGCGAGCATAGAATAAATGCGCAGGCACTGCTGCACAGCGATGCTCTAATGCTAAACTATATATTCATGTTATATAAATTTACACACTCTTAAAATATATATGAAAACTTATCTTTAAATTAATGTGTTTGTCAGTATGATTGCCTTTAGTTATTTATATGGATTTCAATAACTTTTGTTCGTTTTTTTTTTTTTTTTTTTTTTTGTTTTTTTTTTTCCAAAGTTTCGACAGTAAAGCATACCTGCGAAGAGTTTGTTTTTTGGCACAGCTACTTTAAGGAAAAGAGACACACGACTATTGTATATTATTAAATGTAATTTTAGTTTCTTAATTGTATTAATTTCTAACATATACGAGTTTAAGTTCGGTTTAAACAAGTGCTTTAGTAATTTAAATACATACAATACGTTGGTCGTATTAACGTCAAATATTCATTTACTAATTTAAAAACAAATAAGGAAGCAAAAATGAAAACAAAAAAATAACGAAACAAATATTTTTCATTGTATGAGAGAGAAATTTGCATAATTATGTTTGTACGACACACTAAAGTAAACAAACACTAGTAGGACTTAAATATTAATCTAAATTATTAAACTCACACATGCACTGATTTACAAATGTTAAAAAACAAAAACAAAAAGAGAAAGAAGAAAAAACCAATGCGAAGCGTTCGACTTATGCTCTAAACTCAACATTAAAGGCATGCAAACAACAAGCAACAAAATTAAATAAACAAAAATCAAAAGATCGAAAGAGAAACGGTAATCATTATGTCTCATATACAAAGAAGAACAAAAACAAAACTAAATACGAAAAAGTAGTTACACCTTTTGTTTAGTATTCGAAAAGTGAAGGCCTTAAAGATAAATATTTATATCTATTTAAATTATGGCAGCATCGAATTAAGTTACTTATTATTTTAAATATACGAGTTTATATGTACGTATGCATATTATAAGAGAAGTTAAAGAGCAACAAACACAAAACTATTTAAATATACAGAATAAAAACTCATTGTCGACAATTGTCTTCTTTTTTTTTTTTGGAGAACGAACCGTCATTAGACAATTGATAGTAGTAAGATTATCTAGAGTCACTGCACTTGTTTATACGCTTGGGAAATTCGTTACATCTCTTGAAGTATTTAAACCGGATGGATGATTTGGTGCATATGTAAATTTTTTTTTTTTTTTTTTTAACTTTATTCAGACTACAACTAGTTACAACAATTAACTATCAAGCAGTTTTTTTTAAATTAATTATGATAATGACAATACAATAGTCCATCATGAGCCTTTTGGGCCT
>JBAMBQ010004820.1:0-40359 GCA_037044495.1 Stegana nigrithorax
GGTTCAGTTTGGTTCAGTTAAGACGGTCTCAGTCTCAGTTTGCCTGGGATATGCAAAAAAAAGAAAAAACAAAAAAGCCGATAAGTATATTTTATGTGCGACGAAACTGAAATCTATGGTGATGACGGGGGTGGGCAGTGGGTATGAAAGAATGCATGAGTGGTATGTATGAGTGAACGAACGAATGAACGAATGGACGAACGGACGAGTGAACAAGTAAGCGAGCGAAAGAAAGGCCATGATACTCATTTTGTGATTGTGTGATGATGGATGTGACATGTTTCCAAAAGGACTTTCGCACAAAAGGACTTTTGCTATGGCATTGGTTAGCGTAGTGCTGTGAAGTGTGCTTTGCCATGCCGTGTCACGATGTAGCCTGGCCGGGCATAGTGAAGTGGACGGCCAAAAAGTGTGCCGCCTGTGCAAAGTTTCAATCGATTTAACATATTACCTCTGCAACCCGAGCTGACATGTGCGCCGCTCTACGCACGGATTAAGTACATTTTGGAACACAAACACACACACACATACACGCACACTCGCACACTCGCAGACACAGGTACAGGCACACAGAAACACTCATTAGACTTATAAAATATGCATGCTGGCAAACATCATTTTGGGTTGGCAGGGTAAATGTTTGTGTACTGATTTGACCACGATTGAATGTTTGTCCTGCTCGGGCTGCTCGAGCTGCTTGGGCTGCTTGGCAGTTTTGCCGGTTCAATGAGTGCACACTGCGCTTGGATTGGCTTGGCTTGGCTCAGCTTGGCGTGTTTTCTTGATTGATTTGACATTTGCCTATAATGGTTAAAGCATGTATCAACTGTTGCATTCGATTGTGTCCATTTCATGTCTTCACTGGCTACATTTGAACACGTGTAGCTGCTTGCCTCCTTGCCTTTGGAATCAGTATGTCGTTTGTCTGTTAAGCAATAAAATGCTTAAATAAATCACCTGCCAGATGAACCAATATATATACAGTCTTTACTTATATTAATCATATACACAGAATTTTGGCCTGCATGCTGCCGTTATGAGAGTCTTTGCAGCGAATCATTAATGTCGAATTGTTGGCGATATTACTGGTGCTCTTTAGTAAGGCAGCATGTAGCTGTGACTTACGTCGACCAAGTTGTGGTGTTTTGTTTGACGTGCGTGGCTACAGCTGGCGCATTGATGCCCAGAAGTATGCGACACAATTTTTCAGTCTTAATTTCATGAGAACAGAAGAACTAAACATTTAAGTCAAATGAAAAGCGGAAAAGTTTATCTTGTTGGTATTGTTAATGTTGTTGATGTTGTTGCTGGTGGTTGTTATGTGCATGTAAACGACTTTTAGGCAATTTCAGTTTAATTGGCCTATTTTGGTTGGGTTTTTTGTTTTTATGAACGCGAAAAAATTAAAAAGTGAAAAAAACAAGGATGAAAAGGATAACGAAAATATAAAAATCAAGTGCTGAAAATAAACCAAAATTTATGTTGTTACTATTCAACTTCATTGCTTTGTTTTTGCATTTGGCGTTCAAATGCATTCGCCATATTTGCCCGACGCTCATGTGTCGGGAACAGGGGCAGGAGACGTTGACGTTGCTATTACTACAGCGTATATGTTCTCATTGTTGTTGTTGTTTCATGGTTGTATTTGTATATGTCATGCATGTGCTTTCGCAAAAATATCCATTAGCTTATATTAAAAAATCTTTTCGCAGACAGTATGACGCTTAAGCCAGGGCACACATAAATAAACTACCCAAGCCCATTCACATCGCCATATTCATGTCCATAGCCATATACAGGCCCATCCATTAGCCGCCAATGTACAGTGAACATAAAAAAACAAAAAAACTTACAAAAAACAAACATCGAACATGAACAAACGCAGACAACAGTCGTGCGGCCTTCCAAGCACGCACAGACGGACAGATCGACAGGCAGATCGAGTGTAACGCGTGAAGCACATATGTTGACAAGCGATTAGGCTGGTGCGGCATACGCATAGGCAATCTTTGGCCGCATTGTTTAATGAATGGGGGTTTATATTTCCATTTTTTGTTGTTTTTGCTTATATGTTAACATTTTTGATTTTGCAATTTTATTTTTGGGTTTTAAAAAAAAAAATCCACACACGCACACACATACATGAGTACGCACACAAAAGTTACTTATTACAATTCGAAGTGGGTTTCTGAAGGACATTAGTGGAGAAGGCAGTAGGGGAAACAGTTTCTGCATGTATAAATGGGCAGCAGTGTGCTTATATAAGGTGGCCGGGCAGACCCAAGCGCTGCCTCCCGCCCGTTGGCAGCAGCACATGCAAATGGTGCTGTTGCCGCCGACTTTCCACACGATACAGTCAGTCGTACGTGTTGTTGCTACACCATAGCTCTGCTTCTTCTTAATGCGAGTGAACAGGTATGGGAATTGAGCGGACCGAGCTCGAGACTGTCAATGGCGCGGGCAATCGACAATATGTTTATTTGTTAGCCTGTCAGTTTTGGCTCGTCTTTTTGTGTCGAGTAGTTTTTCCCCTTTGCCATCACTCTGATGGCTCCCCAGTTTCTCATCTCTCTCTATCTCTTGTTTCTATAGCTCTTTTTCGCGTACTTTCTCGTTCTCACATACATTCGAGCATATAGACACACATGCCCGTTTTGTGCGCGAGCATGGACACAGCGTGGGCTTCAGGTGCGCATGCAGCGCGTGACCTTAGCAGGCGATTAGTTGAATGCGTGATGGAGGAATCACATGGAGACTCATAGTTTGAATCGTAAAGCAATGTCTGCATGGCGGTGTTTATGCATGGCTTTATGAAAATAAGGAATACAGACATCCTATCTAAGTGTGTGTATCATGGAACAAATCTGATCTCAAGTCAAGTTTACCTGATTATCTATCCTGATTTAACATTATGATAATAATACAAGCATGATTAGCAGAAGTCTGTTCTGTTATTCCTGATATTGTGTCGCCTTTCTCAAGAGCGTAAATTGCATCCCACTTTGCCGCTTGCGTTTGTTAGCTTCATCCTGTGTAAGCTCTGTCAATTTCGGTTCATGGAAGCCATCGCACTTGACGATGGTCTAGTTAGTTTAGATCCGTGCCCTCGCCAAGGACTCGCACGGCTCAGTTGCCTGTATGTGTCGCTCCTGTGCTGCGTTGCTGTATTTGCCAAGTTTTTGTCGCTTTTGGCCGTTTGTGTGCTTTGTCCATTGTTTGCTTGCCTATCTGCCTGACTGGCTGTCTGGCTGTCTAACTGCCTGGTCTTGCTGTGCCCGTTGATGTGCTTGTGTGTTTGATTTGCATTGGGGGGCCGCTTGGGCACTTGGGAGAATGTCCCCTCGTGTTTGCCGTTAACTGTTTGTTAGTTGTGTAACTTTTTGCGAAAGGGGTGTGACCGGCTGTGTGGCTGTTAGCTAGGCCGCGCCAGCCCAATGCATGTTGTTGGCATGTGCTGTGCTATGCTATGCTCGACTCTGCGTGCCCTGTACGAATCAACTGAACTGTTGGACTTGCGGACAAAGTAGTAAATATTCAAATGGCCTTACGTCCGTCCGACAATGCTTTGCTGTAAAGAAAACAAAGCAACACAAAAAAAAAATATTAAGAAGCGCAAAGTGAAACTTTTTGTTGTCATCGTGGTTTTTGTTGTTGTTATTGTTGTTGAAGTCGCACACAAATGCAAAAGCAGCTGTTAGAAGAAGAACACCCACGCCATAGTCAAACTCATCATCATCCTTGCAAAAGTGCTCACCAACGTGCTTACTAATGTTCTCGTCATCCTCATCCTCAGCGTCGTTGCCATTGCCATCGTCTTCGTTTGCGTATCGTCCGAGCGTTATTGCATGTTTTGAAGACCATATATGAGCTGTCTCTGGCTTACTCCTTGGCCCCTTAGCTGTCCGGTCTGCGAGTGTGTGCGAATGCGATCGAATGTGGGGGGTTCGTGTATGTATGCGTGCATATGTGTTTGCTTATTGTCGTTGCCGGGGTGTGTGTTACGGAGGACTTTTGGTCCATTTAACATGTCTCATAATAATTGTGATTGGGGTTTATTCGCATTCATTTGAATATGAATTAGCAACGTTCCTCAGTATATGCAGTCAGCATATACTGAAAGGGAGGGAGGAAGGGCACAAGTCAAAGTGTAAGCAGATAACAATAATGCTAACAACAACAACAACAACAACAACAATGACAACAATGGCGCATAGAATTTTGCCAATTTAGCAAAAAGGAAATCTTACATTCGTATTTACAGTGGACAAGCGTCCTTTGCGTTCATGCCAGCCGACACTTCCATATTCGCTCTCGCATTTAAGCATATAAAAAACTACTTCACATATTTTTTACACTAACTTACTCTGAATACCGTGTGTGAGTGCGCACTTATGTGTGTATTCGTGTTTGGGGGTTGTGTATTCGTGAGTTTATTTGAGTGTTTGTGTGTGTGTGCTATCTGCTTGGCACATTCGTCTTTTGGGAATTTGTGCTTATTAATTAGTGCAAAACGTTCTTTTGGGCACAGACCGCGTCGTTTGACTTTCAATCATGTGCATTATACATTAACTGTGTGTGAGCATGATCTTCAGATACATTTAATAGTAAACGCAGTTTTTATATGTCTAAATATGACGTTACCTTATTTACATTTCTTATAACTGCGCAATTGATGAAAAATAAGGTAGAATTCTTATCATCCTATCCTAGAGTTTACTCTGGCGTGTTTACTTTTATATTATACTCATAATGTTTCTTTGGTCAACTGTAAAAGTCAGTTAGATAGCCGTACCACATCATTGGTGTCCTGAAATCTGATGCCTGAGGGTCGTGGTTCAAATCCCGTAGTGGGCTTCTGCCTAACACAGGCTATGTTAGCAAAAGTTATTCTCCCGTCATAGGGAATTTCTCTTTATTATACAGTCGTCTTTAAGTAGCAGGTCCCTTCTACCACACACATATGAATTGTCACGGAGAGATTTCACTGCGACGCTTATGAAGTGGTTTCTAACATTGCTTTCTAGAGACAAGGTTCGGTATCAGCTGAACCTAGTCTGACTTTGTGGTCTCCCTTGCTAGTATATCGCTTGGAATCAAGGCCGCGATGGCAAGTGCTGCATTGTTGGCTATTGTGGGAAGTGTGCAGCACAGTTTAACGCGGCTCAGGTGTTTTGTTTAACTTTTGGTTTTTCTAAACAGCTTCAATGATTTATGTCTTAATTTGCCTATATCCTATCTGCCTTTCTATTTATAAAATCATCTGTCCATCTTTCTATTCTTATGGTTTTCTAGCTATTTGCGCCTATCGATACTGGACAGGCCATTGTCTCTCCAACTTCCTGTCTTTGTATCTTCACATTAGTCTATCTATATATGTATGTATGTATAGTGCTGATTAGGTCACTAGCGATAGCATCCTGTCCCATCGCGCATTACTTTGTGGCTTGGCCAGCTGTTCCATTGGCATGTTTACTGAACTTCGCATGTGACAATGTCTAAACTACTTTAAGGTTCCGCGCCCTATGAAGTGCATATCCTTTTGTGTGCACTGATTAATTCGCAAATGAAATCGCCCACTGTCAGAATTTTTAAGCAGTTACAACAACAACAACAGATTTACAAAGGTGAACACTTTAAGCGCAGCATTTCATGTTTGCAGTGTATTTTTGTTTCATTTTTGTAAACAGTTGGCAGCGGGACATCAATCCGCAAAACATGCCCTTTCACACCGCTTTTTATGAGCGAAACTATTTGCGAAAACTGCCGGCACCTTGGCCCACACGCACACCAAACGCACATTAAATGCACACCACATGCAAACAGATGCGTCGATATGCGACCGAAGACGGACAGTTGATACGTGATACATGATCGAATAATAAATAAAATTAGAGCAGCTTTAGAATATTGCAGAGTAGTCTCGTGTGTGCAGAGCAGACACAGAGTCATGCAGGCCGTAGCGTCGCGGATGCGTGGACAACGTCGAGTCCTGCTGCAGGATGCATTCGCTTTCGAGTGCGTTTCTGTTTGCGTTCGGTTTGTGTAATATTGATTAAATTGGTGAAGGTTTTCGCTTTTTCATTTTTAAATTACTGTAAAATTTCACACACTTACTCAGGCAGCAGTGGCACACATGGGACACAGAACGCTGGTCGCGGGACACAGGACGCAAGCAGGGTGACGGTTTGCCTGTGTCATTTGCTCTCACCCTTTCGTTGATGCTGATACTGATGCTGCTGCTTTGGCTTGGCTTGCCTTGGCTTTGGCTTCTGCTAATAATATTTACAAAAAGGAAACGTTTTTCGTTTTTCGCTTTTTTTTTTGTGTGTTCACGTACATTTTGGCGCGGCACTCAATATGAAAGGTATGAAAGCCAGAACAGAACGGAACAGAATGAAATAGTAGAGACCAGACAGTCAGACAAGAACAACGGTAAGCGAGAAGGCGAAGTGGCAGAGGTAGAGGCAGCAGCAGAGGCAACGGCAGTGGAAACGCGTTAAGTAAACCCTAAAAAACACGGCTTTGATCGGTGAAGTCAATTGTAACACATCGAATTGTGCGCATTGATAGATTTTGATTTATTTGCTGTTATTTATGGGCTTCGCATATATATATGAGCAAACACTCACACACTCACACACGAACAGATAAACAGACAGGCAGACCGTCGGCGCTGAGTACTGACTCATTGACTGACTGCCGTGTTACCTACTTCAGTGACATTAGATTATCCGTTCTTATCCTCGATTTTTGGTTTCTACCCTTTTTAGTCATTTAAAGACAGCGCCATAAAAAACATATACAAAAAAAGAGAAACAAATGTAATACAAACACATTCTCACTCGCACATTCATGTGTGCACACAAGAACACAAACATATGCGACACAAGGTCCTTTGCTTGCCAGCTATTGCAAAGAGCGGCCACCAACGACGTGTCTAAGCGTATTTGGCTTTGGATTTGTAATTTTTTAGTGACATGCATTAGGTAAAAGTGTGCAAACAGAAGGTAGTCAAAAAGGACACACTTACGTGTTTCATGTGTCCAAAACCAAAAAATCAAAAAAGCAAACTGAAAAGGATCCCATTAATGCCTGTACGCACTTGCCAACTACATCAGCATAGCAACTATGTAAAGTATATGCATGCGAAATGGAAACGCGGCTTCGATGGAACCTCACCACAACAGAGCAACATGTAATTGAGAAATTCAAAGGGATATTCACGCCATTTCAATACACTCATGTGAAAAAGGAATTTCTACATTAGTCTATCCTAGATTAGCCAATCTAGTCCTATAGGAGGAGAAAAATATTTCATAGATAGGGAAATTAAAAGTTACTATAAATTATTTTGAGTTCTTCTATTTGAGCTAAAAAAAAAAACTAGAAAGGCTGTGGGTATAGTCGGGCGCACCCGACTATAAAATACCCTGGTCTTAACCAAACCAACATGCATTATATTGAGATATGTGATTGGACATTAGCTAGAACTATCAAATCTAAAATTTGGTAACGATATTTTGAAAAACAAAAAGGTTTTTGTTAGCTGTCCTATGGCAGCTATAAAATATAGGTTGAATATCGGGAAAAAAATTAAACTTGTTATGCCTATGGACTTGGAGAGTCTTCGTGCCAAATTTGGTGTTTGTAGGTCTAACCGTTTCCGAGATCCGTGGGTTCATACAGACAGACAGACAGATAGATAGGCGGCCATGGCTAGATCGACTCGCCTTTCGATACTGATCAAGAATATATATACTTTGTAGGGTCTGCCACGCCTCCTTCTGCGTGTTACATACATTTGCACAGGGTATAATTAGGAGTTGGTAAAGAAAATGAAGAAAAGAAAGTTGAAGGCGAACACAAAGACAAAGACTGCCAAAAAAGCAGAAAGTACTTAATGCGAAGTTGCACAAGGACAGAAAATTACTTTATTACATAGTTTTTTTTTAAGTAGTCAAAATATTACATCATTATAACATACAATTATGCAATATGTTTGCTTATTCTTTGTTTTTATTTTTTATATATATACACAGTAGGACTTCACTAGTCCGGAATCCGAATCTTTTTGTAATTCGGACAGAGTTAAGATTTTTAAGATTTCTATTATCTTTCTATCTTACAATCCGGACCAACCATGGTTTAGCTAATCAAGAACGCAAGCAAAAGAGAGTAATTAATGTGAGTATAATTAAAACAATTTTGTGAAATTTCTGTTGTTGTATTACGAAATGCATAATCAGTGATGCGAAATGTATAAGCAATAATTACAGCCGTACTTATTAAACTATTGCTGCCGTTTTTACTAAATAATTTTAATAAAAAGTATTCTATCTCTTAAGTTGGAAATAACCCTACACATCCACAAAATTTCATTGATATCATTTAGGCGACTTCAGAGGTTAGCGTCAGGGAACATCGTGACACTGCAATTTTATAGATTAGGAAGATATACCTTAAAAGGATTGTTATAATTTTTCTTCGAAATATTTATATTACTTTTTATAATAAACTTGCGGCAGATGTTATTCTGCCCATTTTTACAATGTATCCTAAAACACCTGTTTGAAATGTAACATTTCATCTTTGACAAAATTTTCAGAATGGAATCGAGCAAACAACTGGTTCTGGGTTCATGCACTAAAAAATAACTGTGCAACTTTAAAAGAAATGAGATTAGTTTCATGCATAAAGAAAAAAACATTGGATCATGGATATATCTATTTCAATTTGATTACTGCTGAAGCATGGTTCTAGCTCAAGGTTCCATTAAATTTTAGATTTAAATTAAAAATTACCGGCAGACCAGCCCTGTTATTGATTCGGATCTCAAGAGCACGAGCGATAGAGTCGCCGAAGATTTCAATACTTAAGTGAATATTGAAGATAAAAGTGCATGATATTCTTGGACACTTTTGAACACACAAAAAAAGATACGATGACGATATCATGAGCACAGAAAGCATTAACAGAAAAATAATCAAGCGAGAATTAAGTCACAGACTATCAGAATAAAAGAAAAAAAAATCTAGAATGCTTATAAAATAAAGTTGGCAAATGATGTGCATACGTACGTAATCTACGGGAAAATAAATGTGTTTTTTTATTTTTTTAAAAATAATTTTTACGACTGAGGCACTCTCTCCTTGCACCCTGCGGCCGTTCACATGTCCTTAAGGTTGTCTGTGCGCCCATCTTATCCACGAAGCAATTGCTTACGAAGTCCGTGTATGTGCTTATTGCATATCCTTAAGGTAATCACATTCACAATATAATAAAACCATGCGGTGAAGTCGTCTTTTTGCGTATTCTTTTTCTTAGCTTTTGCGTCTTTTCTGGCTGCGTTGTTGAGCATCGCTGGGCAGCAGCTAGGTTTGTCCTTTTGCTCCTCGTTTATTATCGTAAACTTTTGTATCCTGCTGCATGTCCCTTGGGCAGCATTTACCACCCCATTTGCAGGTCTCGCAGAAACCTATAACGTACATACGAGCATACTCATACGCATACGCATACAATCAAACACTCGCAGGACATGGACGCAGCTCAACGCAACTCATCTCAACTCAACTCAACTTGCGTTGTCTTGTCTCGCCTCGCCTCGCCTCGCCTCATCACGAATCATTTATTTAAAATTGCTTGTAGCGTATGTGTGCCGCAATAAATACGTACGGACACGTATCTGCTGCGTGAGTTACCAACAAGAACGACGAAAAAAAAATCAAGAATGATAATGACAGCAAAAGCAACAAAATGGACATATGGCCATTGGCGTGTCTGTTGCTACAAAACACATGCACTTACACATAGGCATAGACATAATACACACACATACACACAAAACCACAAACTCATCCTGCGAGAGAGAGAGAGATGCAGATACTAAGAGCACGAAGTTTAAAGTAAGAAATTTACCATAAAATATTTTCATTTAAACCAAACGCTTTTTTTTTGTTTATTTTCGTAAATTTTTAATATAATAAATATATTTAAATAGAATAATATGAAGGTTGTGCGCAGTGAGTTCTCATATGTGGGATCTAAAGCCGACGACGCCTGAATGTATGCAAAACTTTTCTTAGGCGCAAAAAGTTAAAAAAAAGAAGTATGTCAAGAACAGCATAAAATCGCCACAAAATGCCCACATCGATGTCTTCCACACCAGCAATGGCTAATGCTATAGGCCAAGTCATAGGCCAAGACGATTGACCAACTGACCCACGACGACGAACTGCAAGAGAGAACTGCAAAGGGCTCAAGTAATTTCGCCTGAGCTATGCGCCAGCATGTCAGCATGGACTGCAAGGATGAACTGCAGCACAGCCGGCTGATGAAGAAAACGAACCGAAGCCACCCCATGGCAAAGAAACGCAAATCGGTGGCCTGCCTCACAAGGCGACAGAAACTAGTTTTAAGATGCCGTGCGTGTTCTGCCATGCTGTGCCGCACCATGCCCTGCTGTGTTTCTAGGCATTGTTAAATGCTTCTGACCAGTGGTCAAGGCGTCTTTGGGTCAAGTACGCCGGGCAGCGCGAGTCGAATGCCAAAACCCCAATTAGCCGCACACTTTAGCAAGAATATGTATGTATATATTGTATTTTTGATACTTTTCATGAAAAATGTTAGAAAAGCGCGCATGATTGATGATGTTGCATGCAAATTTTATTAATGAAAGGGTTTTTTTTTGTTTTCCTTCTCCTTCGCTGTCGGTGTTTTTTTTTCTTTTTGGGATTTTTTTGTTGCTTTTATTTTTACTTACGATTTACTTTGCATAGATGTGCCGTATCAAATTTCAATACACTTAGGTTTGATGTTTTTATTACCATTTTGCGAACGATGAAAATCCCATAAAAACTTATGCAATCCGCTACAACAACAATAGGGACAACAACAATAAATTGTCCAACCGGCCAAACTGTGCGTGTTGGCCAAGCAATGGATTGGACAAAAAACAAATACCCTAGAGTGAAATCAGGTTGCTATAAGTTCCAAAGTAATTGACAGCTCGCAATTAGAAATCGAACCACCTTCCGCCGTACCGTACCGTACCGAGCTGTGCCGTACCTCGCCGTATACGAGCATGTCTTGTGCTGCTGTCTGAATATGCCGTATGCCTCAATGCCAGTTACTTAGTGCGCCTTCGAGTATAGCCTGTAAAAAATAAAAAGTATCGTATTACATATCATGTGCTTTTTGTTGTCCACATCGTCGTTGTTGTTGTTGCTGCTGTTGTTGTTGTGTGCTTAAACGAACACTTTCTGAGCGGGCAAACGATGTGCAATGACTTTTGTAAACCCTACGCGCAGAACACAACGTTCATTTGGCAAAAGGATGGAATTATGTGTGGATTGACGCAGTGGGGCTAGAAAAACATCAAAATGGACTACTCTATATCAACGCCAGGTTATTTTCTGGTCGCCCGCTGTAATTAAAGCTTGTGACTCCCATTTCGCTGTAAGCGTCCGCCTTAATGGACCCGGATGAAATGTAAGCGAACCTTTGCGGATTTCGAGGTTAAGATTTCTTCGTAGGGATCCTCATTAAGTTGACGATTTCCACTTGCTCGTGACGAAGACATTGCCATACGTTTAGTCGTAAAACAGCGGCTTCCCCTGCTATTTCATGACATCGCAAATTCTACACTTGATGCGCGTAGTGCTTCCTCTTTTAAGCTCTACTTCTTAAAGTATGCAGATACTCTTATACTACTGGAGACCAGATTCCATTAGTCGATAAATCCATGCATTGCCGCATTGGTTTTAGTCAGCATGTCAGCCCGTATTTGTGTGCCAATAGGCCTTTCCTGAAGGTTGTCATGGTAGCGTGCAGAATGGCCAAAAACCAGTTTTGGGTATGTTGACGTAGCAAAAATAACAACAAAAATAATCTAGACACACATGCAGAACTGTAAGTGAGAGGCAGTTTAGTGACGCTTCAGCCACCTCGACCAGATGACAATGGCAGTACGGTCGTGTCTTTATGCCTAATATGGACTGCGACCGCTGTCAGTAGACGAAAGTGGAAATGCGTGGCACATGACGTTCTCGTTCGGCCGTCAGACTGCCCGCCCGCCTGAACACCAGGCCAAAACTTTTTGTCACTCAGTCCATTCAAAGGCCTTGTGGAAGCACATGCATATAAATTATTTGACGTGAAGAACCAACCGGCTGACCGTCGAAATGCTAAGGAATGCAAAAATGGGCCAAGTGTGGGCAAACCAAATGCAAAACAGCGAAGAGCAAATACTCGCAGAGGAGAAACAAAAATGTACAAGCCACATAACACATAGGACGTGGGGCATGTGGGGCATGTGGGGCCTAGCAACAAATAGAAACAACGAGAGAGAAGAGAAGAACAGACCAAGATAGAGAGAGAGAGAATTACTGAGAGGGGTGTTGTGGGGGCTGGGTGGTAAGAAAGAAACAACATTAGACAAGAAAATATCCGTTTGCATGCCGTACGTGTGCCAAGTTGTCCCTTTTTTTTGCTGTTCGGCCACACTAGGACTTTGCCGTTGCGCGGGCAACAACATTTTACATTTACATACAAATTTATCTCCATTTGACCCTCTTCAAAGTGCTTTTTATAGTCATTTAGTGTTTTGGCCCGCCCGTCAAGTACTTTTATTATACACGTATAAATCCAATTCGGCATTGGACGAGGCCAACCCCCACCACACCCCAACTCCCAACCATACATACACACACACACACACAGTTGGATAAAGCATATGAAGCTATAGCAGCCGTATACACATCCACACGATTATGTACACATTCGTGTATATGCACGTGGCCATACTTGCCTGACTGGATGGTTGGATGGCTTACAGGACAACCCCGAAAAGTAGCTATAGTCCGTATGGACCACAAATATTCAGACGACCAGACAAGTCCACACGCCGCCACCGTCCATGTCATCCATGCTGTCCATGCCGCCCACGTTGTGTGCTGCTTTCTGTCTGGTGCCTGCTGCCAGCTGCCTGTGACACACGAACTGTACCACTTGCCTGGCTGTCAAGGTCCTCTTAATACAATATTTCGCCAACGGTCGTCGCGTTGCGCTTGTCTGTGTCCTTTTTATTTTTTTTTTTTGTTTTTTTAATTTTAAGACATGTGAATATAAGAAACGCTGGCCGTTGTCGTTTTATCATGTATGTGCCGAACGCGCGTTTGGGGCCATGTCTGTGTGAGTCTGTATCTGGTGTATGCGTGTGGTGTGCGTGTTGTGTGTTTTGTGTGTGCGAAAATAGCTGCAAATGTTGTTTTCCTTTGGGTAGTTATTATTTAAAATTTTTTCATATGTTTGTATATTTCGCATGGCAATTTGCTGGGTTTCTTGTTTATTTATTTATTTTGTATTTTTTTTTTTTTCGTTATTCGTTTTGTTGTTCTTGTTATTGTGTTTTGCCTTTTTTATATATACATTTTTTTTTATTATTTCGACATTCACACATATATGTGTGCTTGTGTCCCTTGGAATAAGTTTCGATATTTTTCGTTTTTCATTCTAAAAACATTTTGCAAAAGTACTGCCTGACAACCTACTTACTATGAATATGCGGCTGTCCATTGGCTGTATTGACTTTGTTTTTTTTTTTTTTAATTTTGTTATTTGCTTATGGTCGATTTTCGTATTGGCAACGCACCACACCTGTCCCTCTGATGTCTCTACGTTTTAGGTAGCTTTACGTGCTTTCAGACATGTCCGAGTGCTCTGCAGATATACGCACACACACTCACATACACACACACTCGGCAGCGAGTAGGAACGGTATATTTTAAACATCGTGAATGCGCACAATTTCGGCCAGACGGAATTTAAGGTCGCTTGGGCTTTAGCCAGTTCGCGTGGCTGCCCTCATCAGTGCTGATGTGTACGCATGACATAGTAATAGAATTTATACGCTGCGTATTTTAATTTATTTATGGCTTTCCAATTATATCGCTTGACTGGCTAATAACCCAGTCGTCAGTTATATGGATATCCACATACGAATATGCACGCGCTTACGCTTAGCAAAGTGCGGCTAATGCGGTTGCTGATTAGCCGACAGTAGGCCTTTAAAATCTCCAAGGCGGCCATTGCTTGCTATTGAACAGCATTTAAAAAAATATACATCTATACTTATAATTAAACTGTTGCGTCTGTCTGTGATTTCAAAATAAATGACAAAATTAAGTGAGCACTGTAATTTATACAATGGATAATCATAAATTACTGTTTTTATAATTTCGGTCTGTCTGCCTGTTTATCTTTCTGTCTGTCTGAATGTGAAATTTTCACTTAAACCTTCGTGTGGCTTTCAAGTAAATATAGGGTCATTTAAAAAGTACGTTAGGTTTTTGATGGTGTTGATACACATACATCGTGAAGCAGAATTCCGACTGTTTCTAATGAACATGAAATGGAAAGGTAGCATTACAGGCTACATTATAATATCAATATGAACATTGAGTTCAGATCTAATTCTAAAGATTGAGTCTCTATCCTGGTGGCGGCCATCTGTCTAACACTGGTTATATAAGCAGATCTCAAGAAAATCTCTCCCTAGAAAGCATACTTGGAGTTAACTTAAAGTAAGAGGTTCTTCTTTTAATGCCCACGTATATATAAATAGTCACGAAGAGAGCACTAGGATGCTTCATACATGGAATAGTTCCTTACATTACTTATAGAGATCTGGGAGATTGGTAAAATGCTTGATACTATAAAGGCTGGCTCATACCTTTTTCCCCATTAAACTCGTAAAGAAAACGAAAAAAAGAATTACATTCAGTAAAATGATGCTAGTATTTTCGTTATACGCAGTTACATCGCAGCAAGAATATGTTTGCGAATGAAACACCTAGCAGTAAAGGTGCTCGGCAGCAATTTTTTAATTTTAATGCTTTTCTTTAATTTTATTATTTTTATATGATACTAGCTATATCCGCTTAGAGTATTTTGTTTTCTGTTTTGAAGCTCTTAGCACTATAAGATAAATCTTCCTAGAAATATGAAAAATTGTATTTATATGGGGCGTGGAACCGTCCACTTTTAATATGTGTTTTATATTTCTCGGTATCTTTTATATATGTGCCAAATTTCATCAATCTACTTCAAATACTTCAAGAGATATAATTAATTTAAGTTTTCGCTTACATAGAGGGGGCGTGGCCACGCCCACTTTTATCAATGGAATCATCATATAAACCTTCCCAGACATGCACCGAACAATCCCCCAAAATATCATCCAAATCGGATGATCGGTACAGCAACCCATTAAGGGCACACTGACAAATTTTCGTATATATATATATAGATTTATATAAGATAGAACATTATATACATACATAGATAACGAAAAGAACGCTGCTGCGCTTTATCGTTCTCGTCTTACGGACAAATCGAATGTCAAATTTTGAATATAATATTTGAAAACCAAAAAACGAAAAAAATAAACAAAAATAAAAAAAAAAATGGAATACGACAGATTCGTTGTTAATAATGAATTATGTGCATTAGGAGCCTGGCCGCAGTAATTTAGTTATAACATAAGAAAGAAAATTCAAATAAGCTCCATAGTTCAGTGATGTATTCTAGGGCTCTGGTTTGTGTGATACCAGGTTCTAATCGCGGTGTCTTGTGTCTTTTGCTATTGTCATATCAGATGTCATTTTCTTCACGTTTTAATAATTATATACGTGGTTAGTAGACTGTCGGCCTAATTGCGATACAGAATTTGTGTTCTGTCTGCCTTGCAAAAAGTCAAGAAAGTCGGAGTGAATGGAAAATTTGATTCTATGGATCCTATTCATAAATGGCAAAGAGTATGGGTTTCGTAACTCGATCTGTTTGTCGATTTTTAGGAATAGATACTATTGTACAGTTTCACATTTAACTGTCTGTCTGGTATAATCAGTCTCTAAAATAGTTTTTATTTAGGCAACGCATAACAACTGCACCTTGTATTCATATTGGTTGGAAGAGATAATTGCCAGGTGCTATATCTGATATGGTTTCAAAACATTTAATGTGAAACTCCTTACATGATATTGCTTTGTGTGTTTGACAGCAAATCTCAAGGCTACACTTGAGTGTCTCCAAATTTTTCACATTTTCTATGAGGTGGATTCTTCTTCAGCCAACTGCCGCAGTACAAACCTCATTATACGGGGGCGCATGAAGATTTTGTATGCACTCGTTAAAAGAGAAACTAGAAAGGCAGGGCAATAGTCGGGCGTAACCGACTATAGAAAACCCTGTACCCAATCCAAAGCTGAATATATTTTTTTGTTGCTTTAATATTTTGTATTTATTATGTAAGAATGTTTCAAGAAAAAAAATTTTTTTTGTTCTTTTTACTAAAAGCCAATTTTCGACCGATTGTTCCTATGGCAGCTATATGCTATAGTAAATCGATATTTATAATATTCAAGAATATGATTAAATATTACTTAAAATCATGAAATCTAATATTTGGTAACGATATATTTATAAACAAAAAAGTTTTTCACAGTAAATGTTGTTTTTCGGCCGATTGTTCCTATGGCAGCTATATGTTATAGTAAACCGATATTTATCATATTCAAGAGTATAATTGGATATTACTTAAAACTATCAAATCCAAAATTTGGTAACGATATCTTAATAAACAAAAAAGTTTTTCTCAGTAAATGTTGTTTTTTGGCCGATCGTTCCTATGGCAGCTATATGATATAGTAAACCGATATATATAGTATTGAGGTATGTAATTGGTCAATATCTAAAACTTTTAAATCCAATATTTGGTGAATATATCTTGAAAAACAAAAGGGTTTTTATTACTAAATGTGGGTTTTCACCCGATCGTTCCTATGGCAGCTATATGTTATAGGTCGATTATAGAAAAAAAAAAACTTGTTATGCCTATGGATTGGGGGAGTCTTCGTGCCAAATTTGGTAGTTGTAGGTCTTACCGTTTCCGAGATCCGTGCGTTCATACGAACAGACGGACAGACGGACATGGCTATATCGACTCGCCTTTCGATGCTGATCAAGAATATATATACTTTATGGGGTCTGCCACGCCTCCTTCTGCCTGTTACATACATTTGCACAACTTTAATATACCCTTTACCATTTTTTGATACAGGGTATAAAAAAGAAACGTAAGTCATGGCTCGCAAGCGCTTAATACGGCTTATTACATTCCTAAAACCGTTTTAATGGCTTGGAAATATGTTTGAAAACTCCATAAATTAGTATCGGCTATTCAACATTGTGTGCACCAGATTTCTATGCTAACCTGGCATGTGAATAAAGTTGCACCATTAAAAGTCCATTTCGGTTGAAAAAGAAAGAATAAAAACATCGCCGTGCACATCCCAGCAAACACAATTTTAAGCATAACCGACGGCGAATGTTGACCACACCCAATTCTAATAAGAATCGCAGCTGACCAATAGTCGTTAAGTGCGTGAGGATAAACAGCGATCGATGACGATTAGCAACCCCTGAGGATTTGCAGCTGCTGGGATGCGTAATACAAAAATAGTTTAGGCGTTCAACAAAGCAACCCTTAGGGGCCATTCCATGCGAGAGTCCTTCAATTTTGCTTGGTTTCGCGTTTTATTTTGTGAATGTCTGCGCTCAAGGTGCACTTATAAAAACTTTAACAGTTGCTTTGAGGAATCTCACATCTATTGAGTCGCACTTTTAGGCACGAACTTCTTCTAAGTGTAAACGTGACATGTGTTGATTTTTGGATGTTTACCTTAATTTTCCATTTTTGAGAAATCCTCTATTGTAGCTAGCTGATATTGGAGCAGATTTATCTTCACTTGTTGCTAGAATCGCAGTATCATCAACGTACGTTGCCACATTCACGGTGTCTGAGACTGGCATGTCAGTTGTGAATATATTGTAGAGCACTGTGCCCAGAACACTTCATTGAGGAATTCCGGCGTTAATCGGATGTAGGGCAGACGATTAATTTTGTTGCTGAACATATAAATAGCGGTTACTAAATAAATAAGACTTTTGAAAACAATTTCTTCTATTGTGGCACCCGTATTTTATGGATCGCATATAAGAACTAGAAAGGCAGGGCTATAGTCGGGCGTAACCGACTATAGAAAACCCTGTACCCAATGCAAAACAAAAAAAAATTTTTTTTGTAGTAAAAGCCATTTTTCGGCTGATCGTTCCTATGGCAGCTATATGTTATAGAAAACCGATATTTATCATATTCAGAAGCATGATTGAGTATTGCCTAAAACTGTCAAATCCAAAATTTGGTAACGATATCTTAATAAACAAAAAAGTTTTTCTCAGTAAATGTTGTTTTTTGGCCGATCGTTCCTATGGCAGCTATATGATATAGTAAACCGATATATATAGTATTGAGGTATGTAATTGGTCAATATCTAAAACTTTTAAATCCAATATTTTTGCGAATTTCTCGAATATTGATTCGAAGGCATTTGTTGCTTTGCTGAACCGATCGTGTTGTTAGCCAGGTTTTGCTGCCGTATAGTACGATAGATTTTAGTCAGCAATTTTCAGCTTTGTCTTCGTTGATATTTTTCTGTCCTTCCATTTCCTGAAATAGCTGAAAGTCGATAAAAGTTTGTACAATATACCTTTAACATCGTCAACTTCACAATCCCTGTTCGGTAGAATTGTTTCCAGGTGTGAGAAATTATCTACAAACCCGATGATGTTGTTATCAATCCAAAGAAATCCTGGGCTGGTGTGATTGAACCACATTGCTTCTATTTCATTTGTGTTGATGCTAAGTCCGATTGAATTAGGCAGTTGATTAAGTTTATTAGCATTGGACTGCAGGTCACTTAGACGGAGCGATATGAGCGTATGTGTTTTTGAAAGACAATGTAATGCTGCGCTTATTTTGACATATTTTGTTTATTATATCGTGGGCGATATTGCAGGAGAGGATTAAGTGGGCATTCTTCTTTGATGCCAACATATATATTGAATGGTGAACTAATTTTTCCGTTTTGCAGTACCGGCACACTAGCCTCCTTGTTTAATGATTGTAGAAGCTCGGTGCTTTGTTGGGTTATACAAATAAACTCCTTCTTGAAATTAATGAATAGTAGAGGTGACTGCTATTAATGCTTGTTTTGGAATCGGGCTTAGGGTATTTACTTGGTCTACACAGCTTCTTTGAGGTTTTCCTGAAGCCGTCTTTTCAGTATGGTGGCCAGTATTTTGCAATTTGTGTTAAGTACCCTCCATTTATTGTCGTCGGTAAGGTCAACTTTCTTTGGAAGCTTGATAATTAATGTCAAAGAAAGCCAATCATTACTAAGAAGAATTAAAGCCGGAACTTTACTGGGATAGTAAACTTACTTATTCATTCAAAATATCCTGTGACGTTATAATATCATAATACTATGGACTAACAGTTTGTCCATAGTTATGGGACGGTTTCTATTTCCCATATTTGAGCCAGTAGCGATTGCAGGATTTTAGCCAACCACTTGGGGTCAATTTTTAGTAGTTCGGCTGGTATCTCATCTTCCCCAGTTGCTTTGTTGTTAATGTTAGATTCTCAGATATCTTCAGTGCCATGGTACAATACAACCTCGACCATTCGAACATGCCTACTAAACTTATCCGACTCTACAGTAGTTTCTATAATGATGTATCAGCAACGGCGTTATCAGTTTAAAATATAGAAAGATAAATATGCTTCTTAAGTATGCTGGTATAACGAATGATAACAAAGTGCAACTGAAGTCTGAAGCAATCTGATATATAATTATAAGGTAAAGTAGACGCTCAGAAATTCGAAATTCAGAAATTCGAAATATCCAGATATTAGAACCTGAAAATTTGAATGTATTAAATGCAATAAATGCTGTTTATATGCGTATTTTGCTGTAGCATAGAAAAAATGAACTTGGAAGGTCATAATCGGGCGCTCGATTATAGAATTCCTTATATATGGTAGCTATATGTCTATCACATATATCACACCGATACTTATCATATTCAATTATATGATCGGATATTACCTTAAATTATGAATTCCCAAATTTGGTAATGATGTCCTAATAAACAATAAAGTTATTCTCAGTAAATGTTGTTTTTCGGCCCATTGTTCCTGTGATGGCTATATGTTGTATATCAAAAAAGAAAAATAAACTCGTTATGTCAACAGAATAGCAGAGTTTTCGTGTCAAATTTCATGGTTCCATGTCTAACCGTTTTCGAGATCCGTACGTTCATATAGACAGACGGACAGATATGGATAGGTCGACTCGTATTTCGATGCTGATCAAGAATATATACACTTTGTAGGGCCTGCCACGCCTCTTTCTGCCTGTTACATACATTTGCACAACTTTAATATACACTTTACCATTTTTTGGTATGACGATTAATCATAAATAAATTTTTGGCTTTTTTTAATATGGGTAAAAAACGTTCAGAAATTATCATTTTTAACAAATTCGATCTACCCGGAAACCAAGTGGTTCGAATTTCTGAGCTTCTACTGTAATATCATAGAATACTTTTGAATGAATAAGTAGTAGCTGCTAATTAAATACTTTATTATATTGGATCATTTAACAAGTACGTTCGGTTTTTTGGCTGGAAGTGGTTGGCACCCATATATCGTGCAGCAGTAATCCGACTGATGTGACATTTCAGTCTTTCAGAAAGTTGTGTAATTTGTAGCTGGGGTAAACAGTTATATTGATTTGAAATATCTGAAGAAATATGCAATGTGATGCTTATTGCTATAAAAAAGGTAAAACCCCTGCAAAGTCATGCCGAAAACTTTGTGCGGTTTGCGGTGAGGATGATGTGAAAGAACGCCAGACCCCCAGAGTAGTTTAATCGATTCTGTTCCGGAAATTTCGAAGTCAAAGATGCAATTCGCTACGACACGAGCGACGAATTACAGAACTGTATTTACGAAAAGTGTAACCTGAAATGTCACCAAACACGTCTTTGTATCGCCCAGTTATAGCTTTTTGTGATTTTGTTTACGCGTTGTTATAAGAATTGAAGCATTTTTTTAATAATCATATCAGACTCAGTTGAATGGATTTTCTATGTGAAGTCTATTGCAGTAGTTTTCGTCATCTAGTTGTGATAGTAGTTTCGGATAATTTTATGCACCATATTGGTAAATTGTAAAACTGTTAGAATCCGAATTAAGGATCTGGATTTGCATGTTTGTCTTAAAATCTTAGCTATATTTGTAGTACAGTTGTTTTGTGAATCTTTTACGAAGTATCGTTTGTAGGCTAATAGGCCTTTTAAATCAAAATGCCAGGCAAATTGCGACTTTCCGGCTTTGATCTTCTTTAATTTTTCGGGGGTGGTATCGATTTATATAATTTACTAGTAAACCCTGGCAGACCTCTTTCTATGTTTAAAAATATTTGCATGAAGCAGTTTTGGTAGAATTTTTCGGGTCAGTTGATAGAAAATTTTGTTTGATCATGGCAACACTGATCACGATGTCATCTCTGAGCATAAGCAAAAGAGCGTAATCAATGCTCAATGCGTAAGAAAAGACCATAAGCCCTTAGTGAGTGAAGCCCTTTGTGAGTATAATTACAGATATTACATTAATTTAGTGAAATTTTTGTTGTTTTTGTATTACGAAATGAATGAGCAGTGGTACGAAATGTACAAGCATTGATTACAGTCCTACTAATTAAACTATTACGGCCGTATTTACTAACTGATTTTAATAAAAAGTATCCTATCTGTTAAGTTGGAACCAACACAACACATTCATTGAAATCGGTTAGGCGGTTTCAGAGATTAGCGTAAGGGAACATCGCGATACTGCAATTTTATAGATTAAGAGAAGATAATGACTTTGGTTTGTTTGTGGCACAGTAAAAGTGTGTTGGACTCTGAAGCGCAAGTTTCGTGGTTCAAACCCCGGCGATGACCTTTATGCTTCTATTCATAGCGACACACATATGAATAGAGAGATCCCTATACTCTAGTCAGGAAATGATGATGACGATCATGGTTTGTTCAATGTTTTTGTAACTTGTGTTTGAAGTGAGGTATTTAGAAATCACGAAATGATTCCCAGTCAGTGTTTTTGTTTTATATTTTGTGAATTTTGATTTGATACATGTGAAGTCTTCTTGCAGATTTCGCTTGATTCAGAAGAAAATTACACTTGAACGTAACAGGTATAATTTTAGCTTTATTTTGTGGAATAACAGTATTTAGGTTTTTGCCTCTTGTAATGGCAAACATTGATGCCCAAGTTGAACTTTCTGCATTTTTTAAATAGTGAAACTAAGAAGTTTATATACTTTATGTCGTTGAGCAGGATCCTACTACTAATAAAGAGTGAAGCATAAAAATTTGACGGCTTATGCTTGTGTACATGTGTGTATACATATATGTATTTAAATGGCGAATTTGTTTAATTGTTGCTGTTGTTTTTTTTTGTTAGGGTGAAACTTTGGCTGTTGCTGTTCATTGATTTTGTTCTGATGATATATTAATTTATTATGTATGAATTGACTAGCCCGTCGCAGTTACCCAATGTGGGACTTTGTGTTTACAAGTAAATTGCGTCGGGCCGAGTGCTTTCAACCCCATTAGCAGACAACATCAATATAAACGAACAATCACAACAGCAACAGCAAGAAGAACAAGAAGAATAATGAATAAGCACTATCTGACCACTTGGAGATTATAAAACGGCCGTTGGTGGGTGGGTGCCTGTACGTTTTGGGCATGCAAAGGCAAGGGAATAGCATGGGAAAGATTTGATGTGGTGTACGTTTTAGCGTTGTTTTAATTGAAACGAATGAATAACGGACAAAAGGACGAGAGTAGGAAAGAACGTTTGTAGAACAGTTTAGCATGGCGGACTAGCGGAATGGCGCAATGATGTCGACACCGGCCCATGGCACATGCAATAGGCGGGTGATTTACACCATTTGTATACACGCACTTACACACTCACATATATATATATATATATATCTATATCTATATATATCACATACACACGTGCACAGCACCAACATGGCGTCCAGGAAGCTTACAATAATTACGTATGTACATGCGGACTAAGGACGAAGGACTACGGACTGAGAAGGACGATATACAGAGACAGAGATATACAGCGACAAGCACGACGATTCAACAATGTGCAGTATCTTCAGTTACAAGTGGATATGTGAACAGACTCATACAGTGGGGCTGCAAAAATGAATGGACGAATGGGCGGACATACGTTTGTACGGATGGCTGAATAGACAGATGGACGGTTGAATGCATAAATGTGTGTGTGTGTCGACGTGAATGGGCTACACCTTGAGACGTGGTTATGATACAGAAACCCACACATGTGCTTGGCAGCCAACCGAGCTGCGGCAAGACCAGCCCAACCAAGCCAAAGCGAGCCAATTCCAGTAGCCGACTGAGTGCTAAGAAGTATACGTGAGTTCCTATTCAAAGACGTGCACACACATGCGTGCCGTTACTCAAATTATAGACAATGCCACTGGCCCATTCGACAGTGGCGTCGTTCCATGTGGTTAGAGGTGGTTAGCAGCAAGGATTACGACGTGCGCTGACGGCATGGAATTAGCTTTATTGTTTTTTTGCTAAACTATTTACTGGCACATAGACACTATGCCAGTCGGGACACACATGTGAGTACAAAAAGAAAACAGAAGAGCGAAGAAGAAGAAAAAAATTCGACGCCTCTGTGCAAAAAGAGGGGGATTTCTCAGAACAAATGGCAGAAGCATGGTCTCGTGCGTCTCGAAATCAAAAACTTCTACAGTTTTATCATTTTTCGCAGCATCACAATAAAGAGCGAAAATAAAATGGAAAGCATTGCCATGGTTCCGGAAAGTTTTCGCAACCCGTAAACGCGTTCGTACCACTCCGGCAACGAGCGAAGCGAATGCCGACAGTGCACACAAATCTGTAAAAGGACTTGAGCATGGGGGCTTGGGACAGGCTGGGGCTTCAATCGCGTTATGTGTTTGTGTGCGACCCGGAACACTATGCCAGTATCAGTTTGTTAAATGCACGGGAACGGAAGACGGCAGCGGACAATGGGCGGATTGAGAGGAACCGCAGCCGAAGCAAGTCAAAGAACAAATACTCGTACTTAAGGTATAATACAAAGTAAGGTTACCCTTGCGCTGCTGCTGCAGCAGTCACAGCCACAGCCACATCAGTCCATTCGCTTAAATGCGCGAACATCGTATGTACGTGGCACTGTGTGTATGTGTGTGAGTGTGTATGTGGATATCGTGCTCTAGAGACCAAATGGAAACTTAAGCCTTTCTTTTGTGCAAGGACCCTCTTTCCACCTCCCCGCCTCCACCCATACACACACACAAAAATACACACATACACATGTTTACAGTGTCCACGCGAGCCTGTTGTGTAGATTTACTTATGCAGAATTGTCTCATTGCCGATTGTATGAGAGGTGTCCTTAGTATGCTGTCTGCTGTACACGACCGGACGGAGTGCGCACGTTCACTGCTGGCTGTTGGGTACGGACGTGCATATGTGTGTACATGCGTGTGTACATACGTGTACATTCGTTTTGTTAATAAGCGTCACCCAAAATCCGGCCCACACAATAGACGCTTGCCCTGTCCGTACTACGACGACTATAACTGCCAGTCTGCTGACAATTGACATTCCCTGCGCGCATTACCACTACATATTCGCACATTATACTCTCACGCACACACACATTGATGCAGTCGACACACCAACTGGCACTCGCGTGTGGCTCACTCCGTTGTCCAGAATGCCCAATCGTCTAACCGCCCGACCACTCGCCGTTAAACGCTCACAGTAGTAAAAATGGGAAATAATGAACAAAAGAATCATTAAGCCAAGGGAATGCGTGTTCCCTATACCCACGCCCAGGCCCAGGCCCACGTCAGCGCTTCGCCGTCATGGAGCCGAACAAACGAAGCGAAGAAACAAAGTACACACAAAGCACGAGACTGAGTTCGAATGCACAGTGGCTCAGCTCGTAGCTCACAGCTCAGAACACATGGCACAGTACGGTACTGGTTCTGGTGCTGGTACAGCCGAGGAGCAGCAACCAAAGTGCAGTGCTGTGCTCTGCATGGCTAGCTGGCATTCAATGACTTCTGCAACTTTTTGTGGGGTTTTGTTTTCGTTGATGCCTTTTATTTTTTCAATGCTTTTGCACTGACAAAGTTTCATTTTCTTTTTTATGATTTTCTGCTGCTTTTTGTGTTTTGCTTTGTTTTTTATTGTTGCTTCGTTTTTTGTTTTTGTTTGCTCTGTGCTCTGCTTTCTGTTTTTGGGTTTGTTATTTCCATTTGTGTTTTGCTACACGAACACAGTCTAAATGCGGGACAGTGGCATGAGGGTTTTCAAAATTTTGAAGTTGGCGGCGTGCTCGCATGTCCACCATTTTATTTGGCATTGCAGAGTCATACAGTCGTATATGCACGCTGTCCACCTAGATTGCTCTCTACTGCTCTCCTCAGTCCTGCCCTACCTGGCGCGGCCTTGCCTTGCCTTGCTTTGCCTTGTTTTACTGCAGCAGCAAAGTAATACAAAAGCCACACTCAAAACCCTGCCCTATCGCCTCAGGGGGTGCTTGCATTCAGATTCAGAACCGAATCCAGATCCAGATGCAGACTGCCATTTGCTTTTGCGTATCTATGGTGTCCATTGCCTGCCTGCGCCATGCTGCATGCCGCATACTGCATTCTGTATGCTACATGCAGCACATTCAGCTTTAATGCGCTCGATTAAGTCACTTGAGTATGGCATGTGCATTTAAATCTTTACATTTGGTATATGACTTTTGTGGCATAGCCAACCGCCGTGTAGTTGCCTAACAAACTGCACCATATATAATGATTTTTATTTATAACGAAATTAAGCACCCGTACTGATAACGGCTTGAGATTTCTCCATAACCTCTGCCCTCTATGTGCGTGATCTCAGGAACATCACACATAACATTTGCGTTCTTTTTATAATTAATGCTCATTGATTTACTTTGCTCATTTATAAGTAAGGACGTCTGACACGGGAGTTAAGTAAACCAAAGACTGCATCTTCACCTTTTTCTTAACATGAACCTAAATGTTTATGTGTCTTGTAACTGGCACCACTTTTCCCAACTTTTAGTGTCTTTAAATGGGATTCCACCAAAATCATTCACGAAATGTTTAGCACGATTAAATAAAACTAGAAAGGCAGGGCTATAGTCGGGCGTAACCGACTATAGGAAACCTTGTACCCTATCTAAAACTGAATATATTGTTTTGTTGCGTTTTTTTTTTAATAAAAGCCATTTTTCGGCCGATTGTTCCTACTTCAGCTATATACGATAGTAAACCGATATTTATAATATTCAAGAATATGATTGGGTATTGCTTAGATCTGACAAATCTAAAATTTGGTAACGATATCCATACAAATAAAAAAGTTTTTCTCAGTAAATGTTGTTTTTCGGCCGATCGTTCCTATGACAGCAATATGATATAGTAATCCGATATTTATCATATTCAGTAATATGATTGGGTATTGCTTAAAACTGTCAAATCTAAAATTTGGTAACGATATATTAATAAACAAAAAAGTTTTTCTCAGTAAATGTTGTTTTTCGGCCGATCGTTCCTATGGCAGCTATATGTTATAGTAATACGATATTTATCGTATTCAATAATATGATTGGGTATTACTTAGATCTGACAAATCTAAAATTTGGTAACGATATCCATACAAATAAAAAAGTTTTTCTCAGTAAATGTTGTTTTTCGGCTGATCGTTCCTATGACAGCTATATGATATAGTAAACCGATATATATAATATTGAGATATGTATTTGGGTATGAGCAACAACTATTAAATTCAAAATTTGGTGAAGATATCTTGAAAAACAAAAGGGTTTTTTTACTAAATGTGGGTTTTCGGCCGATCGTTCCTATGGCAGCTATATCTTATAGGTCGAATATCGAAAAAAAAAATAAACTCGTTATGCCTATGGATTGGGAGAGTCTTCGTGCCAAATTTGGTGATTGTAGGTCTTACCGTTTCTGAGATCCGTTTGTTCATACAGACGGACAGACAGACGGACAGACGGACAGACGGCAGACGGACATGGCTAGATCGACTAGCCTTTCGATGCTGATCAAGAATATATATACTTTATGGGGTCTGCCACGCTCCTTCTGCCTGTTACATACATTTGCACAACTTTAATATACCCTTTACCATTTTTTGGTACAGGGTATAAAAAAAAAAACAGCAGGAAAATAAGAAAACAAAGGCGAAGTGCATAAATTTAAACTTTCGGACAATTGCGACAAGCAAATAAGCAACACAGAATCACGCCACGACGAAGACTGCCATGTCAGCCACGACTGTAGTGCAACCAGGCTTCGACTTCTTATCATGCACTGAGTTCAAGCATTGGGACATGTATTTATTTTTATGACATGCACAAAGAGTTACTTGCTTAGAATTAATTTGGCTACTTGGAATTATTTCACGTAATTACGGCGCTTTAAACGGGTGAGTAATTGGGGAGTGTGTAAGTGCAGTCGACGGCGTCAAAACACAAAAGCCCGTAAGGTCAAGTCAAACGAAACCGAACCGAACCGAAACGAAACGAAGCGATTCAGAGACTAGCAAACTGAAATTCCTTGAGTTGCGAGGTGTGTGAGTGGGTCTCAGCGCTTTCCGCTGTTCGCCAGTTTGTCAAGCATCCTCTTACCGGGATGGCTGTTCAACTCAGCTAATGTAATTATTAAATTCTGACACATACTCAACGCATTCGCGTGAACCTTGTAACAATTTGACAACATCCTTCGACATAAATATAACGAAGCAAAGAAAAGAAAACAGCAAACAAAAACGTTAAAATTTAAATAAGGTTTTTAAGTGAATTCATTTTCTCAGTAATAGCTGGATGTGTCACTATTCAAAGTAGCTGTGCATACTTGCAAAGGATATTGGATTTGACTATCGAGTGACTTCCATGAATGCGTAATAAGCAAAATTTACATTGCAAATCTACAAAGATCATAGGATGAAGCTCAGAAAGTCACAGAAGTACTGTTGATGGATAGGAGCGGTCTGATAATAAAGAAAATTATGAATATTAAGATAGTAAAAAATTTTGGATTTATTCTTTAGTATTGATAGGGGTATTGCAAAATTGGACCATCTATTCTATATTCTTACTAGACCTATAACTGTTAAGAAATCTGCACGATTGTAGTCTGTCTATGTTCTTCATTACATTTAATTTTTATTTTCTGGTTACCCATTTAACCCCGATTACTTTTTTTGAAGTCGTAGAACAAGTGAAGACTTCCTATTCCTATGTTTGTTAATCCTTAAATCATTAGGTGGAGTGGGATGAGGTCGACGTTATTTTAAAAACAATTCTGAGATGAAAAATTAAAATAAATACTATCATCTGCCGTTAACCACAATAGTAATGATACTGCGAAACAATCGATAGATATTTTGCGGACTCTACTTATACCCATTTGAGATTTCTATCAACTGATCTATAAATATTTTGTCTCCACTATCATTTATGGGATGTAATCGATTGGGCAGTGATTTAATTGAATATCTTTCTAGTCAACACCGGAGCCGACCTATACGCAGCTTACTAAGGCCACTCTGTTCCTGTCAGCCTTTGACGAACACATCCTTTGGTCTGAGAACCCACCTGATTCTGTTTGAGACGCGATGGTTTTCCGTTAACAGGTAACGATTTTGTAAAACAATACGCCAGAGGCAAGAAGCAATAGAGACTAAAAGCAATCTGGTCATTATGTTCTTAGCCTTAAAGAGGTAAATTGCCGAACAAACTCTGCAACACTTTACAAAAAGCGAGGTAAAAACAAAACCCCTCTAGGATAAAGACAAAGAAACGGAGAACCCTCTAGTGGTAATTTTTAAACTGTATGTGCGTGTGCCATGTGTGTGGTATGTACGATTGTACGAGTGTAAACCTAGACAAATAAAACACTTTCTAAAATTTGACTTTAGGCAAAACCACATTCATTACTCTTAGCCGAACCCTTGAAGGAATTTACCGTTTTTAATCTTATTTCAAAAGTCCTCTCCAAACGAAGATGCGGTAACGGCCAGGGCCACATCCATGCGTTCACGTGTGGTCGTATGTGTGTGTGTATGTGGCGTGTGGCGTGTGTATATGGTGTAAATATGAGTATTGGTCGAACTTGGCTAGTGCCAGATTGAAAAATAAGTTTAAGTCATCTTGGTCGACGCTGCCGTTGCCGGCGTCCACAACATCAACGGATTTCGACTGATTTAGGATGCCGCATTGGTTTGAGTCCTTTTCCGTGGGAGACGGTGGTGGTGGCTAAAGGCCAGCAGTAGCTGGCTCATATGTACAAGCATATGCAACGGCTAGCCTTGGCTTGGGTTGACTTGTCCTGGCATGGTAAGACGTATGCGGATATGGGATGGGAGGTCGGGCAAACTGGCAAACGGTCGGCCACTGCCGCGCTGGTTGTGCTGTTGGTCTGAGGGCTGCAGACCGCAGACCGGAGCCTTGAGCTGGGTAAATATTTGTGGTTACAGAAAGGATACTTTCACTGTGCGTAAATTCAAAAAGGCAAAATGGCAACTTAGCTCAGCTCAGCTTGCTCAGTTCAGTTCAGTTCTGCCCAGCTCGGTATGGCAGGGCGCGACGCTATGGGATTGCACGGATGCCGAGCTCGGCCAGACTGCCCTGGGTCGGGACTCGTGTTATGAGTTTGGCGTTTGGACTTTCGCTGTTTATATTGTGCTGCGGTGTTGGGAGTAAGTAGATATGCGAAGCCAACTGCTGGCGTTGTGTCAGCAGCACACATGCAGCATATATACTGTGGCAGAGGTTGTGTATTAGCAGCTTCTTTGCCTACAGGGCTGCTTGCTTGACATTTGCGATTTACTTGTGCTTCGATGGATTGCGAGCATATTGAAAACGCCTAACGCGCAGCAAAGGACCCAGCAGTCGTGTGCCACTTGCCCCCGGGGCCGCTGTTTTGTGTCCTTTTTATGCTCCTCGGGCAACAGCAACGTGCATAGATTGGTGTTTATATAAAGATGGTGACCAAATAAATTTATTAATCCTTAGCTAATAAATGGTAGGACATTAAACGCTGTGAACTGAGCTGTGAACTTTTCATTCGCCACTCGAGTCAAACAAGCACACAGCCGAAAGGGTTGCTCCACATGTTCATTCACATTTAAGTCTGCTCTATGTTATTGTCCTCGTTGTTGTTGTTATCGTTTTGTTGGTTTTGGTATGCTTGCGGATGCTGTGCAAATATTCGAAGGACACCCCTATACCTCGCGCATACTCTGCCCAATTTTTGTTGGTTTTCAGCATTAAAAGAACGTGTGTTTATTTTTTTTTTTGTTTGGTTGGTAACTGCAGAGATCATTTAACTTGTAACCGGTTGCGTTTTAGCATGTTTTGTGCTGATCTCAATTGAAATAGTTAGCATAATTACGTAGAAAAATGATGTTTTAGCAATTACCCTTTGGTCAGTTTTAATGGCTTTTCGGCTTCTGTCTGTTGATGTGTTGATCTGTTGATCCCGACACCTTTTATATGCCGCAGTCACTGCAGATCGGCTGCTGGATGCTGTATATAAATATATATATAAAAAAAACTTGTTTTTAATAAGGAATTTGATGTGTCTTTTTGTCGTTCATTAAGTTGTGCTTTAAATCGTTGACCTCAAGGATTAGCATAGATTTATTGAGTTTGAAGAATGAAACAAGGGTAAGCAATTGTGTAGCTTATTATGGGTCTGCATTGTTTCGGGTGAAGTTTAAGCTAATCGATTTTTTGCAATTTTGAAAGGTGTCTAACTTCAGCGTTTCGACGAACGTATTAGGAAACTTTTGTAAATACTAACATAGTCATTGCGTGAAATTTACTCTGTGAGAAACAAATCGCATCTCCGTTCCCTGCAACATTTACCTCCTGACTTCCAATTGAAGTAGAATATCGTATCAAAAAAATACCCCATCCAAAACACTACTAAGTATCTAATGAACGACTTATGCCGGCAATACACTTCGATTCGATCTCTTCAGTAATCGAATCAACATAGTTTCAGTTACTAAACTCTGGTCTCTGAGCCTCTTTTATTTCGTCGTAAAGCTGGCAGAGGTCAGTAGATTTAGTGGCCAGCAGGAAAATGAATTGCAAACATTTTGAAATTTTGCACGTGATTGTGTAACACATTTTGATTTACGAGTGTGCATAAATGTTTTGCTCTGCAAGCTTTGGTTTGCATTGGTTTGGTTTGGAATGGCTTGGTTTGGAATGGCTTGGTTTAATTCGTAAGAGGCAAAAACGGGCGGTTATTTGGTCGGCTTAAAGACAACGAAAGCGATGACGACGACGACGGCGATGACGACAAAGCAAGTGACAGTGACATCGGAAACGAACACGTATCCGCCACAAGCTGCTTACTAAAATGAGGAGAGCGCGCGCGAAGGTCGCGTAGGTAACCTTTAATCCTGCCAGGCACTAATGCATGCCTCTCTCTCTCCTTATTTCTCTCTAGCTCTATTGATATCGCTCTTGCTCCAGTGCTGTGTGCGTGCTTATGGCTATATGCATGCTCACAAATAAAGCTCAATCCTGTCCATCGGCGGCTGACAAGCAATAAATCGTGCGGCAAAACTAGCCTGCGAAAGGGACGAGCATGGAACGAGCTTGTGTATCTTATTTCGAAAAACTTGTTTTGAGATTTCGGTGTTTCGCTATTGAAAAAATATTTGGTTCATCTTTCGCCTCGAGGGTTGAGGCATCCGCTTTCTCGTTCTCTAGCGTTTCATCGTCAATGTTTTTGCTTACGTGGTCCTCCCGGTTAAAGGGGTGGTCTGCGCCTGCAAAACGCTGCCAAACATTGCGCATAACAAATTCAACAACAAAGTGAAAAAGGAGTAAAGTATGAAAGCTGGAGGATGATGAACAAAAACCGGTCAACGCTTGGCAAATTGCCAAAGGCCAACGCTGCAGCTGACCGTTCGGTCGCTACGGCCCGCGTCGTAGAGACCAAATGAGTCCGATTGTGTGTAAATATTTTGAGGCACGCGTTTGCTGCCTTTGCTTGTATACCTGATCGTCTCTTTTTTTGCAGTTGCCGCTCCTCAGGGACTAAGTTGTCTGCTCGAAGATGTTTTCACTATCTAACAAACGAGTATGCCAAAAAAAACGATACTGAGGTTTCGAAAAATGCTAAATCGAATTTCGGAAATTAATTATTGTAAATATTGCATTACCTTGAAGGATAGCTACTTATTGTGAAAGTCAAAAGCATAGAAGGAGGTTGGGATATAAATCTGTTAGGCGTAAGCTGATGATGTTCTAATTGGTAGTTTTGTAAACAGTTTACTTTGAATTCTACAAGATGACAGCATTTCGTAAGATAATTTCAATTTTATTCAAGACTCCTAAAGTTCAGTTGGTTTACTGCTTCCTGCTACATCATAAGTCCAAATTATATTTAACAACAAATCGTCATAGGACAAACGACTTAAACTAAACTAACGAAAACACATGCCAGTCTCTTGCTCTATTGGCAGCCATTATAGTATTTTCAGCCAGAATTCAATTTTGGCTGGCCAAGGGTCAGAGTGAGATAGCAACATGCATGAAGGAGTAAGAACAAAAGTCACCGGACATATTGAAAGCCCAGCGGCCGCATAGTGTGGGAAGAAGCCATTGAAATATAATGCCTGTGCGCATGTAAGGTAAGGATAAAGAATATACGGACACACAAATATAGGCGACACAGGCGAATACGAGAACAACAAAAGCATGGCAGTGCCCAAGTATCTGTGAAAATCTTTTATGAAAGCCGTAATGGCGGCGGGTGGACTTATACGCGCTCGACTGGACTTCACAGCAACAGGAACAGCAGCAGTTGGTGGTGTTTGCAAACGTTCGTAGCAATAGGCATAAGGATAATAACAATAATTAAGAGAATAACCCTTTTTAACTCGCGACCATTCCATACTCTTGGGCAGAGACACACCATGCTTGTGCATACGCTGCGACACTCTGCCCATTGCAGTGCGAAAAACCACCACAACAGGACTCATTAGAAATAGATTCTGACCATTTGTAAGCGTATTTGGGCTTTTGTGCTTTATTGCGTCTGTGTAGATGACGCACACAGCATAAAGCAGGCATTGACAAGTCATGCGTGTATGCGTGCATTGTCCTCACACACACACACAAACACACACAACTGCCGGCTGTGTACTACGCTTACTCCTGCCGCGCCCTCGCACGCGACCGCTACAGCACCTAAATACGATTAGCGGAAAGAAAAGCAGAATTTATGTATGTATTTTTGGATGTTTGGGCTTTGTTTTTGTTTTGAATTGTTTTAGCTGATGTTGTTGTGGTTGCTGTTCTAGTTTTTGTCCTTGTGACGTCCATTTGTAATATACTTATGTGGGCTGCCGCCACGCAAATGAGTTCGAAAACCATTCATATCAGAAAAATATTTCAATATGTGAACGAAAACGAATTCTAAGCAAATCACAAACAGATACGCGTTCTCCCGACTGTCATCGTATCCTTATACATATTTAGCTATCGACATGTGGATGCCTTTACTCTGTGCCAACGTAGACACACACAGACAGAGGCAGCATTGCCGTCACAGGACGTGAGAGGCTTTGGACAGAGTGTTAGACAGCGTACACAGCCATAGGCAAGGTTAAAGGACATGCCAAAAGACACACCGTGTACAGCTCTGTTATGAATGTGCGACTGGGTTCGGCCACATGGAAACGGCGGTAAATGGAAACGTGAAAGAAACGAAAGACATAAAGGATGTTTAATTCTTGTCATGGCGTGTTTGTGGCATTTCATTTTCGCAAAATAAATGTTCAGTCTGTGGACTTCTTGGTCTTGACGTTTCCTTTGCAATTCTAGTTAAGATGATGCCGCCATTTTGATGTAAATGATTCGCAGTGTTAGGTGTCTGCATATCATTGCATTCATTCAAAAATGCGGCGCCTTCTCACAACATGATTAAAAACATAATATTTGGCTGACATGAATGCGCTGTTCGAAACCCCCTTTCTTATAAGACCCTAGAGCTACTAAAATCTATTAATCATCAGAATGATTCCCAAAGAGAATTCTGGTTAATTTAGATTTAACGGATCTTTGGCTTTATGTGCTATATGGTATTGGTCACATTGTTATAATCTATAAAAAAAAAAACTCTGTATCCGAACACAGGGGAGATGTGATAACGTTGTTATTTTAATTTGTTTGTAATATATAAAATTCATATATTTAAATTTTTGTTATTAGTTTGGAATTATGAAACTGTTTTCTGTATTACATTTTTATATGTTTTGCAACACTGAACAAAATGTAATTATTAATTGCTTAACCCTTTCATTAATTAGTTAATAATTAAATATTATTAATTAATAATTAATTAATTAAAGCGCCTGTAGGCAAAATTGTTTTTGTAAAAACCCTGAGACAAATTTCAACAATTATGGTTTACAAATTAGTTTGACATCAATTAACTTATCTTATGTAAGCCATTAAATGCACTTTTTGTGAAAATCTGAATAATATACTTTATACAAAAATAGTAAATGCACATTCAGCTTCCATCAAATGTTGCCTATTGGCAACACTGGTCTTGAAAGGCTTAAAGGAAAACAAACATGTGGAACTCTGTGTGTGCCGTATGAAATGTTGTCTGTGCAAAATCTACTCTCTCGTGAGCAAAGAGATAATTAGCAAACGAGAGACTAGATTTCGCACAGACAACATTTCATACCACACATTCTGGCGATAAATGTTTCGCGATTTTGCATTAATTTTCAAATTCACTACCCCCGCTGAAGATGTTATCACATCAAAAATTATGTATTTAGTACCAATGCTTTGTGATTATAAGTTTTTACTTTATTATTATTGACTCAAGATGTATTGTTTACATATTATATTGACATTCGCCTTTATGGAAAGTGAGCAAATATTACAGTAAAAGATTTTATGGCTTTATTTCCGAAAGTTCTTGAGTATCGATTTTTTATCATAAATAAATGAAAAACTCATGTGTTCGCTGAAAGTTGGATTCTTAACTTTCTTCTGCTATCTAAAGCAACTTGAAAGTGTATTCTCTGTTGTTCTGTTTATGGTTTTATTGTTATTGATGATAACAGAGAATACTTCAAAAACTCCTCAACGGAATTGAATATTCCGTTGAGATTTTTAAATTGCAATGTATTTTGCTACATAATATTGACAAACTCAAAAACTATATATTCAATCGAAACCAGTTATTTAATGATGATTGAAATTGAGAAGCCTTTTAAGGTTACATAACCTAAAATTCGCAACTATAAGTCGTTGAAGAAGTAAAAATCGAAAATTCAACCTCGTTTTGGCTTTAAAAGTAAGAATTGCCGGCAACACTGCCGAAGTGTAAGAGTCCTATTGTGACTGTTGGTTCGAATTGGATGTTTGTGAATGGTGTGGACAAGTTGCTTTATTGTTTGCGGTTTTGTTGGTTAGGGAATGATATAATTTGCGGTACTCTTTTAACATTATAATTGTATTGGCTTTACTGGGCGTGGTTATGTAGAAACCTTCACAGGCATATAGGTAATGGGCAGATTTTGTCTTAGCAATCCTTTCTCTTAGAACAATATTTTTAAAATGGCCGTCCACTTTAAATATCTGCAGCAAAAAATTTGAGAAATACAACTAATTTTGACTTTTTCTTACATATGTATGCGTGGCATCGCCCACTATTAATATACGTTTTATTTCTCTGGGTATTACTTATTTATATATCACACACGTTTAACTAAAGCCTGATAGCTCAAAATTTGTCATTTTCGATCCTGCATTTTAAAACCGTTAATCACACGCATATCTATCAGCACGAAAGAGATGTTATAATTATTTGCCATAATTGGCTTTAAAAATAGAGTTATGCCTCTCTTCATGATTGCATTGCAACTAGGTCGCAATAGGCAAAAGTGTTTTCTTTTATGTATTTTTTTTTTATAAAAAGAAATCCTTTCACGTGTGTATTGAAACTATATTTTGTCATGTCTACATCTGGATAATTTATCTACACATTAATTTAGAAAAAACGCATTAGTTATAAAACAGTTTTTTGCATTTCCTAAAGATTTTATTCAATAACAACAGATATAACGAATTTACATTTTCGCTTATTTGGAGGAAGCGTTACCACGCCCATTTTTATGCCCTGTACCAAAAAGTGGTAAAGGGTATATTAAAGTTGTGCAAATTTATGTAACCGTCAGAAGGCGGCGTGGCAGACCCCACGAAGTATATATATTCTTGATCAGCATCGAAAGGCGAGTCGATCTCGCCATGTCCATCTGTCTGTCTGTCCGTCTGTATAAACAAACGGCATCCGAAATTGGGAAACGATATATTGAAAAACAAAAGGGTTTCTGTTGCTAAATGTGGTTTTTCGGCCGATCATCCCTATGGCAGCTATGTGTTGTAGGCTGAATATCGAAAAAACAACATAAACTCGTTTTGACTTAATAACTAGAAAGGCAGGGCTATAGTGGGGCGTAACCGACTATAGAAAACCCTGTACCCAATCCAAAGCTGAATATATTTTTTTGTTGCTTTAATATTTTGTATTCATTATGTAACGATGTTTCAAGAAAAAAAAATTTTTTTGTTCTTTTTACTAAAAGCCATTTTTCGACCGATTGTTCCTATGGCAGCTATATGCTATAATAAACCGATATTTATAATATTCAAGAATATGATTGGATATTACTTAAAATCATGCAATCTAATATTTGGTAACGATATATTTATAAACAAAAAAGTTTTTCTCAGTAAATGTTGGTTTTCGGCCGATCGTTCCTATGACAGCTATATGATATAGTAAACCGATATATATAATATTGAGATATGTAATTGAGCATTAGCTAAAACTGTTAAATTTGGTGAATATATCTTGAAAAACAAAAGGGTTTTTATTACTAAATGTGGGTTTTCACCCGATCGTTCCTATGGCAGCTATATGTTATAGGTCGAATATCGAAAAAAAAAAAATAAACTTGTTATACCTATGGATTGGGGGAGTCTTCGTGCAAAATTTGGTGGTTGTAGGTCTTACCGTTTCTGAGATCTGTTTGTTCATACAGACAGACGGACAGACGGACATGGCTATATCGACTCGCCTTTCGATGCTGATCAAGAATATATATACTTTATGGGGTCTGCGACGCCTCCTTCTTGCCGTTACATACATTTGCACAACTTTAATATACCCTTTACCATTTTTGGTACAGGGTATAAAAATTACTCAAGTAATTTCTGCATACATTTGCTAAGAAAGTTGCTACTTCAATTTTATTATATAACAATACAAATATATAGAAGAAGAAGATTTGTGTTTCATCATAAGGTAAAGCGCCATTTAGTTCTCAACTGTATGTTTAAACAGATTTTAAAAGAAAAATTGGTTCTGTGGGCTTATGCTTGCGTCGCACCTCTTGGTTAAGATTATTTTTATTATCACAATATTGGCTCTGAGTGAGGTGTATTATTATTATTATTATTATTAACATATTATATTTATGATTATTATTATTATTATTTATTATTATACAGACCAAGAGAATGCCAGAAACAACAATTACCGCATTGCTTTGGTTGTCTCCAAACTGGATTCTGTACGTTTAAGTGAGCGGGTTTTTTGTATTATATTTATTATTACTTAACGTATCTAACGTGCAGAAACGTTCTTAATGTCAGCTTGACGCAACTTCTTCGTGTTCTATAAAAATTAAAATTCAATTCGTGTGCACTTTATACAAAAACTACTTATTTACTTTTTTCTAGTAACAGATGCAAATGCAGCATAAAACCCACATTAATTTGTTGAAACAATGTTTAGCATGCATGCCCTATATTTGCAAGTTCGTTTACCTTGCACATTCTATTGTGCAAATGTAAACAAACAGTGCACTAAAAAGCAGCGGTCATTCGAAAACCCTGCATTAATGATAACAAGCTTAAAGTGACACATCTTCCCTAATAACTACAATGTTAGAATAAGTATAAATAGTGCAGCTTAAGCTCGATGTAATGAGCAAGTATTTCTCCACTTGCCGGGTTAATACCCTTTGGCAAAGTTACACTATGCAATAAAGACGTTTAATCATTACATGGCGTTTAATTATTACATGCCGATCCTGCCATGGCAGGCATTAATCCTGCCAGTTAGACAGTAAAAAAGAAAACAAAAATTGTTTTCAACATAAAAGTGAAAAGTGTATATATATATCCCGCCGATACCTTGCCAAATTTAAACTTTGCGAAAAAAAAAACAAAAAAAAAAAAAGTAAAGCATCCTGCCGTTGGTAAAAACAACGCTAAGAGCCAATAGCGCTGCTCCGATGGACGTGACGACAAAATAAAATTCCGCCCCAATGCAGATGCCCATTTACAGGATGCAGGTGCTACCGCTATACCTGCACGCAACACCGGCGTACGTGCCAGACCGTCGCACCAAATATACAAGCAGCTGGTGTTCCAATTGTATCGACTGGACAACAGCGCGCTCCCAACTACAAGTACACCGCCAACAGTTCAACAATTGCAACAGCAACAAACATCTGGCAGAAGATATATCAACTGGAGCAAAAACTTCAAAAAAAAAAAGCAAACAAAAACAAAGGGTAAACAAAAGATAAAATTAACAAAATAAATAAGAAGTAATACACATAAATAATAATCAAGAACTGCCATATAAATAGTCAACTTGAAGTAGTGGCGCAATTGGCGACTTCGTCGCAGGCAAATCCAATAGGTAGGGAATAAAACAAACAAAAAAAAAAACTAGAAAGGCAGGGCTATAGTCGGGCGTAACCGACTATCAGAAAACCCTGCACCCAATCCAAAAAAAAAAAATTTTTTTTTTAGTAAAAGCCATTTTTCGGCTGATCGTTCCTATGGCAGCTATATGTTATACTTAACCGATATTTATCATATTCAGGAATATGGTTTGATATTGCCTGAAACTGTCAAATCCAAAATTTGGTAACGATATCTTTTTTTTTTTTTTTTTTATTATTATTGATTAGGTGTTAATCAGCATATCATATTGTGCTATGAGACACCGGGTGTACTTGTAAATCGCCAGTTTTTGAACGTGTTTACAAGTACACCAGGTGTCTCATAGCACAATATGATATGCTGATTAACACCTAATCAATAATAATAAAAAAAAAAGATATCGTTACCAAATTTTGGATTTGACAGTTTCAGGCAATATCAAACCATATTCCTGAATATGATAAATATCGGTTAAGTATAACATATCACTGCCATAGGACGAATAGACCAAAAATGGCTTTTACTAAAAAAAAATTTTTTTTTTTGGATTGGGTGCAGGGTTTTCTATAGTCGGTTACGCACCAAAGACTATGGCCCTACTTCTAGTTTTTTTTTTTGTTTGTTTTATTCCCTACCTATTGGATTTGCCTGCGACGAAGATCACCAATACACCACTCTTAGAATTTGACTATTTTATATCGAGCCATCTTGACTCTATTATGTGTATACTTCTTATTTATTTTGTAATTTATCTTTTGTTTACCCTTTGTTTTTGTTTGCTTTTTTTTTTTGTTTCCCCAGTTGATTGTGTCTTTCTGCCAGATGTTTGTTTGCTGTTGGCAATTGTTGAACTGTTGGCCATGTACTTGTAGTTGGGAGCATATGCCTGTCCATCGATTCAATTGGAACAAAACCAGCTGCTTGTCAAAGCGGTGCGTAACCTGCGCGCACCCGTGCGCGCTTGGGTGCGTGCAGGTATAGCAGTAGCCTGCATCCTGTGAATGGGCATTGTAGATTGCGGCAGTTTTATTTTGTGGTCCGGCATCCATCGGAGCAGCGCTCCTCACTCTCACGCTGTTTTTACCAACAGCAGGATGCTTTCTTGTTTTACACAACATTTAAATTTGACGGGTAATTCAGCAGGATATATATATACACTTTTTCCCACTTTTACGCTGAAAACAATTTTTTGTTTTCTTTTTTACTGTCTAACTGGCAGGATTAATGCCTGCCATGGCAGGATCGGCATGTAATAATTAAACGCCATGTAATGATTAAACGTCTTTATTGCATAGTGTAACTTTGCCAAAGGGTATTAACCCGGCAAGTGGAGAAATACTTGCTCATTACATCGAGCTTAAGCTGCACTATTTATACTTATTCTGAACATTGTAGTTATTAGGGAAGATGTGTCACTTTAAGCTTGTTATCATTAATGCAGGGTTTTCGAATGACCGCTGCTTTTTAGTGCA